>RZIQ01000078.1:0-101475 GCA_003992365.1 Aureobasidium sp. P6 | reverse complement strand
ATATATATATATATACATAGGAAGGGTGGTGGATGTCATGTCATGTGGCGGAGTCGTCGGTCTTCTTTCCCATGGCAGCTCTCAGTTTCTCTTCATTCTCGGAGATGGGAGATCTGCCTTTGAGCTTCTCTGGCGGAGGGGAAGATTTGGAAGAGCCTAGAAACTGTTCTCTAGCACCGTAGGCCAGCTCTGACAAGGTGTTGGTACCGTGGTCCAGCCTCTCACCACGGCCGTGTCTTCTCCTGCTCTCGGCCAGCAGATCGAGACCTTCTCCGCCACTGTCGGCGTCGCGGTGTCTTTGAGCGTTTGCTTTGGCGGCGCGGATGGAGGTCCTAGTGTAGACGAACAGGATGCATGCCATTGTGAAGGCAGCAGCAGGGGCGATGATGGTGCGTGAATTGAAGGGCATGCTGCGACGAGGGGAGGGCGAGGCTCTGGGATGGCTGATTTCGGTTGTGCCGGCAGGGCCTTTCGGGACGGAGAGTCTGCCGCCCATGATGGATGATGCGGTTGTTTCTCACAGAGATGAGATGGATTAGATGCTCACATGGCAGAGTTGAGGGACAGCAGGCACGCCGCACGCCGCACGCCATGATGGATCCACTGACTGCATCCCACAATGGCCCGTGCGCTGGTAGAGGGCGACTAAGTCTAGAGGCCGATCATTCCCAATTCCATTATTTCCATTGAGATTTATCATTGGCAGTCGAGCGCATTGCAAATTGACTGCTGCCCGCTTTGTCATCGTCCTTCGTTTGCTTCTCCTTTCCCGAGTCTGTCTGTGTACGGCCATCTGCTCGGTTGGTGGCGTTCTGCTGTCTTACGTCAGTAAGCGAAGCTTCTTTATATTCCTCATCGACCTTCTGCACCGTTGGTGTTCTCGCTCGTCACCACTTACTTGTTATATGCCTATCCTCAGCTCTTCCCCGCGGTTTCTCTCTAGCATTCCGACGGCCTCTCCGCGACTCTTCAACCTATCACGACACTTTTCTACCACTCGTCTCAGCATGGCTCCGACTCCCAAAGAGTGCGACTTCCTGGTCATCGGTATCGGCAGCGGTGGTCTTGCCGCTGCCAGGAGGGCCAGCGGAATGTACGGCGTCAAGACCATCGCCGTCGAGAATTCTAGGCTCGGAGGCACCTGTGTCAACGTCGGGTATGTTGCATCGCTCCCATCTTTGCTGTCACGCTTCTGACCATACCGCCAGATGCGTGCCCAAGAAAGTTACCTGGAACGCCGCCGCCATCCAAGAGACCATCCACGAAGCCAAGGCCTACGGCTTCTCTATCCAGGAGACCGCTCCCTTTGACTGGTCCACTTTCAAGCACAAGCGCGATGCCTACGTCAAGCGCCTTAATGGCATCTACGAGAAGAACTTGAACAACGACAAGGTCGAATACTTGAACGGAACCGCCTCATTTGTCTCCAAGGATGTCGTCAAGGTTGTCGGTCACGATGGCCAAGAACAACAAGTCCGCGCAAAGAAGATTCTCGTCGCCGTTGGCGGCCGCCCTAGCACAATCGGCGTCGAGGGTGCTGAGCTCGGTATCAACAGTGATGGTTTCTTTGATCTCGAGAAGCAGCCCAAGAAGGTCGCTGTTGTTGGTGCTGGTTACATCGCTGTCGAGATGGCCGGCATGTTCCACCACCTCGGCACAGAGACTCATCTTTTCATCCGTCACGACAAGTTCTTGCGCACTTTCGACCCCATGATCCAGGACAAGATCATGGATGAGTACAAGCGCCAGGGCCTTCACATCCACACAAACAGCTCGCAGAGCAAACTCGAGGATCTGGGCAACGGCTGGAAGAAGCTGCACTACAAGGATGACTCGGGTGAGGGCACCATGGACGTCGACTGTGTGCTCTGGGCCATCGGCCGCACTCCCGAGGTCGAGAAGCTCAACTTGGAGAATGCCGGCGTCGAGCTTGATGACAAGAACCACATCAAGGTCGACAAGTACCAGAACACCAACGTTGATGGCATCTACGCCTTGGGCGATGTCTGCAATGCTGGCATGGAGCTGACCCCTGTCGCCATTGCTGCTGGTCGCCGTCTCGGCGACCGTCTCTTCGGCGGAAAGAAGGATGCTCACCTCGACTACACCAACGTTCCCTCGGTCGTCTTCTCTCACCCTACAGTTGGCAGCATCGGTCTTACCGAGCCCGAGGCTCGCGAGAAGTTCGGCGACTCAGTCAAGATCTACACCTCTAGCTTCACTGCCATGTACTACGCCATGATGGAGCCCGAAGACAAGGGTCCCACTGCATACAAGCTCATCTGCGAGGGTCCTAACGAGAGAGTCGTCGGTCTGCACATCCTTGGACAAGGCAGTGATGAGATCTTGCAAGGTTTCGGTGTTGCCATCAAGATGGGTGCCACCAAGGCCGACTTTGACAGCTGTGTCGCCATTCACCCTACCTCTGCTGAGGAGTTGGTCACCATGAAGTAAATATATAATGTACAGAATTTGAATATAATAAACGGCTATACATGGCAGCGATACATGACAAGAATGACTTCTTCTCCACACCACATTCCGAATGTGAAAGCCAGTCATCAGTCGATCCACTTATTCGAAAGCACTCATGCTCACTGCGATGCAAGAGATCAATCAGTTTGTATTGTTCATCTCGCCTACTTTGTCTGTCGTCGTCTTCCCACGTCGCTCTTTCCAGAAGTAGCGATCGATGCTTTTACCCGTTCTGAGGCCTGATTTTCGATGGTCGATTTCGAATGACCCATGTCGTGTCTCAAAAAAAGTGTGCAGAACTTTTTTTTCCCCTCGCAACTAATGGTTGTTCGACCAACCCTCTCCAAATAGATAAACGCAGTTGCCTATCCAAGCTCGTCTTTCTCAACAGATAACGCCATGGCTTGATGCTGAAAGTATAGCTTCTGTTGTTGTTGTTGCTAAGCATGACCGTCTCGTGGGTTCTTCATGATCATGATGATGATGCCATTCACTCGACACCATATTTGCCCATCTCGTGGGTGTTTCTGAAACCCTCCATTGCCAATCTCACAGTCTTGTCATGGCTGTACTTGCAATCTTGCTCAACGCACTGGTCATCGTAAAACAGACTGCGGCATGTATACGCGACCTTGTGCGAGTTGTGGCAGCGAGTGCCGTGGTGGCAGAAGTTGTTCCATTTGTGAGAAGAGAATTTCTTGAAACGACATGGTGATCAGCGCACGGTGTATACAGAATAAACGCAGAGAAGAAACGTACACGGCAGGGCTGGATGAGCGAGCAGCGGTCATAGTGCACGCAATCTTTGCCCAGCAAGATGGTAGGACAGAACTTGGCCAGCTCGTGGAAGCGTGTCTTTTCTTCATCGGTGAGGTGGCTTGGTGCGATGATGCCAGGGATGAGGTTTTTGATGCTGGTGCCGTTGATGGTTGTTACGTCGTCTTCGTCTTCGATGCTGCCGGGACTCGAGGGGCTGTCTTGGGAAGCAAACTCGAGATCTTCTGCGGCCTCGATGGTGCTTGCTGTGGAGAGACCGTAGGTAGGGATGGAAGGTGCG
Organism: Aureobasidium sp. P6; assembly: GCA_003992365.1. NCBI lineage: Eukaryota > Fungi > Ascomycota > Dothideomycetes > Dothideales > Saccotheciaceae > Aureobasidium > Aureobasidium sp. P6. The sequence continues at coordinate 97,943 of RZIQ01000078.1, read as the reverse complement.
GTGAAGCTGCGCTCGAGACGGAGGATGGTGTGATCGGGCATGCAAGCAGCTTCGTCGATGGTATCAGCCATTTCTGAGTGGGCTTCTCCGCCAGGACTGGGAGGATTGATCTGCTGTACAGTCTCTGCCATGATTTGCATCAAGATCTCATTGGAGTCGATGTGAGGACCAAAGGTAGTCGACATGTCGGTGAGTTATGTGTGTCAGGAGTGTTAGATGGGTGAGGAGAGATGTTTAGTGAAGTGTAGAAGCGAGAAGGAGTTGAAGAGCTCCGCTGAGATCAAGGTCGAATAGAGGACCAAGGAAGTATGATCTCAGGGTTAGGGTGGATTGAAGATGATACATGTAGACACGGTTTACTTTCACTGAGACCTATATAGTAGAGAAGTGATGGTGCATCGGCAGAGAGGGATGATATGAGAATGGAAGCGCAGCCAAACCTTCTCATTCAAATCTTGATATTGAAGGGTAGGATGAGGATGAGGATGAGGATTGTGAATCAACGCCAATATGGTGAAGAGCAATAGTGAAGGCCCAATTGGCTCCTTATCCGTAAACTGAAAGATTCTTGAGGAACGTGTCTCACGCCGCAAGCTACTTCATCATCAGCTGTCGCAATGCGCAATACTTCTCTAGACCTTCCATGGCCAGTGAGTGCATGGAATAACCACGGTCTTGGGCAGAATTGGCAGCGTGAGGTACAGCACACTGCTTTACAGCAAGATTCCAGTCTCGTAGCCTCTGTCGAGGCTTTTATCGCTCAATTGTATTACGCCAGATGATCCCCGGTTCGTTTTTCATGCTGCTTGTACGCATCCAAAAGAGATATGAATGTCCAACGATTGTCTTTTCGTGACTACCATAGCTTTGAGGATTATTGCTATTCGTGGTTTGAGTGGTATAAAGCACGACAATCCAAGTCGGATTCCCAATGAACTCTTGAGCCTGGACCTATCGGATTCGATCCAAGGCTTCCATCGACTCCCCGAACGAATCAACAGATTTCGATATGTGATGGTGTTGGAGCAAGTTGTTTGTAAGAGCAAAATGTCACAAGAGGAGCAGGCGAGCAGCAGCGAGGCCGTGTGCCCCACTTCCCGCACTTCTCTCCACACGACGGGCCCCTCCATCGACCTCTCTGCCGAACCTCGGACATGCACTTCAACTCTCTTCCTCCATTGACTTCTCACATGTTTGCTCTTCGACAGGCCTTTCATACATTGACACGTCGTGCATTCTCTACAACATCTCGCATCATGTCTCAAAAATACGAATGGATGGTCATCTTGCCCGACAATGTTGGTGCTCTGGACAAGCGAATGGCTGTGAGACAGTATGTTCATGTCTATCAAGGCCATATAATAGCCATTGACAAAGACTATAGACAGCACCTGAGCAACATCAAGCCCGCTGCAGAATCTGGCTTTTGGGTTCTCGGAGGCGCCATGCTCGAGGATGTTCCCAAGGAAGGTTCTCCTCTCAAGATTACTGGCTCGGTCATGATGGCCGTGGCAAGCTCAAAGGAGGAGGTTCTCGAGAAGATCAAGAAGGACATTTACGCAGATGAGGGTGTTTGGGATATGGATAAGGCAAGTTGACTCTCAATTCAAAGTGAGCGGCGTTGCTAACTGCTTGCACAGATTCAAATATTCCCTTTCAAATCAGCTGTCAGATCTGCTCTGTGAGAGCCCAGAGCTTGAACATGTGAGATTCGGCCTCCACGAAATCCATTTTATTGTCATTGTCGTTGATCCTTTTTGTCAACTTTTGTCCCATATAGTGTCATACCAAAAGTTGACAGGAGAAATCAGAGTACGGGCTCACCATTAACTTCATGACTTGAATGTCGCGGCTTCAATCATTGAACCAGAGTCATGGAACACTTGAGATAGCAACATCATAAGTCAGCTGTTAATTGACATTGCTCGGGCTGGATCGTTGGCTGTGATGGCTAGCATTCATCAAGTAAACGGAGAACTTTCGAATTCCAAGCATCCCACCCATAACGCCGGCGCTATGCAAAGCAAAAGGAAAGGAAAGTGGTGACAGGGGAAACGCGCAAGTCGACTACCTCCTGCCACCACGACCAGCTCCACCCATACCTCCCATGCCTCCCATGTTACCCATCATCTTCATCATAGCACCCATATCCATATTGCCGAGATTGGGCATACCACCACCACCTGGAGCACCGCCTCCTCCCATTCCCATGCTGCGCATCATGGCACCAATATCCATGCCGCCGAGGTTGGGCATACCGCCGGCGCCGCCGCCACCTCTGCCGCCTCCCATGGACTGCAGACGTTTCTGCATGGCAGCCATTTGCTGCTGGTTGTTCTTGCCACCCATGGCGCCTTGAGCTTTCTGCATGTTCTGCATGCCGCCCTTGAACTTTTTGGCCATGCCACCCATGACCTTCTGCTGAGACAAAAGTTCCTCGACCTCACGTACGCTGGTTCCACTTCCCTTTGCGACGCGGGTCATACGAGACGGCTGGTCAACGAAGATCTTGCCGTCAGAGTCCAGCTCCTTTGTCGTCATAGAATCGCAAATGTAAATCATGCGCTTCAACTTCATGCTGCCCTCATCATCATCCATCTGACCCATGAGCCCGCTCAGTCCAGGAATCATACCAGCCATCTTGGACAAAGGACCCATTTTCATGATGTTGTTGAACTGATCACGCAGATCACGAATGGTGAACTGGCCCTCGGCGATGTGTTTCATGGTATCCTTTTGGTCGAGCTTCAAGCTTTGAACGTGTTCAACCAGACCAGCCATGTCTCCCATACCCAACAACTTAGAGACAAAGGATTCCGGGTTGAATCTTTCAAGGTCGAGCAAATGTTCACCAGTACCAATGAAGACGATAGGAGTGTGTGTGGCAGCGACGGCAGAAATGGCACCACCACCAGCAGCAGCACCATCAGTCTTTGTGATGATGATGGCACCGTAGTCGGCGGTCTCCTTGAAAGCTCTGGATTGAGCCTCTGCAGCTTGACCAATGGAAGAGTCGAGAACCATGATGGTCTGGTGAGGCGAGACGGCCTTTTGAATCTGAACCATCTCGTCAAACAGGTCCTGCTCTTGTCTGTGACGACCGGAAGTGTCGACAATGATGATCTCGAATTTTTCCTTTTTAAACTTGTCGACACCCTCTCTGGCGACAATGACGGGGTCGGTCTGAGTCAGACTACCATAGTAGGGGATTTTTGCCTTGGTAGCGTTCTGTTTGAGCTGGTCGAAGGCACCGGCACGGAAGGTATCTGCGCAAACCAGAGCAGTCTTGAAGCCTCGGGCTTGGTACCAGCGGGCGAGCTTGGTGCAAGTGGTGGTTTTACCAGCACCCTGCAGACCGACAAACATGATGACGTTGGATTTGCCCTTCTTGGGCTGGTATGGGGTGTTGTGGGGGTTGACGAGATTGACGAGTTCGTCGAAGACGGCCTGGTAACAAGTCAGCGGTGTAGAGGGGGGTGCAGAGGTGTGCAGAGGGCGACCTTTTGGATGATGCGCTTCTTGTTGACACCGGGAGCGAGTTGGGCGAAATTGACAGTCTTCTTGATCGAGTTTCTCAGACCGGCGACGAGCTTGATGTTGACGTCGGCCTCGACGAGAGCGTTGCAGATTTCCTTGATCATGGCATCAAAGGCCTTTTCGTCCAGAGTCGCAGACCTGGTCAGGTCGTTGACGGCGGCATTGATGCGGCGGCCGAGATCTTGCAAAACCATCCTGGCTAGGTAACTGCGACAGAATCGAGTCTAGTTGCTATGGCTGCAGTGCGGAGGGGGGAGAAGGGAGCGACGGGAAGCGTGAGCAGGTGCGCGAATCTGAGGGCGTGGAGTAGTGATTCTTGTGTGACAGCAGAAGACGAGAGCAGCACCAGCACCAGCACCAGCAGCGCGGGGGGCGGGCGGGCGACGGCGGCGGCTGGTCGGCCAGAGCGTCGCCGACGCCCGTCCAAAATTTCCCCGGATCGACTTGCAATTGTTGCCTTGCACTTTTTTCACCCGTGAAAACCACTCACACACCACAGCACCCAAGCCGACTCATCCGTCATGGGAAACCCGAGCGCAAAGAGAAAGAGACCCGAGGGCATGGGCTATCGCAAGCCCAAGAAGACGGTCAAGAAATTCAAGAAGCAAAAGGCCTACCACAGCGACAGCGAAGACGACAATGTCGAGTCTACAAGTTTCACTCCTGTCAACATGGACGGTTCCGACGACGATCCAGACGACACTGCTGCTGCACCTGTTCCCGTTGCTACACCTGCGCCTGTCGTCGACAACAAGTCTGCTCCACCCAAGCCTGCCGCTCGCACAACCACATCTGCACCAGTCCAACCGAAGCTCAAGTCGGCCCTGAAACAATCCAAGAAGGTTGAGCCCCCGTCAGAAAGCGAAGACGACGAAGCTGAAGAAGAGGAGGAAGACGACGACGACGACGACGACGACGACGACGACGTTGAGGATCTCGATGCGCTGGACGACGATGATCTCGAAGAAGACGACGATGAGCTTGATCTGAGTGACGACGAAGAAGGACACCCGAAAAAGACACGCAAACGCAACGATCCGACAGCCTTCGCCACATCCATGTCCAAGATTTTGGGTACTAAGCTCACCACATCAAAACGCCAAGATCCTGTCCTGTCGAGAAGTGCTGCTGCGACTGCTGCTTCCAAAGAGTTGGCCGAGCAGAAGCTCGAGCTCAAGGCAAAGAGGAAGTTGCATGCCGAGAAGAGGGAGGCTCTTGAGAAGGGTCGTGTCAAGGATGTCTTGGGTCTCAACACACCCGACGTCAGCACGGCCGACATCCAAGAGACTGAGAGGAGGCTGCAGAAGACTGCCCAGCGTGGCGTCGTCAAGCTCTTCAACGCCGTGAGAGCTGCACAGGTCAAGGGAGAGCAGGCCAGGAGTGAGGCAAAGAAGGAAGGCGTCGTCGGTATCTCTCAACGAGAGGAGAGGGTCAGCGAGATGTCCAAGAAGGGCTTCCTTGATCTCATTGCCACTGGTGGAAAGAAGCCTACAGCTATTGAGGCTTAGATTAGCTTTACGATACCCGCTCAAATTATATATTTCCTCGTCGTCATCGTTATCCATTGTTTGTCGACAGATATATACATTCTCATGACGTCTATTGGCCTCTTTCCGAGCGACGGATGGCCACCATGTTTGGTACACCACCGTGTTCATCATCGAGCACGCCACCCTTCTGCAAAATCCCGATCGTGTGTTCGACTACGCCAGAGTCTACACCTCGGACATCCTTGGCAAATTTGACTGTCTGAAGCCATGCGTTGGCGTCTTCCTGCGAGTACTCCATGGTGCCGGTAATGTGCTCGACCGACTCGTCTTTATGCTCGAGGAAATACAGAACTCCCTGGTTCAGCTTCTCTGCCATGACCTCGAGCTTCTTGTCTTTGGCGTCTCTTGCTGCAATCATCCAGCTAGGCCACGGTGTGTAGATCTCACCTACTCGTTTCAGCTCACCATTGTCGTAGTATTTTTTCGTTGTGAACTGCCACAGACAGGGTCAGCATACTGTATAGATACGGCTCATTGCCAAGGGCCACGACTTACGTGCTCCCACATGAAGAAGTCTGCCTTGTCTCCGGCATTGACACCGTCTCTCAGAGCCTTGAAGTCTCCCAACGGTACCACCTCGAACGGCGACTTTGACTTTTCCAGCCACCCCTTCTGGTCTGCAAGGACGTACGACATGACATATGATCCACTGCCGATTCTGGAAACGCCGACTCGCTTACCGTTCAAAGCGGCTTCGCTGTCAATTGAACTCTTGCTTCCTACACTGATAGCCCAGCATAGTGGACTTTCCACATATGTACCTACCAGCTTGTATGCTGGTGCCTCTTTCTTCGCGTTGGTCTTGCCTAAATCGGCCACAAATCCTTCGGTCAATCCAATGGCGACGTCGATGCTGTCGTCTTTGAGAGATGCTGTGAGGGCGCCGGTGCCAGTGGGAAAAGGCTTGATATCCGCTTCGAGGCCGAAATGCTTGATAGCGAAATGGAGGGGAGTTGAAAAATGTTCTTGGTCTCAAGGTCAGGCCGATATCCATCTACTCAGGCAGTCGATCATGTGGAGGAACACACCAGGGATATAACCTATGCGAAGTTTCTCTGCTGCCATTCTGCATGTCGTAGCAAAGCCGCGTGATGCGATCTTCCGAGAGACTAAGGCCTTGCTTGAAAACATGTTTCGCAGCAAATGACAAGAAGAATTGCTGCAAACGTTCCGAATAGCAACTGCTATTCCCCACACGCATCATCGTTGACGACATTCCATGTCTGCATGTACGCGGGGGGACCCTGTTTTACAATTGTCCTCTTATCAGAATTCCATCTCTGGCAAAAACGGATTTCTACATGAACAATGGCCGCTATACCAAGAAACTCGCTGTGCGTCTTTCTGAGGCAGGCAAAAGCCAGTTTGGAGACAGCTATCCAGAAGAAAGAAAAAGTGACTCTGGTCATTGGAAATGAATCAGCCGGTCATTATCTCCCAAGATCGATATCAAATGCGCGCGCTGACGAATGAACAGATCTCGATTCCATCACAAGCTCAATTGTTTATGCATATTTGAAGTCCATCACACATTCAAGACAATCTCCTGCCCCCATTCATGTGCCACTTTTGAATATTCCCAAGGCCGACATTGGTCTGAGACCAGAATTACTTGCTTTGCTCCCGCATGCAAACCTCGAACAGGAGCATCTTATTACCTTGGACGACCTACCCGACCTTGCCAACATCAAAAACGTCTTACCGCCACAGTTGACGAGATGGATCCTGGTCGACCACAACGCATTGCAAGGAAAACTTGGAAGCATCTATGCTGACCGTGTCGTCGGTGTTATTGACCATCATGCGGATGAGGGTAAAGTCCCTAAGGATACCGGCTCCGAGCCGCGCATCATTACCACGAGTGGAAGCTGTACAAGCTTGATTGTCAACCATTTTTTCGAGGCCTGGAATAAGCTTTCCTCGCAGACTTCCTCTTCTGGAGCAGCACAAGCCCAGGGTGATACGCTGGTGAACGATGAGGCTGTGACCTCTTTATGGGACGCACAACTCGCGCAGCTCGCTATTTCGTCTGTTGTAATCGATACCCTGAATCTCCAGGACGAACATAAAACTACCAAACACGACGAACATGCTGTGGCTTCTCTGGAAGCTAAAATCAATCAATGTGCTAAGATTAGTGGCCAATTTGACAGGACTGGTTTCTTCAACAAAATCAACGACGCCAAGAAGGATCTGGACCCTCTCGCTTTCGAAGAAATACTCAGAAAAGACTTCAAACAGTGGACCGAGAATGGACTGAACTTGGGAACAAGCGCAGTTGTGCAGCCCATCTCTTTCCTGAAAAGCAAGATCAACAAGAACTCAGATACGAACGACTACAAGGCTTTACTCGAGGCTTCGAAGAAATTTGCAAAAGAAAGGAACCTATGTGTCTTCTCCATCATGACAGCCTATGAGTCCGAAAGCGGCGGATTCGAAAGAGAACTCGCTGTTCTGGCTGTTGACGAGAGGGGGTTTACCGCGTGTAACAACTTCTCCCAAACATCTAGCGAAAAACTTCAGCTCACTGGATCAGATTCTGATGAGACCAATGAGCACTGGTTTCATGTCTGGAAACAAGGGAATATCTCCTGCAGCAGAAAACAGGTCGCTCCGCTGCTTAGGGAAGCCATGTCGAATTGAGTCACCACGTCGATTGATCATAGTGAAGCAACATCGTGGTCTCAGGAAATTTTCGAATATCTAATTGTCGCGCAATCATCATGAACAAAGTATAGCTTCTGTATTTGCACTTCTGGCATGACACGGAAAAGCCTCCGGCGGTGACACAACGCTGATGTCATGGACAAGCTCAAGGAGGTGAAACATCGCAGATTCGATTACTACATTTGAACACCAATTTTGCTGCCATACATTTTCTTATTGCCTCCTGTACATCCGGTCTATAATGGATCAACAATCCATCATGGAAGACATCAAGAGTATGACGGGTAGAAGCAAAAATTGCTGGCGCATTCAGGACTGCGGCAATTGCTTGAAGAGTAAACATCATTGTGGATGGTGTCCCAGCGTAAGTCATGTATCATTGATATTACTCACAATGCCTTTGTTCACATTTCGGGAGACGAGAAGAATCGTGATGCCCCTTGTTTCTACCTTAGGCCAGACCTTAGGCTCAATAAGAGAGAGCTTCCTTGTCGAGCATGATCACTATCAAACTTGCCGAGATCTAATCGTACTCATAGTCACTGACATGTGTCCCAACGAACAACCTCCTTACTCCTATCAAGCACTCTGTTTGTCCTCTGGCATCCGAACGCTACGAGCTACGCACTAGAACTCTAGGCTGTGACGTCAGCACTTACACTTTTTTGAGCATCATCATCACCGTCGTCTGCACGATTGCCGCGATTGTATTGCTATCGGGCGTGCTGTGGCTCTTGAAATGGTGGGGTAGGTTGTTCAGGTCAGGGGGGTGGGAAATTGTAGTTGAAGAGGACGGGCGAGTTAGAGAGGGCACATGGAAGAGAGGGAGATTGTGGCCGAGATTTATGCTTGCGCGACGATAAATCAACCTGACGTCTTGGGATAGTACCGTGGTGAGTTGACTATTTGGCTGATGAGGTTGTGTATGGGCTCTATTCTGAAACATCGAACAGGCTTATATCAAAGAATGATGACTGCTCCTATTGGTGGAACAATCCTGTCTGCCAAGAACCTGCTAGGAATGATATGGGCAACCATGATCAACCATCATTCACCGCGTTACTTTACAAGTCGCACAAGAGGCAGTTTATCGATATGCCCATACATCAAAATCCTATACTTTCGGGGTTCAACCCAGATCCTAGTATCATCAATGTTGACGGAAACTACTACATGGTTACATCTACAGTATTGGCAGCCCCACTTTGAGACTGGTAATATGATGCTTATACTGTGCTGACCAGTTTGAATACTTTCCTGGCCTACCAATCTACCATAGCAGAGACCTCATCAGCTGGAAACTTATTGGACATGCCTTGACAAGGCCATCGCAATTCAACTTTCGCACTGGAGAGCCTGGTTCTGGATGTTGGGCACCAACCATAAGATATCAAAATGGTCTATTCTATGTTACCTCATGCATATGGACAGCATATTGCCCTCAACAAAACGTGTGTCTGATCCGTCAGGATAGAGAATGTACTAATCATTTTAGGTCCGAGTCTGGCCCAGAGGTTTCTACGTCTCGACGACAGATCCATGGAAGAGTGATAACTGGTCCGACCCTATTCATTTTGACCAGCCCGGATTTGACCAAGATGTTCGTCCTGCTGATCCGTCTCGAAATTCCACTTACTGACTTTCCAAGCTCTTTTGGGATGACGACGGACAGGTCTATCTTTCAACCTGTCATAGAGCGATAGATCATGACGTGAAGAGCGGTTTGAAAGGGTTTGCGGTCCACGTCGTAAAGATTGATCTTGCTACTGGAACTTCACTTGAAGAGCCTCGTATTGTTCGCAAATCACCTTCAGGAGTGGCAGAAGGCTCGCACATCATCAAGAGAGGACGTTACTACTATCTCTTTGTCGCTGAAGGAGGCACAGAGAGTGGCCATTCAGAAATGGTGTTCCGTAACACGCGTGGACCCTATGGTCCTTGGGACGAAGCTGCACCAAACAACCCACTCATCAGTGCTACCACCCGAGATGATGTCCAAAACACAGGTCATGCTGACTTGGTCGCTGATGAATCAGGGAACTGGTGGGCTTGTTGCCTTGCAGTCCGACCCTACCGACACAAGACTCCAGACAATGGCGAGGATGGTTTCGTACCGTCTCCTTTTGGTATACATTTCCTGCATATATAGCAGCGAAGAAAGATTGCCGTTGACATCTAGCAGGTCGTGAGACATTTCTAATGGAAGTCGAATGGAAAGATGATTGGCCAGTTTTCAACAAAGGGGAGAAACTTGGACTCAATTTTGAGGCAGAGCCAGAGCCTGTTCAGCCTGCTCCTAGTTGGCGAGACGAGTTTAGAAACAGTAAGAGTCTATCGCTCGGTTGGTATCACAAAAGTAACACCGCTAGATTATCACTGCCAGACCGCTGCTAATTACAACAGACATTCCACTGAAGTGTGAATACACACTACAAGAACGGCAGCATCATCTCCGCCTTCGAGGGGGTCCTTACAACCTGCAGTCATTGGAATGTCCGACGATGGTGCTCCGCAAGCAAGTGCTCGCACGAGGCATTTGGGAAACCCAACTGGACTTTCTACCACAACAATTTCATTGCGAAGCTGGCACTGTAGTGTACTGGAACCCCTATACTTTTTGCAGCATCGGCGTCCGTAAGGGACTTCATGGCGAGAGTAGGATAATACATCTCACTCGTCCCACATCAACACCAGGAGAATTCGAAACTTCCACTTGCCCGCTTTATCGCATGGGCCCTGTCAGACTTGCCATCCAGTGCGCAGAGACTGGATATACCTTGGGCTACGCAGAAGGCAACGATGACTACACATGGGTTGAATCAGTAAGCATGGAAACCATGACGGCCGATCCACCAAAAGGAATGGCCTTTACGGGAATGATGTTTGGATTGTACTGTTTTGGTGAGCTGAAGAAGTGCCTGGTGCCTGCGGACTTTGCTTTTGCTTCGTTTAAGAGCAAGGTGATGTCAAGCTAGTGATGCCTCGAGCATTTAGACAGCGAATGCATGACTATCTTTTTGGCCAGTCGCACAGAAAAGTGGCAACATAGAACGAATATAAAACAGCCTATAAGATACATAATTCTACAACCTGGCCTTGATCTCTGTAGCCTGGTCCGCGTCCCTCTTAGCCCATTCACGAAGTGTAACTCGCTGAATTTTACCACTCGGACTTTTCGGAACTTCATCAATGAACTTGACTCCACCTGACAATCGCTTGTGCTTCGCCACCTTCGAAGCTATCCATTCCACAACATCCTTCTCTGTGACCTTTCCTCTGGCCTGCTCTTTCAGGACAACATAAGCTCGAGGAAGGTCTTCGTGGTCTCTGTTCAGGGCACATACGGCGGCATCTGCAATGTCGTCATTCTCAAGCAAGACCGCTTCGAGTTCTGCCGGGGCCACTTGAAACCCATTCACTTTGAAGATCTCCTTTGCGCGGTCAACAATCCAGAACCAGCCCTTCTCGTCAAAGATGGCCACATCGCCTGTCTTCAAGAAACCATCACTATCAAATGTAGCTTTGGTAGCGCTCTCATTTTTCCAGTAAGCGATGCAGATGTTTGGTCCTTTCACGTGAACCTCTCCACGCTGGCCTGGCCTGGTAACCTCGTTGCCGTTTTCATCAATCAGTTTGATAGTGGCATTGGGATCGACCTGTCCGACACTTCCACTACGGTCGTCTAAACCACCAGGAACGTGTAGGCATGAACAGGTGACCTCAGTCATTCCCCATGTCTGCACGACTTTTAGATTGAACTTTGAGCTTACTTCGTTCTGCAGCTCCTTGCTCAGTGGTGCAGCACCACACAGAATGTTGACCAGGGATGAAAGATCGTACTTCTTTGTTTCTGGTCTTTTAGCTAGCATGACTAGCACGGGAGGCGCCGTTTGGATATGGGTGATTTTGTGCGTTTGAATGTATTTCAAGAAGGGTTCGAAATTGAAGACCCTCATATAGTAGCAAGGAGTTCGAGTAACAGCGGCTGCTGTGATGGACCAGAGTTGCCCGTAAGCATGGTATCTTTGAACATTAGCCAAGTGCCCAGCGAACTTGAGTTTGGTAAGCTTACAATGGCAAGAACCCTAGGAATCTTTCTGCTGGTTTTTGTCCTGAGGGATAGGACTGTTCGAGCTCGCGCATGTACAAGGATTGACAGACATTGGCGATGATATTCTGGTGAGAAATCTGTACGCCTTTGGGAAGCCCGGTGGTGCTGATGAAGCATTAGTGTGATGTTTAGCCTGTGATAGTTTTTGGGTGGCCGTGACACTGAACAGGCCTTTGCCACTTACCCTGACGAGTAATTTAGGACAGCAGTTCTCGACTTGGATTCATCACTTGACATCCGATGCCACTTCCAGCTATCGGCAGCTTCGGGACTAGCAAGAAACGTACTCCAGTCCTTGACACCCCTTTGCGTCCCACAATATTCGTCCAAGAAAAGGAAAATCTTGTCACGCGGAAACCCAACTTGATCTGCGGCTTTCAAGGCGTTCTCGAGCAGGCTAGGGTCTACCAGGATAAGTTTGGCACCTGTATTATTGATCTGGAAAGCGATTTCCTTGACAGTATAGGCAGGGTTGCAGCCGCTGAAGATTCTTCCACTTCCGGCAACACCTAGATAGGCAACTGGACAGAAAATATGGTTGGTAGAGAACATCATCACTACTTCATTTTGGCCGATGTTGAGATTGTCGAGACCAAGACCGAGTCTTTTGATCCAGACCAAGGCCTGCTTGGGTGACAAAGATCTGTCAGGGTTTGCCGCATCGATCCATATTGGCTGATCGTACGGTTCCTCTCCTTCGAGATAGACATAAGATAATACGTCGGTAGCTGGGATGTCAATTTGGTATGGCGATTGTTGTGGCATGGTGAGGATATAGTCGATACGGAACCAAAATCCTTCGTCTCATGACTGGATTCATTTTCTGTCTCTTGTGTAGTGAGGGGTACGAATCGTGGCTACACTGAGGACCGAGGAACAAGGGAAGGGGATTGACTTTGGGTCGTCAAAGAGATGCGGGGAAAGCACAAACCCACACAAAAGCCGCTGGCCCAGTGTCTGTCCAGCTCTGTCGTGCAGCAAGATACCATGTCCTATGCATAACGCAATGACACCAGGATTATTGTCGCGACGCAATTGCGAGTTGGTACAGATGTGATTCTAAAATTCCTGCGACTCCTGGTGCCAAAGGAAGTCCGTATAGAGTACAGTAAGTCAATTGGAGGGAGAGAAAACTCTGCTTTAAAGAAACAAACCCTGGGAACTCTGCTACAGCGACAGATGGAAGTGTTCGTGCAAGTATGGCTCCGAGAACGGTAGAGTATCTCTTTGGTGAATCCTATTATTGCCTTATTTACACTCTCATACAAAGCCGAAACACCCAGATGGCCGTGGTGAAACATCGCCCTGACGTTGGCGTTGGCTCTACCCACCAGAATGTCTAGTTCCGCAACCACTCGTCCTCAGAAAGGCCGACCATGGTTTTCTGGCCGAAACGAGAAACTAGCTTGTTACATGAGAGTTCCGATCTGGAGTGACCGGATAGATTTTAGGCCCGCTTCAAAAAGCAAGCACGCGACGCGTGCCTCGAGGAATTCAAGCCTCCCTCCATCTCCTACGTCCGCCACTTCTCTGAGTAAGGTGGTGAATTCTGACAGGAAAATGACATGCCTTGGATAACCTTGTTCCTTCCATTCTTCAGATCATCTTGACACTCATCAATGGTTATCATGGAGACTTCGACAACAACACCACAGACCAAACGACACTCTTTTACGAAATTTCTTATCACGATATCTCTTCAACTTCTATTATGGTCCAGTCTACTTTCTCTGTCTATCCAAATCTCTTTCTTCGCTCTATCTGAAGTGGATTCTTCCCTGTTTTTGGCCGATGTTCTTTGCATCGCAGCGGTAAGTAATCCTAGTCCGACCTGGATCGTGCTGTAGTATGTACTGAACGATGCCAGGCTGGAACATCCCTTCTTTTCATTGCCATCCACCTCATCATTGTACAGCTCCAGGAGAGCGTAGTCAGCAAGTGGGCAGAAGTCACTGCGACTATCTTAAAGGTCATAATTTGGTTCGCCTCGTGCGTCGCCGTGCTTCTCTGGATAACGACAGTTGGACTGGGAGTCATCTTCAGTCTCGCGAGGCAGCCGACATGTCGACCAGCCAACGCAAACACACCGGACATGTGGAGAAAGGGTCGGGTCTGTGTTCTGCAACGTATCGCATTGATGACGAGCATGCTTTCCTTGTAAGTTTCTCTTCCTATCATACCGCATTGATATACCCAAACTGATTTTGGTAGTATCGTTTCCTTTATCTTGTGTTTTACGTATAATATCTCGCAAGACCCTTTCACAGCAGGACTGTTTGGTTCAACGCAGAAGAGTGTCTACTTATCTTCACCAGACCTCGAGAGAAGTACTCCGATGGTAAAAAGACACTCGACTTTTTCGTTCAAGTGTCGTTCAGCATTGCTGGCTCCGATTGCTACATCGTCGCCCTTGCGAATCTCCTCGCCGTTGAGGATGGCGACAAGCGGAAATGAGGAGAAGCCCACTGGGTTGGGCATCTCGTCACCTAATACTTCCATCGAACGGTCACCTTTGCTCTCCAGACGGACGCCTTCACTGTCCTCAACGAGATCGAATGGCACAGTGGAAAGCTTGAATCGCCAACCCTCAGTAGCCTACGTGCCGTCAAGCAGAATTCCTTCTACTTGCGTTCCATCGCCTCACGGAACTCATCTGTATTCACCAAGGCATCTTCCCAAAGCAATTTTAGATGCTGCGCCAGGACATACGTTACCAGCCAATGTCAAACTCTCAGACTCGCCACTTCGAGCCCCTGCAGACATGCGTCAGACGCAAACAACCAGCTTGTACACCTCAAGACGCGTCTCATCGACGTTCATGACTCCTTCGCCATCTATGGCCACGCGCCCGGCAGTAAGGTATCCCTCTTCTAGAGACTTGGACACGTTCCCAACTTCTCCACCTGTACATATGCCCCTCACTCGACCAACCAATTTGTATTCGACACGACGTGCACCAACACCTTACACACCTTACAAGCCATCAAACGAAACCTCACCACCAAGAAGATTTCCAGTAGCGTACACGCCCCAGACCCAGTCGTCAAGGCTGCCTTCGACCTTACTGGCACCACCTCCGTCTTTTAGACAGCTCAACTCCATACGACGTGGAGTCAGCACTGCGTCCGTATCAAGCAGTGTATATAGTCGAAACGTGTATGATGATTGAGAAGATAGCATTCCTAGGTTTGCGAGACACAGAAGCGACGAATCAGCGGGGGGTTCAAAGACATACAGATTCCAATATCAGCACTTCTCCTCAACGCAGACCTTCCTCGTGCCTTGACTGTGTCCTGTTGTATTGATGGAGGATTCGATCAGCAGTTCTTTTCGCTATGCCATCCTTGTCAAAAACATGTCATCGTACAAGATAATCGTGCATGGTATCGACTGGGCCAGTGTCGAAGCGCTAGCAACGACAGATCAATGATTAACAGACTCATCGACACACAACTTGTTGATTCTTCAGGAAGGTTCGTGCTGTTTTTTTGACCAGTCAGATATATGCCACGTGACTTTATACACTAGCATCACGTGCACTTACCTGATCTGGCTCTTTGACGTTCGTTCTCGCAAACATTCGAACAGTATGCCAGAATTACGATCAGCAATTGCAAGTGATTCTGGCCTTGTGGTGTACACAGATCGAATCTTAGCTTGAATTTGTCCTTCGATTGGGTACAAAGACTATGTCTGGCGATGTGCTTTGGTGTATTGATAAGACTATCTATCGATATATGCTATCATACAAGATATCCGACGTACACTGTAGCCTATCACTTTGCTCCATCTATTATGTTGTGTACTCAAGCTTGTCAAATATATCGAAGATGAATTCGTCTAACAAAAATGAGATCAACGTCTCCTTGATCGGAAATAACCTTAGCCTCTTTCTTAAAATTGCCATAACATGTCGCATGTGGTCCCTGGTAAATCGGCTTCTAGAATGTCCATCGACAACGTTTTGTCTACTTTTCTGTTCCTTTTTCTTTTCGCGAGAATTGGCTGCCAAAGGCTTGATGCGCGAAACCATTTAGAAGCACTCTGGTATGGGAAGGGAAAGTGCAGCACTGATGCGGGACAGCCACGTTTCGAGCGTTCTCCTCCAGTGCTCAACTTTTTCTTTCGTGCTTGACAGAAGACAAGAATAAAAGACTCGTAAACCCACTCCCAGCCAATTCAAATTGAACTTATCTATCAATGGTCAGTCATTCAACTCTGCATATCCTATGTCTTCAAGATGGAACTGCTAGTAAGGGCTCCTGCAGCGAGCGAAGCTTCACTTCTGCCAAGTGTGACTTCTTGTGGTCTGCTGTCAAACTATTGATTGCATGTGGCGATCACTGTAGAGAGCGCCATGAACTGACATCCTCAACCATTCAGCCGAGACCCAATAATGGCATCTGAGAAACGTCTGAGCGCGCGAGACATATCAAGCCTGATGGAGGACTAGACAGTGTAAGAGGGTTCTTCCATGTCTTGTCAATGATTTGTTCTGTTCAATATCTTCCACGCCCAGAACCTCCCCAACCTCGACCTCTTCCTCGCCAATTACCTCCGCCGCCGCCTCGCGTCTCATCGTCATGCCAATCCATGCCATGTGCACGCCCGTGGTCGCGTTGTCTTTGACCAGCTCCGCCCATTGACGGAATGTCTCTGTTGAATGGCGGAAAATGGGCGTTGGGAGGAAGATTTGTATGAAATGAAGGAGATTGAGTGAAATCGGGGGGCGGTGGAGGGATCCAATTCTGTGGGCGGTCTGGTCCGGGAGTTTTGCTTTGCTCTATTCGCTGGAAAACCTTCATGAAAGGCACACTGAAACCGTAGTAGCCCTCGATGACTTTGTGGCTTGCAGTATCGCCCTGGTCCGCAGTGTCTTTTCGCAGACGAAGGCCAAGGCCATTGAGCATATATACGCTGTCGTCGTCTGTCGTGGGTATGTTTGGTATTGCATCGATGCTTTTGCACTCCTCGATGTGGTCAAACACTGTTTCCAAGAGATCCGAGTCCACGGACCCGACAGGCATGTTCACTGCATTCATGCGAGCAACCTTGATTGGTAGGCCAGGTCTAGTCATTCCCATCGCATGAACCATATTGCCGACTGGGAGGTCGTACCAGGCATCATCAGGGGATCCATGCGTAGCAGGGAAGTCGTTCTCAACATTGTCAGGCTGTAGCTTTGTGATAAGGTGGTTGAAGTGTGAACGATGATTATGTTCCAACCAGTCCAGCCATGTCATGTAGGCTTTCCGCGCGACACTGCGATAGACTAGACGTGTGCGGTTGGTGAACAGGCGTTCTCCCGTCCACCGCTGTAGCAGACATGCCAGGTCTCTGTGAGCCGACAGAGCTCGTATACCACGAACAGGAGCAGCCAATTCGACAAGCTGTGTAACTGTAGTCTCTATGGCTTTGGCAAAGGTCATGTAAGTATTCAGCGGTTTACGAAGAAGACGGCCCGGATTATGGCGAATGCGGAAAAAGATGGCATCGATCAAATGGATCATCTCAAGGCCAAGCTGGGCGTGAAGCAGAGGTGCCTGGTCGTCAGCGGGCTGAGGTACATCGGCCAGCAAGGAGTCGGATAGCCTGAGAAGATATTCTCCAAAGGCAGCAACTCTACGACGAGACTTTGCTACATGACATAGAATCCAGGCAATGCATTTTTTGAACTGGAGCCAGTTTAGCGGGAAATGAATCAAAGCATCCGAAGTTTAGGAGAGACCTCTTTGGTGGAGCGGGTTGTGTCCCGTATAGCGACTTGGAGCAGGTCATGGAAGTTGTTGATATCAGAAGAGTCAAGAGTGGATCGCTTGGATTGACCTGTTGTCAGACAACCAACGAGCTTTCCCTTGGCGAGTAACAGTGCGACATGAGGCTTGGACGCCTGCGCGTTCCTGGGATCCATAGTCCTAAAAGCTCGAGGTCTGATGTTTTGTCAAAGTTCGAGGGCGCGTGTGGCAGATTCGAAGGATGGAGGTGGGGGTGGAGCGTGCAGCAAGCGGTGCCTGAATACGGACCTTGTTCTAGGCCGCGTTTGCACTACCGTATTCAACAACAACGAATCGCGTAGCCGGTCAAGTGAAAATAATCGAAGGGACGTCGCAACAGTGTCGAGAGCACGAGTAGCTTCTGAGCACGGCGTACAGTATCTAGAGCCAACAGGAACAAACCTAGCAACACTTTGACCAGGGGGTTTTAGGGTTTGTACCAAGAGCTACCGTCGGACGCTACGTCACCTTGGTTGGACTCAAATGCTGATTGCTGCCGCCGATTCTCGTTGCTGCTCTGGATCCAACACTCAAGTCATCGTTGCGCACAAGGACAGCAGCCTCATCAGCCTGACCAGAGGCGCCTGTCTCGCGCAACCATGGGCGCCGTCCAGAGTGATCTCAAGTCCAACATTGTGCAGGCTTCTTCTGGCGAGGTTGCCATTCCCTCGACCTTGACCGACTTCTGGCAAACTGTGATGACCTGCCTCGCATCTTGCTGCACTGGCTCACCTGCTGACGCCCTCTCCATCTAGTTCTGGCAGAGACCAGAGACGGCCGAACATGTCTTCGAAACCATCACCCCTTCCGACCTCCGCACCATGCGCGACGACCCCAAGTCCTTCAAGAACTTCGAGACGCTCATTCTCACCGTCTCGCGACACTTGATCCATCTTCGCTGGGCCGAGGATTCTCTGTTCGACAAAGACGCCCTGGCTTTCATCCGCGAGGCTCTGAACTGCATTCGCATCCTCACACGAGTCTTGCCATTCGTCTACGAATGCGACCGTCTTTGTGCTTGGGAACAATCCTTCTTCTGGGAGCCGTCAGATCATGCCTCTCCGCCCAACATCACTCGCAACATATCTGGCGAATCCACCACGGCTGAAACCTTGGACCACTCTGGTCAATCCTCGACTCAAGACCCTCCAACATGCCTCGGTGTCGATCTCGTCGACGCTCTTCTGGACCTGGCCTTCTGGTCAGGCTTCACTCTCCCCATCAACATGAACGGCAAAAACGGTCCGACTTATGGTTTCTGGCAGAGCGGAATTGCCTATGAGAGGCGCCTGGAAACCAGTAAAGAGTTTGAAAGCAGGAGGACCGAAATCGTACAGCTTCTTCTAGTCTTGGAGAGCAAGTCCATCTACAAACCCGCCAATGCTTTGACCACCTCTGGTAGCGAGGCTGTCGATTTCATATCCAACCACCGCGATCGAAAAAAGGTCCAGTACCTGCTGTGCTCTCTTCTAAACACCGTTCTGAAGTATCAACCCGATGCTCGCTATCTCTCGCCTTCGCCCAGAGAAGTCCACGAAACTCACGTCCGCACTTGTCTTCATTTCCTACAAGTCAACCTGTTGAACAGATCTCCTTGGCTCGACGGTGCTGCTCCACCGGGCAATCGTTTCCGTGATCTCTTCTCCCATCTACACAAAGCTACCCATTTGCAATTCCTAGCCGACGGCATCCTCAAGATCCTGCGACAGCCCCTCGAAGCCAACAGTAACGGATTAAACATTGTTCAAAGACCACTCGTCTGGGCGCATGAGATCATTCCGCTACTGTGGGAATCTTTGTACTCGAACAAATACTTCCGCGCTTTCATCTGTGAAACCGGTCGCCAATTCGAGCTTACCGTGTTCCTCTTGTTCTACATTCTGGATCCAAATAAGAACGTAGAAGGTGTGAAGCGCGTGAGTTTGTTGTGCGTGCAGACCATGAGCGAAAATCCAGAGTACGCAATTTCCTTGAACAAGCAGTTTGAAGGACACGACAATTTGCCATCATTCATGCAAATCAAGAACTTCCACGGCTCGTATGCTGATTATCTATTCACCGTGAGTCATCCGACTGATATGAAATAACTGTTTTTACGCTAATGTTCTGTAGTGGCTGCTTACTCTGTTAAAACCAAAAAAGAATGGCCATCTCGATGCCATGGCTGCTGCATTAGTCGGAATTATTGTCAACGTGTCTCCATACATATCTAGTCTTGGAAGGGCTACCAGCTTGAAGATCATTCAATTGGTTGATTTGTACACGCGAAACTCCCTCTCTACTAGCGTTGAGATCAACGCCATGGTTTTAACTCATATGGTTCGCGCTGTCAATTCTATGCTGGAGGAACACAAACCAGGGGCCGGTACGTCACATAGCAAGAGCTGACGAGACAATACTGACACATCTATGTTAGAGAATGAAAACCTACTCTGGGCGATCTGGAAGTATGGAACTACATTCGAGCATCTGGCAGACCTCCGGATGGAGGTTGACTCGGCTTTCAAGCAGATAGTGGAACAGATCCGCGAGAACGGTATCACAGAGCCTACTTCATGCCCTGACGGTACCGTGCTGCATCCTCTGGTTGCAGCTAGCGATATCGCCAACATGGACAAAGATAAGGCGCCTCGACCACGTCTTGGAAGAGGTCGTACATGGCTAGAGTTGCGGGATATCTACAATCCGGTGGCGACTCCTGTAGTACCCCCTGTGGACGATATGACGATGCGAAGTGGCGATGGTGTCTCTTCGAGGGCCCTGGGCAAACAGCCTGAAAAGAGCAAAGATTCTGCAGATTTCGAAGAGGAGAAGGCGAGGGCGTTGACTTCACCATCAACAGACATGGAAATAGTGAGTCTAGCAAACCGATCGAAAAACTCATTGCTGACATGAGCTAGGTTCGAACATGGCTACCCCAAATGCCCCTTCTAACAACACTGTCGCTTTTCTTGGCATTGCAAGCATGGACAGCAAAATTGTTGGAAGAAAGAGGTATGGAGAACAGCCAAGAGGCTGTCGACGGGCTGGGTATGGATGAAGTGCTGCAGCCAGTACGGAACATGGGCCGGATCTCCGTCGAGACAACGACTCGAAATATCCATACATTCCCCATGACGGCTCCCTTCTCAGAAGCATACGCAGCATTCTACTGGGGTCTCGTAGTGTCTCAAGACCTGCAACATGCTTCGACATCTGGAAGCGGCATCTGGAGCAGCACAAACGTCAAATTGTTCAAGATCCGGGCGGGAGAAGTTGTGCCTCCTAGTCTCTTGAGCCCCAAAGGAGCGGTAGATGCTCTCGGAGAGAGCTTGGTAAGTGGCGTTCAAACCCTGGCATTGAGATTTCGACAGCAACTGAATGGCGGACCTGAGGCATGAGCGATCAAGGGCAGAGGATTTTTACAATATGCATTGCTACCTGGGGATTTGCGAGACAGATACCCATGGGTCTTCATCGGCGTAAAGGGAATATGAGTGATAAAATCGGAGGTATAGGCAGAATTCGAAGTATCTAGTCTTGCCGGGATTATGGTGGAACACAATATGAGATAAGAACATGAAGTTGTGATTCTATGTGCTATGCCTTAATGATGGTATCCCCAGATACAGAAGACATTTAAGGCTTCTCGTAGATCCAGTCGTTCTGGGCGAGCTTCCAGCTGGTGAGCTCATCCTTCTTGAACCAGAGAGCGATCTCCTTCTGGGCGTTCTCGACAGAGTCGGAACCGTGGCAGACGTTGCGGCCGACGTCGATGGCGAAGTCACCACGGATGGTACCGGGGGCGGAGGCGAGGGGGTTGGTGGCACCGAGGAGGGTACGGCCGGTCTTGACGGCGTCACGGCCCTCCCAGACCATGGCGCAGATGGGGCCAGAGTTCATGTCTGTCAACGAAGGTAAGCAGCTGCTTTCAAGCTTGTGTAAAGAGCAATTGGCTTACAGGAGATCAATCCTCTGAAGAAAGGCTTGTCGCTGAGGTCAGAGTAGTGCTTCTCGAGGTGCTCCTGGCCGGGCTGGGCTGTTGATACGTTAGCAGCGGCCTCTATCGAGGGTTAGATAGATGCATACTCATTTTAATTGCAGCCAACTTGAAGCCCTTGTTTTCGAAACGGGAGACGATGGGGCCAACGAGTCCGCGCTGAACGCCGTCAGGCTTGATAGCGATGAAGGTCTGCTCGTTCGACATGTTTGTGGTTGTTATTGCTTGATTGACAGTGTAGAGCAAAGATCTATCTTTGGCGGGCAAGATTTTGGAATTCATGAGATGCGGTCGGAGCGGAAACTGCCGAGTGTTTTTGGCGGGGACCACAGCTGGTCAAAGCTTCTATCTCTGTGACTTCCCCCTTGCTTTTGTGCTCGGCATAACTCGTTGCATAACTGGGCGTTGACGTGACTGCCCCAGACCGTCGCTGGATTTCATGGGGAAAGGCCGACGAGAATTGACAAGTAGCAACTGCATTGTCATATCATGGCTACTGCAATTGCGACATCATCGTCCTCATGGACACGCCTGATCTTGCTCGTCGCAGTCCTATGCTGCCTGCTTTCGCCAGCTGGTAAGTACGAGACCGATGACATACAGTACAGCAGTAGCTTAATCCTCTCAAGCATCTGTAAAGCACGAGAACTTCAAGACGTGCGACCAGTCAGGCTTCTGTAAGCGTAACAGAGCTTATGCGGACAATGCTGCCTCCCTGTCCTCCTCATGGGCCAGCCCTTATACTCTCGATCCGGCTTCTGTCTCCTTTTCCAAGGGCCAGTTGTCAGGAACCATTCTAAAGACCATTGCCAACTCCGAACAGGCTGTCCGCCTGCCCATTACCGTCTCATTCTTTGAATCTGGCACTGCGAGGATTACGGTTGATGAAGAAAAGCGTCAGAAGGGCGACATTGAGCTTCGTCACGGATCCAAAGCGCGCAAAGAGCGTTACAACGAAGCTGAGAAGTGGGCCATCGTCGGTGGAACCAAGCTGAGTTCTGGAGCTGCGACTGCTAAGGATGCCAAACCTGGTACTACCAAGATTTCATACGGTCCTGGTAGCAAGTTTGAAGCCATTGTCAGCCATTCTCCATTCGGCATCGAGTTCAAGCGTGATGGCGAAACACACATCAAGTTGAATGACAGAGGACTCCTGAATGTTGAACACTGGCGCCCCAAGACTGAAAAGCCACAGGAGGAAAAGAAGGAGGGCGAAGCTACATCCGACGACGTCAAAGAGGTGGGCGAGGATGAGAGCACCTGGTGGGATGAGGCGTTCGGTGGAAATACAGACACCAAACCTCGAGGACCCGAGAGTGTCGCTCTTGATGTCACCTTTCCTGGCTACGAGCATGTTTTTGGTATTCCTGAGCACACTGGTCCGCTGTCCTTGAGACAGACTAGGGGTGGTGAAGGCAACTTCAATGATCCTTACCGCCTTTATAACGCCGACGTCTTTGAATACGAGATGAACAGCCCCATGACTCTGTATGGCGCAATCCCATTCATGCAGGCTCACAAGAAAGACTCGACCGTTGGTGTTTTCTGGCTCAACGCTGCAGAGACCTGGATCGATATCGTCAAGTCAAAGTCCAGTGCTAACCCTCTCGCTTTGGGTATTGGTTCCCACACCGACACTCAAACTCACTGGTTCTCCGAATCTGGCCTGCTTGATATCTTCGTTTTTCTTGGTCCTACACCCAAGGATGTTGTCTCGTCATTTTCCGAATTGACTGGATACACTCAGCTGCCTCAACAGTTCGCTATTGCCCATCACCAATGTCGCTGGAACTATGTCACCGACGAGGATGTCAAAGACGTTGACCGTAAATTCGACAAATCTCAAATTCCTTACGACGTTATTTGGCTCGACATTGAATACACTGATGGCAAGAAGTATTTCACTTGGGACCCTCTGACCTTCCCTGACCCCATTGGCATGCAAAAGCAGCTTGATGATCACGAGAGAAAACTTGTCGCCATTATTGATCCTCATATCAAGAATGAAGGTGGTTATCCTGTCGTCGACGAGCTCAAATCTAAAGACCTCGCAACCCACAACAAGGATGGCAACATCTACGAAGGCTGGTGCTGGCCGGGCTCTTCCTACTGGGTTGACTGTTTCTCCCCTACGGCTCACAAATGGTGGGGTCAACTTTTCCAGTACGCAAAGTTCAAGGGTTCAGCTCACAATCTTTGGTTGTGGAACGACATGAACGAGCCTTCAGTTTTCAACGGCCCTGAGACCACCATGCCCAAGGATAACCTCCACTACGGCAACTGGGAACACAGAGATGTGCACAATCTGAACGGGCTCACACTAGTCAATGCCACATTTGAGGGCTTGGTAGCTCGTAACAAGGAAGAAGAGAAGGCTGGAGGCGTGAGACCTTTTGTCTTGACCCGTTCCTTCTACGCCGGCTCGCAGCGTATGGGTGCTATGTGGACTGGAGACAATCAGGCCAATTGGGAACATCTTGAGGCTTCTCTGCCTATGATCCTGTCTCTTGGTGTTTCTGGTTTCCCATTCGCAGGTGCTGACGTGGGTGGTTTCTTCGGCAACCCTTCTCGAGAGCTGCTTACTCGTTGGTACCAGGCCGGAGCCTTCTACCCATTCTTCCGTGCGCACGCTCACATCGACACTCGGCGCCGCGAGCCTTACCTTCTTCCCGACCTGGAGAAGGGCATCGTCACACAAGCCTTGAGACTCCGTTACGCTCTTCTTCCTGCATGGTACACGGCATTCCACACTGCAAGTAAGGACGGATCGCCGGTTGTGCAACCGATGTACTATGCGCATCCGGAGGATGAAAAGGGCTTTGCCATTGACGACCAGATGTATCTCGGATCAACCGGTCTTCTAGTCAAACCTGTCACCAAGGAAGGCGCGGACAGTGTTGATATGTACCTGCCCGATGGCGAGAAATACTTTGACTATTCGGACTATACAAGCTACAGCGGTCCTGGTCATGTCAAGATTAAGGCGCCTCTGGACAAGATCCCGCTTCTCATGAGAGGTGGACACATTATCCCCAGACGCGATCGTCCAAGAAGATCTAGTGGCCTCATGAAGTTCGATCCGTTCACGCTGGTCGTGGTACTTGGTGATGATGGCAACGCAGAGGGTGAGCTTTATCTGGACGATGGTGAAAGTTACGAGTACGAGCAAGGCGCATACATCCACCGCCGCTTCACATACACTGGGGCGACGTCACGGCTTGCATCCGAGGATCTGAGCAGCAAAGACAAGAAGACGGCGCAGTACCTTGACCAAATGAAGGGCGTCAGAGTAGAGAAGATTGTGATTGTCAACGCACCTGCTGGTTGGAAGGGCAAGACGGAAGTTGACGTGTGGGAAGAGGGAGCAAGCAGCAGCGGTGAGAGCAAGAAGGCCGGATTCGGATTTGTTAGCGGGGAAACAGGCAAGGCAGACTGGGCAGTAGTCAGGAATCCAGGCGTGCAGATTGGTGGAGGATGGAAGATCGGCTTTGCATGAGCAGAATCTAGAGACGGATAGACTGCTAGATGTGTCCAAGTACTCAGCTGCGCATGTTACGTTGGCAATTAAATGCTCGAGGCAACAATGCATTCAATGATAAGGAAGTTGATGTTTTGTGGAGGGAAGCAACGTCACGCGCGGGACCCGCAATTCAACCGGTACAATGGATCCCAGAGAGGCCCGGTAGCTAACCAACTAAACAATTACACCGCAATTGCATTTCTTTGCCCTTTATTTTCCCACACGACACGACCCACCTCTGCGTGCCTCTCATCGACGTCTGTCAACATCGGACCCTCGCGCCACAAGCACACGCGCAGCTCAGCACCAGTCATGGCTACAAATGCGTCGCCGTAAGTCGCACTCAGGAGGCACCAACGATTGACCGACATTCCAACTCTGACATTGTCCGACAGGAGCATCAACGTCAACGACCCGGGGCTCATCACCTTGGTAAACAAGCTTCAAGATGTCTTCACCACAGTCGGCGTACGGCTTCGCCCACCCACTCAGTGTCCACGCTCCATGTTAACATTGCGCCATCCAGGTCCAAAACCCCATCGACCTTCCCCAAATCGCCGTAGTAGGATCGCAATCAAGCGGAAAGAGTTCGGTCTTGGAGAACATAGTTGGCAGGGACTTTCTGCCACGAGGAACTGGTATCGTGACCAGACGGCCGCTCATCCTACAACTCATCAACCGAGCACCCCTCCCCAAGCAAGAGAATGGCGCGGCAGCCGAAGCCGTTGACGGAGCTGCAGACAAGGAGTCCAACGTGGACGAGTGGGGTGAATTTCTGCACATTCCCGGCCAGAAGTTCTACGACTTCAACAAGATCCGCGACGAGATTGTGCGCGAGACCGAGTCCAAGACTGGCCGCAACGCTGGCATCTCGCCCGCGCCCATCAACTTGCGTATCTACTCGCCCAATGTCTTGACCTTGACACTGGTCGATCTGCCCGGTCTCACCAAGGTGCCCGTCGGCGACCAGCCCCGCGACATCGAGCGCCAGATTCGCGAAATGGTCCTCAAGCAGATCAGCAAGCCAAACGCCATCATTCTCGCAGTCACCGCTGCCAACACCGATCTGGCCAATTCCGACGGTCTCAAGTTGGCTCGTGAAGTCGACCCCGAGGGCCAGCGCACCATTGGTGTCTTGACAAAGGTCGACCTGATGGATGACGGTACCGACGTCGTCGACATTCTGGCCGGCAGAATCATTCCCCTTCGTCTGGGTTACGTCCCTGTTGTCAACCGTGGTCAGCGTGATATCGAGAACAAAAAGGCCATTTCCTACGCCCTCGAGCACGAGCGTGCCTTTTTCGAGAACCACAAGGCTTATCGCAACAAGAGCAGCTACTGCGGTACTCCCTACCTCGCGCGCAAGCTCAACCTGATCCTCATGATGCACATCAAGCAAACCCTTCCTGACATCAAGGCTAGAATTTCGGCCTCGTTGCAAAAGTACTCGGCCGAACTTGGTACTCTCGGCGACTCAATCCTCGGCAACAGCGCAAACATCGTTCTTAACATCATCACTGAATTCTCCAACGAATACAGAACAGTTCTCGAGGGCAACAACCAGGAGCTCTCCAGCATTGAACTTTCTGGTGGCGCCAGAATCTCCTTTGTCTTCCACGAACTCTATGCCAACGGCGTCAAGGCTGTTGATCCGTTCGACCAGGTCAAGGATATTGATATTCGCACCATCCTCTACAACTCTTCCGGCTCTTCACCTGCTCTTTTCGTTGGTACCACCGCATTCGAGCTCATCGTCAAGCAACAGATCAAGAGGTTAGAAGATCCCAGCTTGAAGTGCGTCTCGTTAGTCCACGACGAACTTGTGCGCATCTTGGGTCAACTCTTGAACAAGCCTCTATTCAGAAGATATCCAGGACTCAAGGAGAAGCTGTACCAGGTCGTCATTACTTTCTTCAAGAAATCAATGGACCCGACCAACAAGCTTGTCAAGGATCTTGTTGCTATGGAAGCATGTTACGTCAACACCGGGCACCCTGACTTCCTCAATGGCCACAGAGCAATGGCCATTGTTAACGAGCGTCGCCATGCTTCCAGACCTACTCAGGTAGATCCCAAGACTGGCAAGCCTTTGCCTCCATCTGCAGTTCCCCCACGTGCTGCCAGTCCTTCTCTTTCCGTCGACGGTACCGAGGCCTCAGGTGGTTTCTTCGGCAGCTTTTTTGCTAGCAAGAACAAGAAGAAGATGGCTGCCATGGAGGCACCCCCTCCGACACTCAAGGCTAGTGGCACACTGAGCGAGAAGGAGAGTGAGGAGGTTGAGGTCATCAAGCTTCTCATCACTAGCTACTTCAACATTGTGCGCCGCACGATGATCGACATGGTACCCAAGGCCATCATGTTGACTTTGGTGCAGTAAGTTGAACCACACACATTTGATGAACCCTGACTAACTCGTGCGTTAGGTTTTCCAAGGAGGAGATGCAACGTGAGCTTCTGGAACAGATGTACCGCACACAAGAGTTTGACGACCTGCTCAAGGAGAGCGACTACACAGTCCGCAGGCGCAAGGAATGCCAACAAATGGTCGAGAGCTTGGGCAAGGCAAATGAAATTGTCAGCCAAGTACAGTAGATTGTACGCTTGCTGCAATTGTACTTTTTTTTCCGTTCTTTTTTTCTTTCCTTGTGTTCTGGTCTCTTGGGCGTAATATTTGCTTTTTCCTCCCGCATAGAAGATATGAGATGGTCGATCGAGCATGACGGGGCTGCTGATTATGGATGGATATTTGCCACAAAGCGGCGCTTTCTTGGTGTATTTTCCAATCATTCTATGTAAATGGGAGCTCGAAAACTCCATGGCATCGCTGAATTGGAGCGCATCCCCATGACCCCCAAGGCAGCGGCGTCGCACGCCTCTCTTTCTCGTCCAATGATCATGATCAACGACGATACATGGATCGACATCTGGTGACCCCACTGTCAACGGCGAGCCAATTGACTGGAAGCATGGCAAGCATTTCATCGGGTTGTATATACATCCGGGAGAACCATATACCCTCGATGTTGGTCATTTCTGGGTGACGTGGACGTGGTTCGAATGGCTGGCAAATACTTGGATGACCAGCTCAAGGTTGGATATGATGCTATGAGGTCCGCTTTCATTGGAAACTTTTGCAACATCATAAGGAAACCGATCCCTGGTCACGGAGAGTGATCTCTTGAGACCCGAAGGCTCGCCACCCGCTCATCTTGTGGTCAAGTCTGACCGTGGTGGCATCATATGCCAATTCAAGAACAATGTGAGATTTGGCGTGGCTGAATGATTGAGAGGTGCTCATGTTTCCCAAAGCTACGTAACCAAATGAGACAAAGTCGGCAGTATGCAAAAGGAAGTGGTATCTGATTGAGACAATATGGAACATGGCACCCGTATCTCTCGATAAACACCTACAACGCCCCAGACTGAGTCTTTCCAATGTAGTCCCTCCGCATCTTCTGATGGATGGGAGATATAACCATGGTGCTATCGAAGCACTATACACCGCTTCTATACACTTGCGCACCACCTTTTCGCAATTGCAAACTGTCTCTTTTTTGCAACGCCCAGATGGCTCTATTCAGAGCTTGTTCAGAGTACTTTTTCCTGTCCACAAACTCGCGACGCAAGGTAGCCAAACTTGTTGCGTAACCAATAGGCAAGCGTTTTCGCAACTCGTCTTCGACTTTGGAAATTTCATCGACGAGCTCACGGTTACCAGAAAGACCGGCGGCATTGGCAGCATTGGATTCGCCGTTTTGTGAAAGGACTGCGTCCATCGTACTGCCCAAGAACAAACGAATGGCTTCGTCGACATGGTGTTCTGTTGCAATTGGCGATAGTGAGATCTTGGCCAAGGATTCCGTGATACGAACGAGCGATTCCAACTGTCTGACTGTGATGGGAATACTCGAACGCTGGTTGGCGGATGCTTCGGCTTGAGCGACTTGTCTTCTGATGCTGACAAAGTGTGAAGACAACTTTTCGGCGGCTTCGGGTGAGAGACGAGGTGCGCATCTGGTTTTGCAATAGCTAATGTAGCGCTTCATCTTCTCGACCGGAATGGATCCAGCGACTTGCTGCTGATCCTGATTCGCGTTGCCGCCCATGTGAATACCCATGACGTGTTTCGCGATGCGCTCGTCACGACCACGGTCATGCTCATCCCTGACGATGAAAATGAGATCGAATCTGCTGAGAATGGTCGTTTGAAAGTCGATGTTTTCACCAGGAGATTTGAGATCATCGTAACGACCGAAGATGGGGTTGGCAGCTGCAAGAACAGAGGTACGGGCGTTCAGGATGGTCGTGATGCCGGCCTTTGCGATCGAAATGGTCTGTTGTTCCATGGCTTCGTGAATGGCGACACGATCCTCATCACGCATCTTGTCAAACTCATCGATACAGACTACACCACCATCTGCCAGGACCATGGCACCACCTTCCAGATAGAACTCGCGGGAATTTTGATCGCGTTGCACCGAAGCGGTCAAACCAGCTGCAGACGAACCTTTGCCAGAGGTGTAGATGGCAATTGGGGCGGCTTTCTCGACGAATTTGAGAAGTTGAGATTTGGCAGTACCGGGGTCACCAAGGAGAAGGACATTGATGTCACCACGAAGTTTCATGCCATCGGGTAGAATCTTTTTGCTGCCTCCCATGAGCAGACATGTAATGGCCTTTTTGATATCCTTGTTTCCGTAGATGGATGGGGCGATGCACTCTGCGAAACGTTCGTACAAATCGGGCCTTCTACTCATCTCGAGGAATTCTTGCTCCTCCTCTTCTGTAAAGTGAGCGCCACCTTTGGCGGTGTGATCGACATCGGTTTGGATGCCAATAGCGCGCAGATAAGGAGTGCGAATGGCGACGGCGGCTCCCGGGCCCTTGGTCTTTGACTGATATGTACTGAAGACACCCATGACTGTGCATCGCGAGCCAGGGACGACGCGATTTGTCAAGTAGCGATCTGCGGAGATGTGGATGTGACGAGGCAATTCGCCGACTGGTACGTCGTCTGGGGCTTCCTGCAGCTTGATGACTTGTTGGTCGATGAATTGGCATTTTTCGTGGACGACAAAGTAAGGGTCGAGGGGGCACTTTGCCGAGTCCTCGCCAGGCTGTGTGGCACGAGCGCATGTGCGAGGTAGCGTCAGGCCGGAGAAGCCGCCCAAGACAGAGAGGTTCTGCGAGTGTTGGCAGTTGCGGCATTGGATGTGGAGGAGCGTGGCCTTTGAGGAAAGCGTGCTGGCACCAATGACGATTCCGGGGATGCGAACCAGGTGCGAGACGTGGGTTGCTGTCAGGCCACGGATCAAAGTCTGGGTGACAGACGAGTGCAGTAGAAGCTGATGGGCGGGCAGGTTGATGTCGCGCTGCGAGGGGTAGACGATGCGTTGGGCGCAGTGCTTGATGGCAGCTTCGAACAGGGGGATCATGTCGGCGGGCTCATTGTTCAGGCGGTGGGCGAGCTGCTCGTCGTAGGCAATCAGGTGGGCCATGTCGACGTCGCAGTAGTACTGCTTGGAGAGGACATTTTCTCGGATCTGATCTCTGCGGAAGGGAGGTGGGTCAGAGGTGCATGTTTGGCATTGGCAGATCAACAAACCTGTAGAGAAAGGCATTCTGAATGTTGAAGTCGAGAATGAAATTGACGAGGTTTTCTTGAACGGCGCCACGAGAGTCGGGACCGGTGTGGCTGCGGTCCTCGGGGAAGACGCTCAGCGTGTAGACTGAAGCCCTGTCCATGGTGTGCGAGATGATGGGAGCATCTGGGACGACTTGCAAGCATCGCGACAAACAAGGCAGCCACGCCGACACGCGCGTCGGACGCGCCAGAGCCCATCAACGCCCAATCGGGTCTAGCGCCGTCGCGGTGGATTGTGGATTGTGGAGCGTCGAGCATGGTGCATTCACTATTGTCCTGCCATGTTTCCTGCTGGACCATGTCCCTGTCCTTGACATGTCCCAAGACAGCGTCGACCTGCTCTCGTCGCCCTCGTCGCTTCACTCGGCCTACCCCTTTCCTTCGTCCTCGCAGAGACGTCCTTCGCGGCCCTTGTCCACTGACAGCACCCTGTCCACCAACTCGATAGGCGGCTCCCTCGACATCAACCCTGCCAGAGCCAACCATTCGCTCAAAGAAGCTGGCCACAATGGTGCGCATTCGTCTCGCTCGTCTCGTCCATCTCCTCTGACCGAGTGCAGCCATCTCGACTCTCCTCCAACCCCCCATAGTCCGCACCGGCCTCCTGACCCCAGCTGCCTCGGCCTCACATGCCTATCGACCTCCCACCACACGCGACATCCCTCCAGTCACTTTGACCAACATACCCAAAGCAGATCCTGCTGCCTTCAACCACTACATCTCACGTGTCGGTCCACTGTTCGAGAACCTCAATCGCCTACGCCGTGATGCCACCCCGAACCAGCCCTCCGATGCCCCACCGAGGCCTACACTCAGTCGCAACAGCTCCACCCTCTCCCTGACCTCCCCTACCGACTCTCCCCAACCACGACGTCGTTCGAGTGCATTCGCCCGCCGCCGACCCAACGAACCTACCCCCTTGTCCACAATTCCCTCCGTCTATTTTGACGACAACTTCCAACTCGAGAACCCTAGGACTTTCGACCTAGTCAGCGAGCGCGCCGAAATTGCTCCTGGAACCGCAAAACAGGAGCAGTCCGCAAATGGCGCCCCCCTCCCTCCGCGAAAGGCCCTGGCCAGCAATGCCATTCTGCAGGAAAAGCTGTCATGGTACATGGATACTGTCGAGGTCCATCTGATCCAGTCCATCTCCTCTGCTTCTACTTCTTTCTTCGCCGCTCTAGGTGATCTGCGCCATCTGGAACACGAGGCCTCCGATTCTGTTCGTCGCATACAAAAGTTACGAGCCGATCTGGCCAAGCTCGACCAAGACATGGCAATGGGTGGTCTGCAAGTCGCAAGCCTACGTACAAGGTATCAGAACATGCAAAGGCTCGCAAACGCTGTTGATCAAGTCGCCCGCGTAGTACAAGATGCAAAAGATTGCGAAGATTTGGTTGAGAAAGGAGAATACGACGCCGCTGCAAACGCCATGCTGCGCCTTGATCGCTTGATAGCTGGTCAATCAGATCCCTCGTCGAATGCTCCTCCCGCAGACTTGCACGACTTGCGCTCCCTCCATGCTCTTCAGGGCCTTTCCGACTCCATGAACCAACTGCGCTTTCGCATCGGCCGAGGCTTCGAATCACGCTTCCTCGAGACCTTACTTTCGGACCTACGGAGACATATCGACCATGTTCCTCCGAAAGATACCTTGCGCCGCTGGGCTAGTACGTCAATGCGTATGAGAGGATTACAGGCTGGTCCGACAGCTTATATGGAAATCGACAATCAATTTCGTCAAGATCTGCTTGCGTCGTTACGTGGCTTGAGCAACTCCGGTCAGACTGCACAAGCAACAGCTGATTTCAGGGAGGCCATCATGAGGGAAATGAAGCACTTGATTCGCAAGCACCTTCCCAGCTCCAACGACGACGACAATGAGTCTGTCACTTCGGTCGCTACGCGTACAAGCAAAGCTGCCAGTCAACAGGAAAAGTCAATCATTTTAGCAAGAAACTTGCGTGCAATGGATGAGGAAGCTGCCGAGGAGATGGTTGTCAACATTTACACCGATATCAGCGAAGCTTTGCGACGTCTCAGTATCCAGATCAAAGTATTGCTCGATGTCACTAGTACTATGGATGCTCCGAACTCGTTGAAATCACCCTTAAGCCCTGGTGCAAGGCCAGTTGACCGATCCAGTAGTCCGGCGCCACGCATCAACGGAATACAAGAAGAACTCAGCCAGGCTTTAGATATGTCTAGTCTCCTGGGCCAAGCAGTCGATGTCGCGCATACTCAAGTCACTCGAATCTTGAAGGTCCGCAACGAGCAGGTGAACCATTTGCCACTGGAGCGTTTCCTCCGCTATTTTACTGTCAACCGTCTATTTGCCGATGAATGCGAGGCTATCTCTGGTCGTTCCGGCACTCAGTTGAAAGCTTTGATCAACACTCAAATCAACACCTTTGTACGAGCATTTGGCGATGCCGAAAATCAGCGCATAGCTCAAACACTAGACTCTGACCAATGGGAAGCCAAGGACTTCAAGGAGCCAGATCAGGAAATCCTTTTGCGCATCTTGGAAGGCATGTCGACAGACCCGGCGATATGGCTACAAGGAACTCGTGTATGGGAAGACCCGTCGCAACCGAAAACAACGAATGGGACATCTGTACCTAATTGTGAGAGCAACGACTCAAAGCCTGCAAATCGCCCCGCCTATATTGATGAAACACGTTACATCTTGGTCTCATCTGCCATCTCTCTTCTTCGACCCATTGACAACTTCCTGGCATTGATGGCCAGCATACCTTCTATAACGTCCGCTGCGGTGCCCGCTTTGATAGATGTTCTTCGAACCTTCAACTCGCGCACATCACAACTCATCCTTGGCGCTGGCGCCACGCGTATAGCCGGACTGAAAAACATCACCACAAAGCACCTGGCACTTGCATCCCAGGCACTCAGTTTCGTGATAGCAATGTCACCGTATCTGCGTGAAGCGGTCCGTCGACACGCGAGCTCAGCCAACAAAGGCGAAGTACTAGGCGAATTCGACAAGCTGAAGCGATTATATCAGGATCACCAGATGGCGATTCACGACAAACTTGTTGAGATCATGACCGCAAGAGCAACGTCACATGTCGGCTCCATGAAGAAACTTGACTTTGATGCTGAGGCGAAGAAGAATGCAGATGGCACAAGTGCATACATGGAGACTTTGACAAAAGAGACAGGCACCTTGCACCGTGTACTGAGCAGACACCTGGCAGAAATGGATGTATCAGTCATCCTAAGCCAGATCTTCTCAAGCTACAAGGAGCAATGGCTCAAGGCTTTCCAGGGCGTCGAGGTCAAGACGGCGGCTGGAAAGCAAAGGCTTCTCAAGGATGTACAGCTGTTTGACTCGAAGCTCGGTAAAATCGATGGCTTTGGAGATATGGGCAAAGTCCTTGTAGATGCTGTCAACACAAAGGCTGTGGTTCAGGAGAAGGCCCATACTCCCCCACCTCCTCCGCCACAGAAGGATGCGGATGTCAAAACTGCCGAACTCGCCAAAGAGAAACCGCTACCTACAGCGCCTGAGACCGAACTGAAGGAGGAAAAAGAGAGCGGGAAGGCAATGACAGAGCACATGGAGGAAAATGGTGCGCAGAATTAGAGTCCAGAGTTGCAATAAGCAATGCCTTGTACGTGCATGCAGCACCATTATCCTTCGAATCGATTGCTCTCGAGACCAATGCCCTGGGTAGACTTGCTTCAGAACAGATGTGAGGAATGTACGGCAGCTCTTTTGGGTTTGAGGCAGTCACAGGTAGCGTCGGACAGGGTGTCACTTTTAACTAGCATCTCTGACATCCCAACGTCTATCCGCAGCCACTATGAGTTTTTTTTGGGCTAACATAGATCGAAACGATAGCGAGGCCACTTTTCAGACCGTTGCACGAGCGCGATACCGGAAATTGAGGTATTGCGTTGCAGAAACTCGAGAAATTGTGCTTTATGCATTGCAAGTCAAATTCTCGGTTCCACATTTCATGGTTGTTCTTTCATGTCTCGTGTCGGTATCATGTTTTTTCTTCAAAGCGTCTCCAGCGTAGAGGCATCGATGGTAATCTAGCGATATGCTCGAGACCATTCCTGGCACCTTAGTACGATCATCCTGATCATGCGAGAGATGCTGCTGGCCTATCATTCCAGACTTACGTGCTTGTTCAATAGTGAAATAGTTTGAAAAGTTTGCACTTTCGGTACGTACGGCCACAGTCAGCTGAAAACTGGGCATCCCGTCCGCTCTGCCATACATAAGCAGTTGAACGGCGGATTAGTAGTCAGGTCGGTGACGACTGGCGAATGCCCGCTGCTGTACGTTTGCTTGCATTTTGTTTGAGATCATTCTTTTGTTCCACTGCTGTAATGATATGTGTAGAGCGCGTGTATGTTTTGTCAGGTAGGGTCAAGAAGAAAAATGTCGCCGAAGCCAAGAGCCCTCACACCCTTTCTAGTTGAACTCTCAACTTCCTCCCCTGGTACCACAGTGTGAATGCAAACCATGGGCTTACTTAAGCCAGCCAATAAAATGTGTCTATTTGCTGTAAGGTAACAATATGTACAAGACTAATCGTAATTGCAGCTCGTGTATTTTCATCACATCTCTTCTTCTTCATCCTTGTTATCTTCTACTTCACTCGTCTCACCACTCACCTTCGCCCTATGAACCCATTCTGTCCAGTTTGTCTCTGGCTGTGGCTCGTCGTGTCTGAGATCCCAAGCATCCAGGTCGGCAAGATGCCTCATAGTTGGCCTACCGTGCGGACAATTCCATGGCTTGTCCATTCGACCCAGATTTCGCACAACCTTGAGCATTTGGCTCTTCGTTAACGGCCTTCCAACCATAATACTCGAGCGACATGCTCTCATCGCCAGCATCTTCCTGACTCTACTTGGTCGAGGAATATCACTACCAGAGTGATCAGACAGCAGATGAAGAAGCTCTTCCAAGTCGCTCAAGTCAAAGGTTATCTCCTTGCTCATCGGCAAAGCCAGAAGCTTGCAACGCATGCCGACGTCAATATCACCAGAGGTGTCGGCTGAGATGACGAAGCCATTGGCGGTCAGTGCCTCAGCATGTGCAAGGACAATCTCTTCTTCGACAGCCGTAAGTTCTAATTGTTTAGGCTGTGCCAGATATTGAGGCTGGAGTGTCAAGCTACTAGAGAAGCGTTCGAAATTGAATTTCTCATCAGCTGCATGTTGATCGATGATGAACAGATCGGACGAGGTGGCCGTATGATCGGGAGGTCGGACTGCTAGGACAAAGCCGAGATTGAACTGGCCGATAATGTCCATCCGAGAGAAGTCGGATTTGGATACAGTCAGTGAGAGACGAGCTTCTGCATCCGCTTGATCAATGTCGTCAAGAATGGCCTTGGATGAGCGAGGTCTTTCTTGGGACGTTGGTAGGCCCAGCGAAAGTATCGTTGCCTGTTCTGCGATTGTAGCTGTCGAGGTGTCGAACACTTGGCTCAAGTTCAACGTTGTGTGTTTCGAGGACCTCAGAGACTGGGCAGCGCGCTTGAGATTGTCTGGTGACGGCCGAGCAGCATCAAATTCAGCTTCTTGAATCATTTGAGCAATTTTTGCATCTTCATTGATCCGAACCTCTTCCTCATCGAGAAAGTCTGAACCGGAATTAACCTCATCACCAGCGTCTCTGTGAATGCCCTCGTCAGTCTCTTTGGTGCTTGATAAGAGCCCGTCGATTGGACTTGAGTGTAGATCATGTAACGTTTGAGAGGTAAGTTGAGACGCTTCTCGTCTTGGGCAACTCCCTCGATGATTGTCATCTTGAGATACAAACAACATTTCGTCGTCGCTGCCTTCGGAGTCCTGTTGTTCGAGCTTCTCGTCAAGACCGCTCGCTTCTCCGGCGCTCTCATCATCACTTTCTACCTGAGTGCCAGGCATGACAAATTGACTCAAGTTCTTCGCCACAGAACTCTTAGGAACATGGATTTTGTGTTTACTCGGGGTGTAGCTCCCGCTGCCAATAACAGTCCTGGTAGTCTTGTCTCCAATAGTGATCTCAGCAACTTGTCGAGGAGTGCGTTGCGGACGCATGCGGTCGAAGGCGTTCTGCACTGGTGGCTTCTCTTGCATTTTGGTAACGTTGCTCCGATCTTGTGCACCTCGGCCCACCCAGTGATGAATAAGATTTTCTGGGGGGTTTTCCGGAGGCACGACTGCTTCTTGAGAAGACACTTCGTCTGACAACTTCAAAAGTACATGAGATGTGGACGGCTCTGTCGGTTCGGGCTCGGAACGAGGTACAACGGTGAGTTGTTTGAAGTCGGGCAACTTTCTTTGAACAGGAGCCAGGCTAGTCTGCGGCACAGTCTGTTCTTCAGACTCGAACAAATCCGTCAAAGCTTCTTTCAACGACTCGAGCAGGAGGCCCTGATCATGCAAAAGAATGGTACGCTTGTCAGGAGAGACATTGACGTCGTATGACTTGGTATCCATGATGAGATTTGCGAGGACAAAGGGCGACTGAGAAATATTGAATGCTTTGTATACCTCATTAAAGGCCTTGGCGACTTGAGGCAGACCACATGGGCGTGAATTGACAAAGAACATCTGTCGGTCTGGGGCTGAACGACCCTCTCCCAACACGGGACGGGAGATGTGCCCCTCAACTCTGACCAGACGAGAAGAGTCATCACTCTGAGTGGAGAGTGCAGCAGACGTGGAAGCTTGCATCTCCAACCTGAGATCGAGCGGTACTAGATCGCGCAGACTCCTGGTGCCAAAGACCTTGATGATATTGTCCTTAGTGGTAGCACTGCCTGGCGTACTGAACGCTAAAGATTTTTGCCTTTCCTGTTGTGAGCCATAAATTGCAGTCTGCACGAGAAAACAAACACGTACCCTTTTGGCATTTGATTACTCACGATGAATCTGACACCAGTGCTAATGCACGCATATGCCTGCAGAAGGGTCGAAACCTTACTGTACTCACGACTGATGTGCTTTTCCAGCTCCTTCTTTCGTACTGGCAGGTTGTGGAAGATCTTCTCGACAACGACTTTCGTACCTCGCTGTGCAGCAACAGTGCTTGTGTTTTTGAGCTTGCCAGAGACATCGAAATCCAGACGTGTACCTCTTGGCCGATCTATCTCGCGAGCAGTAACTATATAGAGCTGGGAAAGAGCACATAGCGAAGCGAGAGCCTCGCCTCTGAAGCCGAAGGTGTCCAGATTCTCGAGATCATCATAACTGCGCAACTTGGAAGTGTGATGCTTGAGTGCTAGGAAAAGCCTGTCAGTCCTGTACAGGAGTTCCAGCTTCCAGTGTACACGCACCAACAGACTCGAAGTCTTCTGGAGCAATGCCAGTGCCATTATCGATTACTTCGATGGCATCGAGACCATGATTACGAAAGCGGACCTCGATCGAAGTGGAACCAGCATCCAGACTGTTTTCGACAAGTTCCTTGACGACCGAATTTAGATCTACGATGACTTGGCCTGACTGGATTTGGTGCACCGATGTCTGCGCAATAGCATGAATTGAAGCCATGATGCACAAGGCAGAGAGGCGAGCACCGAGAAAGTCTGGAAGACGCGACGGGCGTAAAGTGCTTCGCGCCTTCCCGTGCTCAGCCTTGGCATCTATATGTCCAGGGTCACCTTTAAATAGATTTCGGGGCGCAACAACCGACGGGAATGTTGAATATTTGCAAACATGAGACTGAATTTGGTCTATCTCAGGGTGAGCTATACCTTGCGAGTGCACTCAAGCGAAGGTCGTTCTCAGCTTCCGTCCTGTACGTTCTGAAACCCCGTAGTGGTACCCTCTTGACAAACATTTCATCTAATTCAGTATAGGAACGCCGGGACGTCTCTGGCTGACACAACCACAGATACACGGCAGAAACGACAGCAAAAGCACCAAATATGAAAGCCACTCTGGCTCCAAGATTTGCTCGATCTGGATTGAAGAGATATGGAATGACGAAAGCCCACATCGCCTGCAGATATGTCAGATGTATTCACACATAATATGTGCCAAAACTTACAAAAAGTCCATTCTGCAACGTCAGTCCAATGGCAGCCGTCTTTATGCGTAGGCGACTCGTAGGCGTCTCGATCAAGATCGGATAGGCTGTAGCCCCGATCGTAACCGAGTAGAGCCAATTGTATAACAGCAACAAACCCACGGTTCCTCTTGTGGCTGGTTTGGTTCCAACACAAGCAAGTCCTCCAGTGAGTAAAAGCAAAACAGTCAAAAGCGACATGCCGTAGCACGATAAGGGTCTCCGACCAATTCGGTCAATCAGGAACCATGAAAATGCATTTCCTGCCATGGCCAGTATGTTTTGCACAATCCCGAGACTGAACGTTGTGGAAGTGTTGTAGCCTGCCAATTGCTGGTAGTAAGTCGAGTAAGACGACACAAAAAAGAGCCCGCTCAAAGCTTGTATTGAAAGCGGCGCTATTGCAATTATTGTCCGTCGAAGATTGCTCTTTTGAAAACACTCAAGGTATGTGGCGCCTTCTGTCTCTTCTCTGGCGCGATCGAGCGCAGCAACAGCAGCATTTGAATAGATCTGTGCCTGATCCGCAGTGTATCCAAAGTCGGCGAGGACTATGGTAGCCTCAGATATTCGATTTTTGCTAAGGAGCCACCACGGCGATTCGGGGAGGAATGGCAGAAGAACAGCACCTGCTATACTAAATCCATACTGAGCCAGGAACACAGACCGATATGCCCAACGGTTTGGTTTGTCTCCCGTGAATTTGACGACAATCGACACGATGAATGGCCCGATTGTCAATGCCATGCCAGCCGCTGCAGTAAGCATGCCTCTCACAGGACGAGGAGCAATCTCTCCCAGATATGTGAGGGCAGTCGTCGTGAATGAGCCTATCGCAAAGCCAGCGATAAATTTGCCGACAAGGAATACCAAGTTCGTTCTCGACAATGTTTCGATTGTGATTGAAACAAAGATGACAACATAGCCAACTGCAAACATCCATTTTCGGCCAATTTTATCTGCAAGCCAGCCTGACACTAGCAGACCGATTATTGAACTGAGCACAGGGGCGCCGCTGAAGGCGGATTGCCACTTTGCAGACAGCACATAATTGCCATCGTACGGTGAGCCAAAGTCCTTTCGAAACTGAGGAATCGAAAGTACAACACCGCCAGCTTGATTGTCGAAACTGCTGAGGACCAGCACAAATATGGCGTAGAGGCACCAGAGTAGCTCGCGAGGATACTGTTGAGCCGATGGCGAGGGATTCTCAAGTCGCGAGCTGCCCGCTTCGACGTCGCCGCTGCTCAGATCGTCCAAGTTGTCGGTGGTCACAATGCTGATCTTAGGAGAAGCGGCCATGAGAGGGAGTCGTGGAAATCGCTTTGCAATCACTAGACGTTCATGCTGAGCGTACAGAAGCCCGAATCGTTTATTTCGAGAGTATTATCCAATCCATAGAGGAAGACGGCAGATGTAGTTATCGTCCGGTTTATCGGGCGAAAGTAGGTGTCTGATCCACCGAGCAGAGAAGCCACACGGGTTTTGTAAAGCCGATCCGGAGCCAGAATATTGGTCCGTGCTTCTGAATTATGTAATTGTGGCCCATGCATATTCTCTCGATGCTCTGTCGAGTCTTTTCCTATGGCCATCTTACGGTCAAAACAATTGAAGCAATGGGAAAGCTTTTGCCATACCTAGCAGCTAGTATCTCCACGAACAGGGCCGTCGTCCTACAATTTCACTCATGATATACGAAGTGGCTTAGAAGAACATGCAACGCCATATTGGAATGCATTACAATTCACATATTGGCAACTTTTACGACTTCACGGCCATGTCACCAATATGCATATGCTACTGTTAGATTCAATGATATCAATTGCTACCTATACAACGACCAACCCCAATTGCTAGCCTTTCCACGGATAGATGTTAGCCCAGCCACGCGAGATGCAGGCATCGGAGGCAAACACTCGTCCTTGATGGATCCGACACTCTGGATCGTATTTGGCCTTGATCCTGATCAGCCTTTCAACATTGTCTCCCCAGACCCGATGACCATCTGCTTTTGGTGAAATGTAATTCGGGTAGTCCGCAACGAATGGCCCCACTGATGCTTGATGCTCATATGTGATGTTGTTCAAAGCATCATTCTGCTGAACGACAAACTCATCATCGACCGGTAGTTCCCAAGCAGGCGAGAACAATGTTTGATGGGCTGTCTGTGCATGGGGCCATGCAGTTGCGCTATCAGATACTGGAGCATGGCCGTTCTGACCAGGATACATGTACTGTAAGACCCAAGCGGCACTACTGGGAATTGCTCCTCGGCTCAAGGACTGGTTGATGTAAATCTCCATTCTTCCAGATACAGCACTAATGTACGACTCGGTGACCTTGGAGGTTTGAGGGCCCCAAAACCCTCTCCTAAAGCCGTAAGGGAAGAAGGGCGTACTGAGTTGAGTCGCTTCTCCGTATGGCACGTTATAAAAGGTGGCCTGATTTAGAACGAGGCCGTCGAGTAATCCAGCGAAAGTGGCGTTGAAGCTCTTTTGCGGTGTAGAGATGCCGGATGGCACTTTCTCGCTCGCATATGTAGGCTGGTTACGAGGATCTTCGAATCGAATGCCCACGATCACCATGACTGTGGTCAAGTTCCCAGAGGTAAGAAACTCAGGGAAGTACCCAACCGAGTAATACATGAGTGAGAAAGGATCGTTGTTGGAGTTGAAGAATTCCACAGTGTTTTGTTGAGCTCGTTCCCAAGATTCTCTGGCGACGAGCCAAATGCCAAATTCAGACAAGCTTGGTTCTGGCACTGCCTCTTGATAAAAAGCTGTGACAATTCCAAACTGTCCACCTCCGCCTTGAATTGCCCAGAACAGATCCGAGTATCTGTTGGTCTTGGTAGCAAGTACAATCTTTCCAGACATCAGAACAACCTCGACTGCTCTGAGACGGTCAATGGCGTATCCGTAAGCACCAGCCAAGAAACCAATGCCACCTCCGGTCGAGAAGCCCCCAACACCAACTTCTCCAACTCGAGCGCCCACGGCAGTGAAGCCCGTTCCATTCGTCTTGTCAGTGACATGCTTCCAGAGAGCACCTCCCTGGTACTCTATAGCAGTAGGTATCACTGTGTCGCCCAACTTGACGTTGTGCAGAATTCGAGTCGAGTTCATCCAGGAAAGATCAATGAGAAAACCTGTCGAGCTTGATGCATTCGTTTGCCCATGACCTCCACCAAAAGGCAATGTCATGACCAAGTCGTGAGCGAGAAGCCGCTCGCACGGTACGGCTAACATCGGTCTTCGTGATTGGGAACACGACCACGGAAGCGTTCTTGCGGTATTGCTCTCCCCAATATCGATCAGCATTGAACTGCTGTAGCGGAGAACCTCGACATGATATTGCTGCTCCTGCAGATAGTTGCGAGACCAGCAGCGTCAAGGCAGGATCATGCCTGGTACAATCGCCCTGTACGAGGGCATCTGCAAATGGTACCAAGAAGGCGACGATGAGCTTCAAGAATGGACGCATATCGGTGAGGCGTTGGTGATTTTTGACAGAGTATCTACGTGTGGGACAGCATTTATGTAATCTGAAAAGCATGCGATCGCCATGGGATTGCCGCTTTTGCCTACCTCAAGGGCATGTTTTTCAAGTCATTCATCCATGAGACGACTCTTGACGTTTGTGACTAGATGAGAGCTGACGCCTCCATGGAATAGTGGCGAATGGTAAGTGGTGATCGTCGTGAGCTAGCGTGGTCATGTATGATCTTCTGGAAGTGGACCTGGTTGACGGGACGAGATCGCGTCGAGATGCATATAGACTGAGAAAGTGACCCAGAACATTGTGACAGCAAGATGTTTGAAAGCACATGCTCAAGTTTGTGATGGCCGAAATGGAATAAGTCGCAGAATGTGGAGGCCGCTATCGCAGCCATGGCGTCTAAGTTTTGCTAAGTTTGATATTGTCACCTTCGATGCGGTCTCCGGGCGGATGATTGTGTAATACGATGTGGTTGGATTGCTTGCGGTCAGAAAGAATGTAGTCGAAAGACTGACAGTGGCCAAACTTGTACCACCATGCTTTGACTACCAATTACAGCAAGATTTAGTAGACCGCCTGATGAGTTGATTGCCGAGTCAATTGCCGCCAAATTGTTTGATCTGGTAGGAACTGATCTGAAGGGTCGCGCGGCAAACGGAGTTGGAGGAAGCATACAATGCTTCGTTGGCACGTTCCTTGGTCGCATGTCATTTGTTGTGTTCCATGGGCTAGATTCGGTTCAGGCCTGTGTCTTTGTCATGTCATAGCTATTCACTCTTGATTTGCAGCTCAATCAATGTTTCCTACACCACGCAGACTGAGGTAGACGTCTGTACCCCAGCCGAGCAAGCTCTGTACTCTGATTCCGCCACCGAAATATTCGGCGTAGGCCCTGCCTAGCTTCAGGCCGTAGCCTAGACCAGCCAGGCTGTTTTCATTACCACCAGCATTCGAGAGAGCATTCAGGCCGTCGCCATCGTTGGTGCCCCCACTGGTCACGTCCACAATTTCTTGCTCGTTGAAGGTAGTGAAGCCGAATTCCCAGAGCTTTGCATAGGCAGCAGGAGGTATGCCACCTCCTCGGTCTCGAATGCGAATTGTGACGCCCGGTGTGGACTTGTCCAATGGACGAATGTTGGCTGAGGTGGCGTTGGCTGGCCTCTGAGCTCCCGAAGCAGCATCCACAGAACCCTGATCGTGATTAGTGATGCCGTCAAATCTGTTCTTGGAGCCTTCAGGCGCGGGAGCAATCGTCACTTGGATCGCATGTCTTTCATTGCCCTTCTCGATGGTTGCTCGGAAGGCGTTTTTCAAGAGTTCGGTGATGATGTATTCGAGATGCATGGGGATGTGAGCCAGGGTGGTGTCGGTTTCACCGCCAATGACGACCGATGGACGGACGCCATATTTGAACTCGCAAATGTCACCTACAAGGTCTGCGCAGTGGTTGATGATGTCGGCAGGCCTCAGTTTTGTGTCAATAACACCTATGTATGTGGAGTCGATCTGTTCGTGTTGCTCGGAGAGATGGAGATGAGGCTGCGATGAAAAGTGCAGAGCAATGTGTTGCTCGGCGATCAAACGCGTGCCTATCCTCGCTCGAAGGTGCTCGTCCAGGAACTTTGTGACTTCGCCGGGGCTGATGTACTTGCGAGCCTCGAGGAAGCCACGGGCAAGTATGGATATAGTGTTGGAGTGTGTTTGGACGAGGTCGGCCATGACACTGGTGAAGTGAATCTCTTCCTCCAGCGTCTTGATGTCCTTGGAGGCATAGGGCAAGAGAGTGGACAAAGAGTGGACGTAGTTGTTGTGGATCTTGGACACGTTGGGATTGGAGACGACGATGAAGGGCAGATTGCGGAGAGATTGGATGCGATGAGCGAGACGGGAGGGCAGGATGGAGAGGGTGAAGTTGGCCGAGTCGAGTAACTGGTCGGTCGAGAGCGGCGGTCTTCCGCATCTGCCATGGTTCGGATTGTCAACTCTCGCCCATGCTGTCAGCTGTTGGAGCACCGAGAACGCACCTCGCCAGATCTGCCAGAGTGAGAGGATGCAAGGGTCTGCCAGCCAGGCGAGCAACTTCGCCGTCCGTGACCTTCTTCTTTTTCAGCCCATTGTCCGGTGTCAAGAGAGTCGTTGTCGCCGACATGTGTCGTATGCCCGTTGGACGCAAGCAGGGCGACCCAGACAGACGACGGCCCAACAAAGCGATCATGGCGAAGGCTGGGATCCGTCGAGGGACCAAGTGGAATGGAAAGCTGCGTGCATTTATCCCGGGTCGCTATGACGCAGCGCAGCGCCCTCTCTCACGTGTCACAACTCACGGCTTGTAGATACAATACAGCATAGCACAGCGGCGCCTTAGGGCGTGGATATGCGCAGCTGTCTGATGATCAAGGGTGTGTACTTTGATTGACAGATGACATGTTTATCTTGGAATGCCATGCCATGTCACACGATTTTGGCCTCACAGCACTGCATAGCGCCGACGGTATCGCCGAATGGATAGTTTGTATGTCATGGATTATTTAACGTGTGCCGCGAGATGTCTCCCGTATATGTGTCATGTCTGTCGTCGATACTGATCCAATCTTG
This sequence comes from Aureobasidium sp. P6, assembly GCA_003992365.1. Lineage (NCBI taxonomy): Eukaryota > Fungi > Ascomycota > Dothideomycetes > Dothideales > Saccotheciaceae > Aureobasidium > Aureobasidium sp. P6. The sequence continues at coordinate 53,027 of RZIQ01000078.1, read as the reverse complement.
GCCTCTACTGGGTTCTGACCTCGCCGTCGTTCTCGACGTTGATGTGCTCGTTGGACGACAGAGTGTGGACCTTGTCCTCTGGGAACTCGGCACTGCCGCATGTCAGTTGCTGCAGTCAAACGGACAGGGTCGCTGTAGGAGAGACTTGCGTGAAGCCCTTGATCAGCTTGAACTCGGTCGTGATCTTGCCGCCCTGCTCAGTAACCTGCTTCTTGGCACTGCGACAGAGGTTAGCATGGCGCCGAGGCCGAGGACAGCACAGAAGCCGTCTTACGAGTCGAGCTGGGATGCGTCGGCACCATCCTTGAGCGAGACCTGGCTCTGTCAGCTTCTGGTCACCCGGCTGCGGCCAACCTTGTCGACGGCGATACGTACATTGATCGAAGGCATCTTGAGCAGTGGAGCGTGGCTGTGATAAGAGCTGGATGGTGTGAGAAAGCTGTGGCTACCAAAGGTGAGGAGAGAGATGTTCAGAGGACGAGTGTGAAGTTGCAGCAAGAAGCAGGCAACCCCTCGGCTGCGCGTTGACGTATCATGTTTACCATGATACCGAGCACGTGAATAACGCCTCGAAATGCACGGTTGGAATCGAGCCATCCCCGCTGGATATAGACTTGGGATCATGGCCTGATTGACCGCAAGAGAAAGACTCTCACCCATCTACAGCTTGTGACGAGGTCCCTTGGGGCAGGACAATCTCAAGACCGAGAATCACGCATGGCCTCGCGCGTGCTGCTTGGTCCATGTCGGATGTTCGATGGCAACACGGGGCTCTCTGATAAGATAAGGGCTGACGTGCCAAGGCTTCGGAAGAGTCCCCGCCGAGCGTCTCCGGTGGGCGGTCAGGGCTCTCTAAAAAGTTCAGAGAGCCGAAGTCAGAAGATTGTTATTTTTCGAGTCTTGCCGCCGCCGCCGTCATCAGTCTTGTCAAGTCGGACAAGATGTCGGAATCCCAGACCAATCGGCCGCACCGTCCGACCAAAGAAAAGAAGGCAACAAACACTGGCGACCGCAATCCAAAGGCCTTTGCCTTCTCTCGCCCTGGAAAATTGCAGAAGCAAGCCGCGCGATCTCACGATGTACGACCATCTTAGCAGCCGCGACTCGACAAAGCCTGACAGAGTATAGGTCAAAGAAAAGCGCTTGCACGTTCCCCTGGTGGATCGCCTGCCCGAAGAGGCCCCTCCCATCGTCGTCGGTGTCGTCGGTCCACCTGGAGTAGGAAAAACCACCCTCATCAAATCCCTCGTCCGGAGATATACCAAGCAGCCCATCACCCAGCCCGTTGGCCCCATCACCGTCGTCACGTCCAAAAGAAGGAGGCTCACGTTCATCGAGTGCCCTGCCGACTCTCTTGCCGCCATGATGGACGTTGCCAAAGTGGTCGACATCGTGCTGCTCATGATTGACGGCAACTACGGCTTCGAAATGGAAACGATGGAGTTCTTGAATGTTCTGTCGTCGAGCGGCATGCCCGGTAACGTCTTTGGTATCTTGACGCATCTTGACCTTTTCCGCAAGCAGGAAGCTCTCAAGGCACAGAAAAAGCGTCTTAAGCACCGTTTCTGGAGCGAATTGTACTCGGGCGCAAAACTCTTCTATCTATCCGGTGTTGTCAATGGTAGATACCCCGACCGCGAAGTCCTCAACCTCTCACGCTTCCTCTCCGTCATGAAGAATCCTCGCCCTCTTGTCTGGCGCAACAGTCACCCCTACGCCCTGGCTGACCGCTTCCTCGACATTACCCCCCCTACCAAATTCGAAGAAGATCCCAAGTGCGACCGCACTGTTGCCCTCTACGGCTACCTCCGTGGCACCAACTTCCCTGCCAACGGTGCCAGAGTCCACGTACCCGGCGTTGGCGATCTCAGCGTTTCAAACATTGAGGCCCTGCCAGATCCTTGTCCCACTCCCTTCCTCGACCAAGCAATTGCCAAAGCCACAGGCAAATCAGGCAGAAGGCGTCTCGGAGAAAAGCAAAAGCTCATCTACGCTCCCATGTCCGACGTTGGTGGTGTGCTTGTTGACAAGGATGCTGTTTACGTCGACGTCAAGAGCCAGACATTTGATCCTGAGGATGATGAGCAAGAGCGAGGTTTAGGAGAACAGATGGTAGTTGGTCTACAAGGTGGTCGTAGGCTTCTTGGCCAGACTGAACAAGGTCTGCAGCTTTTTGGTGATGGTGTAAAATTGACTGGCGAGGATTTGGGACGTAAGTCTGCTCGTGTCCCGTCAAGAAGGATGGATGATGATGATGCAAGTCCGGAGGATGAAGGATTTGAGAGCGGTGATGGCGAAGAAGAAGAAGGAGAGGAAGAGTATCAGAGTGGAGACTCTGACGCGGACGAGGACATGTTTATATCCGCTCCCAAGCGCAGAGAGCCCAGCCCTGATGAAGCCGGTGAGGAAATTGCTTTCGCTGACAGCGACTCCGATCTTGGCTCCATGTCCGAAGCAGAGGATGTCAGTGACCCGGAAGACTACGACGAAAATGCCGAATATAGCGAAGACGAAGATGGAAACCTTCGTTGGAAAAACAACATGACAGAACGTGCCGCTGCTCTTCACCAACGCAAGATGCCTTACCGAACCGTCGAGCTTGCCCGCCTTCTCTACAACGATATGCTATCAACCGCTGAAGTCTTACGCCAATGGCGTGGCGAAGGAGACGAGGAAGATGACATTGAAGACGAGGAAGAAGAAGATCTGTTCGAAAGAAAGAAGCCTACTGAAAATGAAGCTGCACTGGACCGTCACATTCCTGTGTACAACAGAGCCGAGCTTGAGGAGAAATGGACAGACGAACAGAACCTCCAGACCATTCGCTCTAGGTTCGCCTCAGGTCATATGCTTAATGGAGGCGACGACGAAGATGGATCCGAGGCCGAATTCAATGGCATCGAAGACGACGAGGATGAGGGCGACGGCGCTTTCCAAGATCTGGAAACTGGCGAGGTTCATGGTGCCGACGACGATGACGAGGCTCAGCCGGATGAAGCGGATGGCGAGGAAGAGCCAGACCTGGATGCTGAACGTGAGCGCAACGCGAGAAGAAAAGAAGAGCTCAAGTTGCGTTTTGAGGAAGAAGACAAGGAAGGCTTTGCGAATGACAAAAGTAACGCTAAGCGTGAGAGTGGAGAGGACGAATTTGGCGAGGACGATTGGTATGACGCTCAAAAGGCTCTTATCCAAAAGCAGCTCGACATCAATCGCGCCGAATTCGATGCACTGGACGAGCAGTCGCGAGTACGAGTTGAAGGCCACAAGGCAGGAACGTACGCCCGAATTGTTTTGGAAAACGTGCCTTGCGAATTTGTGGAAAAATTCAACCCTCGATTCCCTGTCCTTATTGGCGGCCTGGCACCTACCGAGGACCGCTTCGGCTATGTCCAGATCCGCATCAAGCGTCACAGATGGCACAAGAAGATCCTCAAGACGAACGATCCTCTCATCTTCTCTCTTGGCTGGAGACGCTTCCAGAGCATGCCGATGTACAGCATCTCAGATTCGAGAACAAGAAACCGCATGCTTAAATATACTCCCGAACACATGCATTGTTTCGGAACCTTCTACGGCCCGTTGATCGCGCCCAACACTGGGTTCTGTTGTGTGCAGTCCTTCTCCAACAAGAACCCGGGATTCCGAATCGCCGCTACTGGAGTAGTCCTCAACGTTGACGAGTCGACCGAGATTGTCAAGAAGCTGAAGTTGACCGGCCATCCTTACAAGATTTTCAAGAACACTGCCTTCATCAAGGACATGTTCAGCACATCCCTCGAAATTGCCAAATTCGAAGGTGCTAGTGTGCGCACTGTCTCCGGCATTCGAGGTCAGATCAAGAAGGCTCTGAGCAAACCGGAAGGCAATTTCCGTGCCACCTTTGAGGACAAGATTCTCATGTCGGACATTGTATTCCTCAGAGCATGGTATCCTGTCAAGCCTCATCGCTACTACAACCCTGTAACCAACTTGCTGGATGCCGACGCCAACAGCGAAGGATGGCAGGGAATGCGTCTGACTGGTCAAGTACGTCACGCTCTAGAAATCGCCACACCCAAGGACAAGAATTCTGCCTACCGGACCATTGAACGTCAAGAGAGGCACTTCAACCCTCTACGTGTGCCTCGAAAGGTAGCTGCCGAGCTGCCTTTCAAGTCCCAAATCATCCAGATGAAGCCACAAAAGAAGGAGACGTATATGCAGAAACGTGCCGTGGTGGCTGGAAAGGATGAGAAGGAGGCCAGAAGACTCTTGCAACAGGTCCAGACATTGAGAAACGAAAAGGTTGCGAAGCGTCGTGCTAAACAGGAGGAGCGTAAGCAGCCATACCGTGCCAAGGTCGCCGAGAACATCGAGAAGAGAGCTGAAAGAGAAAAGAGGGAGAAGGAAGAGTACTGGCGTAGGGAGGGCAAGAAAAGAAAGGGCTGGAATGACGGTGAAAGTGGTGGCGGCGGTGGTAAAAGAAGAAAGGGTTAAGCATGATTGTATAATCCCTGCTACAGGTTTGACAATCTGGTTCAAAAGCGATATCATGTAGAAGCATTTGTTAGGCGTTGAAAGGGATTTGTGGTATTTGTTCACACTTGGACTATCTTTTCATTCATCTTGTTGATGAGTTCGGGCAGTTCCAGGTCTTGCCTTCACCTGCGTTGCACCCTTCCTCCAGTTTTTTTATGGCATTCGGCCAACCTCATCTCGCTGATCAAGACAATTTACACACATGATGTCATACCAGTACCAACCTTTATACATGCACTCTGCTCGCCTGATCAAGCGTATGGTAAATTTTGCTTGACATCTACGCCATTATAGTCAACCAGAAGACGAGCGCCTATTCCATCGCTCGAATCATCTGCGGTGTTACAAGTAGCCTCTCGACGTTCGAGCCTATCTTTCTCTCATACTGTACAATGATCGCGGGGTCCTGAGATGGAATAACGACAGAGCTACATGGAGACTGGACCGAGAGTCTTTGTCAAAGGTAAGGCAGAGTATCAAGGCCTTCGTAGCCATAACAAACGTAGTTGCGAGGCTCAATTCAACGACCACTTGACAAGGATACACAGACACGTTGAGTCATGGGTTCAAAGCGGCTTTCTGACTTCAGAATAAGTTGATTTGGATGCTGTGAACCCAGTCGCCTAGCCGCGAAGTGCGTATCTACAATGACCAAGTCAATGACAAACGAGCGGTCAAGGACGATAAATGCTCAAACGAAAGAAAACTCGGTCCATATCCTCAGCAATTACTAGACCAGATACTGGTCCAGCAAAATATGTTAGGAGAATTAGGAGATTCGAGGTGCAGGGACAGCATGCAGTTGGAAACGCGCCAATGCGGTACCGAAGCAACCCAGTTGCGTCGTAATCCCTTCCGAGGCTTGGACGAAACTCACCGTCAGGAACAGAGTATGATATTCCGTCAGTGACCCTTGTGTCAAGGACGAACGCGCGGATTTGGTGCATATCTTGAAACATGGTCGCCCCACAGAAGTCGATCGCTTGACACCGACCCTTGCAAGCTCGACCTTTCGAGAAACCACTTTATTTCGATCGGCCATGAGTTGTTGCAACAACATGCAAATCGGATGTCAAGACTCATGAATGATCGGCGTCTGCGGCCGTCACTAATTCGTTCCACCAAAGATCGGTTATGAGTTTCGGACACACCCTTGATACAAAAGGAGTGGCTGACCCTGCCTGAAAGCACAACATACACACTCTTTTTGCACCACCCAACATATCACTGCTTTTCCACGTTCGTTCAGTCTCGCACCTCTACTGTATTCCACTCCCTGATCAGGATCACCAATCGCAATACCATAATGCGTTACACTACTACTGCCGCTACTGCTCTGGCACTCGCCGCCGGCGCCTCTGCTGCACCTCAGGGCGTTGTCTATGTTACCAGTGTCGTCCAGCAGACTACAACTTGGTGCCCAGCAGGAGCAACAATCACTCACGCTTCCGGTACCACCGTCTTGACTGCCGCTACCATGATGACACTTCCTGTGTCTTCCACTCCTGAAGCTGTCTCTACCGCTGGCTCATACGAGTCTGCACCCGCCTCGTCTGCACCTGTCTCGTCTGCTGTGGCTCTTCCATCGCTGTCCTCGACAATCCCGATCTCAGTCTCGTCTGTTCCTGCTTCAAGCCCTGTCGCAGCTCAGGAGACTTCTAGTGTTTCTGTCATGGTTGCTTCAAGCTCCGTCCCCGTTGCAGTCGCTTCGAGCTCATCCCCCATTGCTTCAGTGGGAACCGCAACCCCTATCATTCCAGGTGCTGCCTATGGCTCTTCGGCCCCTTATCCCGTATCATCAGCCACCGGCGCTGTTGGCTACGCTCAACCTTCCGGCTATGCACAGCCCTCGGGAGTTGCTGGCCCCACTGGTTCTTCATCAGCCGTCAACCCTACTTCTACTTACACTGGATCTGCTTCGCGCAACTTTGCTGGCGTCACTGGCATCTTCGCTGTCGCTGCTGCTGCTTTCTTCGCCGTCGCCTAAATACAATGAGCATCTTTATTCGCAGCCCGGCAAGGCAAGGTGATGCAACGGTAATTTTCTTTTACCTCGATGATACCTCTGAAAGTTTGTTCTCGCGCGGCGTCCGTTATCCTTCTTCGGCCCCTTTTCTTACTCTTGTATACTGTCCATTTCCTTCCATTGCACTCATGTGACGGGGGCACTATGTTGCGTTCAGAGTTATTGGCGCCTGCTAGACCAATTGCATACTTCCTGTGCCTGTTTATGAACGCATACCCAAACAAACATTATCATACATCAATCTTGATTCGCACGAGATGTCCTTGAATGTTGGAAACCATCACAAAATCTTTCCAACAATTCGCGTGTCATTGCCCGACATGCAAGCCAGAAAAGTCTTCGCGTAGTACAGCGGTATTCAACTTCTGAATGGGAACCCTGTGAATTGATTCTCACGGTCCCAAATATCAATTTCATGATCTCGTAACTTCTCATTCGTCTTCTTAGTATTGCCAGCGATCACTGGCAGCCATTCGTATTCATCTGAAGGCATGATTCGGAATGTCATCTATCTCGACCAAAAGTGATAACGGTCGAAAAGGTATGAGTCTGATATGCTCTGCCAACCATGCTGATCCAAATGACATTGCGTAGCACAACAACTGTACTGGAGCAAAACCATTCTCTCTGTATTGAACAATCGGGATGTGACTATGCTGATCAGCTGCTTGCGAGTTTCTTGTTTTGGTGAGTCGCATTGTCAGGAATAGCATTCGATTCTTGTTTGACACCAGAATGGTGATGCTTTGCTTTTGATTTCTGTGCCCTGGCTCTCTATCAAAAAAGAGGTTGAGCGTCCGCACGATGGAAACTCCTTTACAAGGCATCCATGCTGGTTCTGGTGCTCAGCGTTTCGTTCTTGTTACCAAGCTTGCTGATCTGGAGGAAGGCGTCAACACCATATCCCTCCAGGTTGTGGACTTCAAGACTACCAGCCCAGTACTCAGCAAATACGCGACTCATGGGAAGCCCAATGCCGAGGCGAAGATCAGGATGCCTTCCAGATAAAGATCCTAAGGAGTGGTCGAAGCGAGTCTGTTTCTGATCATGCTTCATGTGGGGCGACTTTGAGTCAGGAACTTTCAGGTCCTGTAGGGTTGCCGCTAGTTTGGGCACTTGCTCAAGATTGCGGAGTCGTCTGTTACGTTCTGGTCCTTTACTAAACGACCATAGGTTAGGCAGAACCTCGCGATCAATGCCGCCTCCTTGATCCGACACTCGGATGATGACGTGCTGCGCAGCCTCGCATATCAGAACCTCGATAGGAGGCGGGTTAGCACCATGTCGTTCGACGGTGGCCTGAAAGGAGTTTCGTAAAAGCTCGCCGATGATGTACTCCAAGTGGCTCGGGATGTATGGAAAGAAGATATCTCCCGGGCCTTCGATGATGACTTTGGGCAACACCACATCAGAGCCGTACGCCTGTTTAGCAAGGTTGGCTATCGTGTCGGCACACTCGTGGACAATCTCTTTGGCGTTACATCGGAGGAATATCTCGCCAACAAACTCGTCGCCATGCTCTGGATGGAGTTTTGCTGCGGGCGGGAGATGATCGGGTGAGTGGAAGGCCTTTGTGAGAGCACAATGCTGCTCTGCAATGACACGACGACTTATTCTCGATCTCAGAAGTGAATTTACCAGCTTGTCGCATTGTTCGCTTGGTATAGCCTCAGAGATTTCGAGGACTCCCATGGCAAGACGTGGAATGACGCTCAGGTGATCTCGTAGTTGTTCTCGGACAGCATCACAAAAGCGGTCATTGTCTTGTAGAGTTTTGATTTCAGGAATCTTTCGCAGCTTCTCAAATGCAGAATAGTAGAGCTCGTAGACGTGACTGATATGCGGGTTGACCAGAGCTGCATAGGGCAGTGTTTGCATGTCCCTCAATCTGTGTGCAATCCTGGTGGGCAGCTCAAGTCTCACATAGTTGGCTGAACCAAGTAAGCGAGTGTCGGTCAAGAGGCGACCAAAGAAGGTGAGCTGGCGCAGACTGATGGGTCTGGCTTCCCTCTCAACCCATCTGGAAAAGGTCAATTGTCAGTAGTTGAAATGACGCGGGAAGATGCGAAGGGATCGTACTTGTCCAAAACAGAAGCTGGACGCCACGGCGGAGGCACTATAGATATACTTCTTCGCTTTGACATCCAAGTCGTACGAGTCATGGGTCGGATTGAAGATAGTGCCCTGCATAGCAAAGGCTGGGTGGCCTTCATGCTGAACGAGTGATGCACCATGATGAAGATTGAGAGCCACAGGTCTATATATACAAGAGGTATATGTGGACGTAGATGGGGTCCAACGGCCTTGCTAATTAGCAGACAGCGCGCAAGTCACGGACTGTGTACGGCGACATCAGGTGAGTAGGGTGACGCAGAAAAGGTCGAGTCGGCCCTCCTTGGAGTTGTCGGTCGAAAGAAGAGGCATTGGACCCTGACTGACGGAGCGCGCCCAACGTCGACAGAGGGCCCAAATTTTGTCCTCTCTTCACCCTCTGACACCACATCGCATCAAATTCTTCACATTGATCAACATGGCAGAAGAACAGACTCCAGTCCACTACGAGGACCTCGCTCTTCTCGAGACTCAGTTCGATGAGGTCGACCGCGAAATCTGTACGCTCTTTGCACCGCCAGCTCGCAGCCTCTTCTTGAACTGACACTCGTCCAGTGGCCAAGCAGTACCTCCGTACCGCTCCTCTCTATGCTAAGCGCCAACAAATTGTCTCCAAGATTGAGAACTTCTGGCCCCTCGTCTTTGAGCAGTCTCCGCCAGACCTCGATCGATACATTACTCCCAATGATGCCAACATTTTCGCCAAGCTGAAGGTCCTCGACGTGAAGCGTTTCGAGGTCCCCATGGGCCCCGAGAAGATCGACTCCGAGTCTGGCGACCCACGCAGCATCGTCATCCGCTTCGAATTCGACGACAACGAATATTTCACCAACTCGGTCCTCGAGAAGAAGTTTTGGCACAGAAGATCCAACGACGGTTGGTCCGGCCTTGTCTCTGAGCCTGTCAAGATTGATTGGAAGGAGGGCAAGGATCCCACCGAGGGTCTCACCGATGCTGCACACGCTGTCTTCGACGCTCGCAAGAAATCTGGCAACATGAAGCAGAAAAACTTCGCCGCACACGACAAACTTGTCGCCCTGATCGAGAATTGGAACGCCGAAAACACTTCCTTCTTCACATGGTTCGGTTACGTCTCTGCCACCCGCTACATTTCTGCCGAAGAGTCCACCCAAGCCAACAAAGACTTCAAGGCACGTCAGGACAAGCGAGCCAAGGGCGAGAGGATCGACAGCCCCGAACCTGAAGAGGAAGACATTATCGACATGTCTGGAGATGATGAGGTTCACCCCGAAGGCGATGAGCTTGCACAGCTCATTGCTGAGGACGTATGGCCCAACGCAATCAAATACTTTACCCAAGCTCAGGAGATGGAAGACATGTCTGAGATGGACTTCGAAGACTTGTCAGACGATGACGAGGATGACGGTGAACCCATCGACCTGAGGGCCCTGGTCGGCAAGGGCAAGCCCAAAGCTAAGCCCTCCAATGACGAGCCACCCAAGAAGAAGCAAAAGAAATAGATGCCTCGGCCACGACACAGTCTTGGACCTCGTTTCCATGATAAAAAAGGCCTCATCAGAGGATCGTTTATCTTCGATCCACCTTGATGATCTCTCAGTGAGTGGCTGCAGATAGTTCGTGCATCGCCATCACATCATTCATGGTAATTGCCAAGACAGGATGACTTGACGAACTTGGAGCACCTCGCATCGCGTGTTTTCGACGACGAATTCGATGTTCCAAGCACTCTCTCTCACAACACTTTTTCAAAGATACCCACAAAATTTTGAGCCAGGAATAGATGGTCACATTGTAAGAATAAAAGCCATTTTCTTTTATGTATCCTAGTGTCATGTGCTTTTTCCTCACGTGTGTTTCCTCATTTTCAGGCTAAACTCATTGCTCTGCCAAGACCATCTGGTCGATCGCGAACCATCATGGCCTCACTCACAATGCACACCATTGCTTGAGGATGATTCGAATGGCGAATGCTGGACCCGATCCATGACCACTGTAGATGTTGGCTCATATTCCACCAATGAGGTTGGTCATGATCTCTTGATGCCCCTCAGTTCCCCTCAATCATCTCGCGTGGAGCATTTTCTCCGCAAACGCCATGCATACATGGCGGGTCAATGGCCATGCTGCGAGATGCTCAAATATAAAATCAAGGTACCGATACCTTTATGAATCAAATCATGACAGTTCACCTCACCCCATGATGGATCGTTGGTCATTTCTCACTGTCCTTGCCTGGGGCACATGTCATGTAGCCGCTCAATATGGTAATAGTACTGCTTCTAGCAACTCTTCTACTCTCAGCTTCGTTAATCCAACTGGTGTATCGGCAACTTTTGCTACCAAATCGTTCAATTACTCCCTGGCGAGCACATACTCGGTGCAGACGGACTTTTCAAACGAACGTCTGGCGGCTCTCTGGCAACAGGTTGGCCCAATCGCAACCGGACCTGTGACAACCACTGTTTCACCTACACCTGAGCCTTCGAATCTGGCTAGGCCGGGTGTCATGCATCCTTATGTCCCAACATATGAAGCAAATCTGAGTGATGCCAAGCTCCCAGAGAATTTTGTATGGGGCGTTGCTTCATCTGCATATCAGATCGAGGTAAAAGACTCGAATCCGGTGAATGGCACGTACTGACAGGATATAGGGAGCAGCAAATGCTGAGGGAAAGGGCTCGTCTATATGGGATCTGCTCGCCCATAGAGTGCCCAACCAAGTTGCCGATAACACTACTGGTGATGTCGTAGCAGAGCATTACTACCTCTATAAGCAAGACTTTGCCCGCTTGAAGGCTTTGGGTGTCCCGATATTCAGCCCTTCTATCTCTTGGCCGCGTATCTTACCCTTTGGCAAAGGTCCTATCAACGAAGAAGGCGTTCGTCACTACGATGATGTGATTGCCGAGCTGGTCAAGAATGGTATCAAGCCAGCGGTCACTCTATTCCATTGGGACACACCTTTGGCGTTGTTCAATGAATATGGAGCTTGGACCGATCCGCAGATCGTTGATGACTTCTTCAACTATGCAACATTCGTGATCCAAAGGTATGACCAGTACGTCGAGCACTGGTTCACAATCAATGAGCGTATGTTAGCCTATGAATGCCTCTTGATGATAATGCTGATGGTTCGCGTGTGCAGCCCAATATTGTAATTGGCAATATGCTAGCTATCCTGCTGGCAAATACTATCCGGCTTACAACAATGTTACCGGAGGTCTAGAAGCAAGATTTTTGTGTGGGCATTATACCTTACTAGGTCAGTCCGCATGCTCGTCCTTCCAGGAACGATGCAACTGACCACTCGCCTAGCACATGCAAAAGTAGCCAAGTGGTACCATGAAGAGTTCAAAGGCCGAGGTCGAATCACGTTCAAAAACTCTGCCAATTACTTTGAGCCAAACACCACCTCGGCAGCCGATGCAGTAGCCGTGCAACGAAATTATGACTTTGTCCTCGGTTGGTTCAACGACCCAGTATGGAAAGATGGAGACTATCCCGCTAGTCTTCGCGAGACTCTAGGTAGCATACTCCCTAACTTTACGGCTGAAGAGAAAGCACTGGTCAAAGGATCATGCGACTTCTTCGCGCTGGATGGTTATACCTCTTTCTATGCTTCTGGTATCGAAGATCTCGAGGCTTGTACGAGCAACAGCTCCTACCCTGGTTATCCCGAGTGTGCGGGTTCGCAATCCACGGGTCCTGATGGCTTCCCGATCGGTCCTTCTGCGGATGCAGGAGCTAGTTGGCTTTACGACACGCCTGTTGGCATTCGTCGCTTCTTGAAAAAGGTCACGACCGAACTGTTCCCTAGCGTCCCTGATATCATGGTCACAGAATTTGGGTTTGCAGAACCAGGCGAGGCATCACTGTCATCACTCAACACCATATTGTGGGATCTCCGACGCGCAGACTATTACCAAGTGAGTCTGATGTACCTAAACATGAAGCTCGAATCACTGACAAATTATCAAGGGATATCTCGATAACATACTTGCTTCTATCGTTTATGATAAAGTGAACGTGACAGGAGCGTTTGGATGGGCGATTTTCGACAATTTCGAATGGGGATCAGGCCTTAGTACAAGGTTTGGGCTCCAGGTAAGACATCCATTTCGAACTTGTTACGACGGAAGTGTCTGACAATTTTGCAGTACGTAAACTACACGAGCCTCGAACGAACTCCAAAGGCGAGCATGTTCACCTTTTTGAATTGGTTCAACCAGCATAGCTAGATAGCGATGGGGGCGACGATATGAATTGACTTCTGTGGGAGCGAATCCGTATCTGTGATAATGCAACCGTTCTTTCAGATCAAATAGAGCTGCAACTACCACTTCTTTCCTATTTGCTTCAGCCGTGTCTCTGAACGAGCAAAGCTCTGATTCTCTCTTCCAACGATGCAGAATTTCCACCACTACGAGCATTTTTGTTTCCCTTGTGCTCATCAGGAGCGACCTGAATCGGACTGTGCGCTTTCAATTGCTTGTTTTTCTTTCTTCGAATCAGACTAGGAACCACATCTTCGGGTTTAACGACCAGAGGTAGTGGATTGAGGTCCGCGTCAAGATATCCGTACGAGATGTATGACAAGAACATTCGCTGAAGACCCGTGCGGCGTCTCACTGCCTCTTTCAACACGAGCTCATCTGGGCGTAACAGCATGACTCGTCCCAAGCCCCAACATTCATAGCCCCAACGACCGACGAGGTGTGGAGGAACACCCATAATAGGCAACTTGAGCTTTGCCTGATACTGCTCATGCGTCTCGCGATTCATTGGTCTGACTGGCTGAGGTCTCTTGTAGCGATGTCTGATCCAGAGACGTAGCATGTCGAGCTTTGAAGTGCCATCAGCACCTCTTAAATGATTCCAGAGGACAGTGAGACTACGCTCGGCGAGCAACATCTCACGCATAGACGCTTCGCCGCCGTAGTAGTGCACCGGGTCAACGTACAACATGTCGAGCTTGATGAAGAAGAGTTGTAAGATAGCGAGTGTTTCTTTGGTGAAGTAGCTGGTGTTGTGGATCAATGCTATGCGTGGAGCGTTGACCGGGATATCGAGAAGAAACCACATTTTCTAGTCTCCTTGTCAGTGACGCAGAAGACAGCTGAGAGATTGAAAAAGAAAAAGGCTTGCTTACCTTGAGGCTATCGACGCCTTCTGCACGCGGTATACGATGGCCGTGTGCCGCCAGCCAGCCCACTATCTCACGGCAGACCAACTCGCGATACGCCACCATCTTCAACCATCGAAATCCTGGCACTGGTGCGGTGGCTGTCTGTCGATGCTTGACCAATTCGGCAACTCTTGCCTTGATCTGAGCTGGGCTCTCAGACTTGACACTAGTTGGGCTGTTTGCAGTGCTCGATGTTTGCGAGCTTGGGTTCTCGGATGGTTCGATTGTAGACTCATCTGGCTCCGGTTTGGGGGTGAAATCATCCCAGCTGACACTTCTGCGGTCGGGTCTCGAACGACGTAGAGCAGGATCTTCGATACAAAGCTGACGGTAACACCACCAGGGAAAATACTTGTCGGCCCCAGGAGCCCACGTGTGCGTGGCAGCTTTGACGAATGCCGTGAAATGGCTGTCCATAACGTAATGGAAGGGAGCAGATATGCTGTAGAGGTTGAGCAGCGTTTGTGGCGGCAGGTAGCTTGTAACCTGGAGGAGGATGTCCACATGAGAGACGAGTCCAGTAAGGAGGTTGAACTTCTCTGGCTCAGGAGGTGGTGTTGGTGTTTCGAGAATCACGCGCTTACGACGTCTGGTGGTGGGAAGTCTTGCGGCCAAAGATGCAGCTTGAGCAAGCACATCGAGAGCGTTTGGAGCTTCTTCTGCTGTCGAATGCTGTCTGCGATCGGCAGTGGTTTGTCGTGGTTCATCATCCAGGATGAAACGGCGTTTGTTGGATCCGGACAGGCCACCATGGCCATCCTCTCGTACTGGCCCATCTGGAGAGCCACTCGCGCGACGTTTCTGGAAGGGACGGTGACTTTTTAGCATGGTACGGGACTCTTCTTGTTTGTTGAACGTGAGAAGCGGTCGCTCAAGCTGGCACTGGCCAAAAGGGGTTTACAGAAAGCAAACAATAGTAAGACTGAAGTATTGTCAATGCGTTATAGATCCTCTCAGAGTGAAAGCTGTTGCTTCACTTCTGAGAAGCTAGTAAATGTGCGCTATCATCGGGGTCGAGACTACGAAAATGCAAACATGTAGAATAACTTTGCACGTTGATGCAGCTTGAAAAATCTGAAAGATGCAAAATTGGTTCATTTACTTACGATCGTTGAGTGGTATCATCCCAAAACCTGGCTGTTGAGCGGCCATTCATCCTTGGTCTAGATTTCATCTTGTCCCCCGAAAAACGCCCATATCCTTTTGTTACCTAGATTGATCGTCGCTGAAGCTCTCTACTTCCTGTTGAGCAGATTCAGAAACTCTTCTCTCGTCTTTGCAGTCGACCTCATTCTACCCAGCATGCAGCTGGTAGTAGTTGTGGCGCTAGTTTTCTGGACGCCACGCATGACCATACACAAATGGCTCGACTCCATGACGACAGCAACGCCCTGAGGCTGGAGAACTTCGGACAGAGCGAGCGCGACTTGCTTCGTGAGACGCTCCTGTACTTGGAGCCGGCGCGAAAACATCTCGGCGATACGTGCGAGCTTGGAGAGACCCAGGACACGACCGTTGGGAATGTAGCCGATATGCATCTGTGCGGGTCAGTAAAGGTCTGGAACATGCAGCTTTGGTATACACACCTTTCCTGTGAAAGGAACCAGATGATGCTCGCATAAACTGAAGACTTCGATGTCCTTGACGATGACGAGCTCATCGTGATCTTCGTGAAAGACTGCGCCGTTGACAATGTCCCTCAGGTTCTCTTCGTAGCCCTTGGTAAAGTACATCATGGCTTTTGCATAGCGCTCGGGTGTTCCATGAAGGCCTTCTCTTTCAGGATCTTCTCCAATGCATTCGAGAAGTGTACGAACTGCTCCCGAGAGCTTCTCCAAGCGGGCGGCGGCTTGCTCGGGGGTGGATTCGAGCCTCTCGCGTGTGCCGGTGCCTAGAAAACGGTCAGAAATGCGAAGATGGTCGAGGTTGAGTGAGTCATACTGGGCCAGCTGAGACCATCAAAGTCGATGGTAGGGGCAAGAGTGTAGGGACTGCTAGCTCTGCTGGTCTGTTGAGAAGTCCAGTCGTCACGCGGGTCTCGGGCTTCTGCCTCGTCGAGGTTGGCCAGCCTTGAAGGACGCTTGTCGCGCGGCTGAGCGTGGGTGTGAGGCTGGAAGTAGTTGCCCTCGAGATCAATGGGCTCCTTCTTGGGACCCATGGACGACTTGATAGACTTGAAGGTGTTCTCCCTCTCCCGCGCATCTCTGCTCTCTTGCACAACCAATGGAGACGATCCGTTGATCATATGCGACGGAATGTGCTTGGGCCTCAGGGGTGATTGCGGTTGCTGATCCATCTTTGGTGCTGGCGGGTGGTATGAGAAAAGGTGGTGGACAGGAACGAGGATGGATGGGATCGAGTGTCTGTTACAAGGGTCGGCGGCCTACAGGAAATAGTTTGAATGTGAGGCTTGTATGTGGTAGAAGAGAAAGTCCATTACGGTCTGCCCCAAGTTAGATGGACGAGATCATGGCTCGGGACTGCTGAGTTGCAAAGGGCAGGCAGGGCATATGATTACGAAGTACCTTCCACTACTACTAATTACTACTGTTGCTCTCGTCCGGTCTCGCCAAACTTTTTCCTTTCCAGTCACGCCTTCCCGAAGCAGCAGAGACGCCCGTGCGCACGTCGGGGAACTGCATTCCACCACCCAACACGGCCAACCTTCACAGCCAGCCTTTCGAGCTCCAACACACAGACTGCCTGTATACGACCACGATCCGCCGTCCAAATGCGATGTGTTCGTTTCTCTCTGTTGCTTCGCGCTCTCTTTGGCTGCGTATGTGACCGCATCTGACGGCGCGCACGGCTTGCTTCGGCCTGCTCTCCCAACCACCTTCAAGTAGTTAGATCGACTTGCTCCACGGTTGCAGCCAACTCACATGTCGACGAGGTTGCGAAAGAGCCTTGTTTCCCTTCTAACCCATTCAATCTTGTGACCCGACGACAAAGCCTGCATTCTCACCGACTTTCGTTCCTCTTAGTCGACGATGCGATATCTCTGGCCCCTTCGCTTTCGCTACACAGTCTTCTTCTTTGTGTTGGAACATGACAGACAGGCCAACGACGGACGAGTTAGTCTCTCCCTGACGACCATGGTCGATTTATGATTTGAAGCTCTTAGAGCTACTGGCATTAAGCCCGATGTTCCCTTCACATATCTAGCATCAAAGGTATTGTATGATTACAGGAATATGCCTCGTCGAGAATATATCCTCTTCATTTGGATATTGGAGAGGATCACCTGGAAACCCAAATCCAGACCTGTGGGCTCACCAACGATGAGATGCGCCGGCTTGATGCACAACCACACTTCGCCCTCTTCAGCATCGAGATACTAGGGACATATAGGCTGCAGCAGTCTTGTCACCGAAATCAGTGAGAAGTGAGAGGCTGTTTCAGCACTGAAGGCAGTGGCGTTGCAAATGGGAGAATTAGAGAAGGCACCATCAGAAGAGGCCTTCTCGCAGGCAGGAGCATCACAGCAAGATCGCACAGCCGACTCACTGTCTCTGAAGTGTACTAATCCGAATATCGCCTCGACCATAATTTGGTAGTGAAGGGGGATGGCATTGCAGCTCGCTTAAGCTTCGGGTCAGGCGTAAGCGGCGGGGAAACGCCATCGATCTCGTGCAGTCACCTCTGGCAAAAGAGGGCGCGTTTTCGAAGCAAGAGTTGTTTTGGAGGGCAACTGTCCACAGGTGAGGGAACTTGACCGTCCGATTCACTTTTAAACCCCCCTCTCCTTCTGCACAAATGCTACTGCTGTCGTCGTTGGCACGCCGTATCTGAGAAAAGAGGTCTGTTGCCGCTGCTGTGTCATTGGCGCGTGGGCTTCAAGGCTGTCTCGGTGGCCGTGTTCGCTGTCGGACTTGAATTTATGTCCCTTCTCCATGGCAGGCAACGAAACAGAGCACGGGCGACGTGGACGTGATTTTTCAAGCAGAGAACGTGATAGTAAGCTATCGCCGTCGCCCTCTGCAGTCGCTGGTCGGGAGCGCACTGCACATCCTTCGGCATCGCATCACCACCGCCCTCGCTCAACCTCTGCACACAGAGCCAGAGACCCGAATCGCGACCGGCCAGCACTTTACCACCATCGACACCACCATCATCAACATCATCGCCATCACGATTCGAGTCGCGCTCAACCACCGCTGCCCTCGGCCGCCGACGAAGCTGCTGTGCCGTCGTTGAGCACAAGACGTCCAAGTCCTTCTCCAGCTCCTTCTACTAGCTCGAGATACGCCAATCGCCCATCACGAGACTACTCTCCTCGACCTCCCTCATCCTACGCTCAGCGCCCATATCCAGATCGACCCCCGCCGGCTCGAAGACCACATTCGCCCGATCCTTATCCACCAAGGCGACGTTCACGTTCGGTCGAATCTCGCTACAGCTCGCGCCAACCAAGATATCCTTCTGGAAGGGACCGCTACAACGACCGTCGCAGATATTCGCCCCCACCGAACCGGGACTATCGTCCCTCAGGCTCCTCGTCTCGTGGGCGTCCTGATAGTAATTACGCTTCCCGTCACAGCAAGCCTTCCACACGCTCACCTCCGCGGGACCCCCGACGTTCCGACTCTCCATCTGACGACCTAATATCGCAACTGGCGAGCACTGCACGTCCTGAAGAGGCAAAGTCTAGCAGACGTCGAGGTCCATCTGCGCATTCTCGTCGCTCCTCCAGGTCCCCTCGGCCGGACACTCGTCGACCATACAGACGTGATTCCTCTCGTTATCGGGAACGGGAAAGAGAAAGAGACAGAGACAGGGGCTACGGAAGAGAATACGACCGGGAATACGCACGCAGTCGAGACTTTGGTAGGGGAGGCCGTCGCGACTACAACGATAGAAGGGATCGCTATCGCGACGAGCGTGAACCAGACACCATGTACGGCAGAGGCGGCCCCCCGCGTCAACCGATGCCTCCGCGCTCGTATGTAGACCCACGGTACTCCCAGTCGCCGCAATATCCGCCTCCTGGTCTCTCTCCGCCATATGCTCAATCTCCCTATGGCCGTGCTTACCCACCTCAATCGGCCTACGCCAGTTATCAAGGGTAGGTTTTCATAGCGCTTACCAGCTGACCATCGCTGACTTGGCCATAGTTCCCCAGCGCATGCTGCGTACTCGTCTGCCGCTTCTCCATACCATCAACAGGCATATCCGCCTCCTGCTGCGAGTCCCTATTACCAAGCACCACAACATCAACAACCTCCACCACCACATTATGCAGCTCCCCCTCCGATGTCGGCATATCCACATCAATCCTCATATCGTGGTCAGCCTCACTCACGGGGCTACAATGGTTCGCAACGGCCTCCAGGTGCAGCTCCAGCCCCTGCAGCTCCTGTCAGCAGAGGCGGTCGTGGAGGTCATTTCTCCAACCTCTCTTGGACTCCTTCTAGTGGCAGCAGAGGGGGAAAGGTCGTTTCAAAACGTGAGACATCCATGTCCGGCACCGAAACTCCTCTCGCGGCTGGTTCAACAACCGGATCTGTGGACGATGACGACAATCCTTTCAGGCCACCCAAGGACTTGCGTGCTGAAGACGAGACTGAGAAGAGAAAATCTGGCATTAGCTTCTCCATCAAAGGTATGGCTGGCAGAGCTGATCCCTTTGCCCCTCAGAATCACAAGCCAGCTTCTGCCGCTGAGCCACGGACAAGAAAGGAGATTGTTGTTCGGAAGCGCCTGAAGCCTAAACCAAAATTGACGACAGAATTTGCTGCATCGGACTCAGTATATTATCGCAAGACTGGAAACGAGTCAGTGGTTGGATCCGGCACCTACGGAAAGGTATACAAAGCTGTCCATGTGTACACTGGTGACAAAGTTGCTCTCAAGAAAATACGAATGGAAGGAGAGCGTGACGGCTTCCCAGTAACAGCAATTCGTGAAATCAAACTTCTGCAGTCTCTGAATCACACCAATGTGGTCAAGTTGCAGGAAGTCATGGTTGAGCGGAATGACTGCTTCATGATCTTTGAGTATCTGTCTCACGACTTGACGGGCCTGTTGAACCATCCGTCGTTCGTACTGACCGAAGCCCACAAGAAGGATCTCGCGAGACAGCTTTTCGAAGGCCTTGATTATCTTCACAAGCGTGGTGTACTGCATCGCGACATCAAGGCTGCCAATATCCTCGTGTCCCGTAACGGCGAGCTGAAACTAGCAGATTTTGGGCTAGCACGCTTTTACAACAAAAACGCAAAACGGAAGCAAGATTATACCAACAGAGTAATCACAATCTGGTACCGTTCGCCCGAGCTGTTGTTGGGAGAAACACAGTACGGGCCGGCGGTCGATATCTGGTCTGCGGCTTGTGTACTGGTCGAAATCTTCACCAAGCACGCCATCTTCCCTGGAGACGGCGGTGAGATCAACCAGCTTGACAAGATCTACAACGTTCTCGGCACGCCTTCGCGATCGAACTGGGCTGGAATCGTCGACCTGGCTTGGTATGAGCTTCTACGACCGATGCACAAGGTGCCTTCGACGTTTGCCGAAAAGTACCAAGATCGAGTGTCGCCAGCAGCGTTCGACCTTCTGAGCGCCATGTTTGTCTTTGACCCTGACACGAGGCCCAGTGCAAGCGATGTTCTCGAACACGCTTACTTCGTGACGGAAGAGCCAAAGGCAGAGAAGGTCGTGGAACTCGCAAATCTCGAAGGTGACTGGCATGAGTTTGAGAGCAAGGCTTTGCGCAAGGAGAAGGAGCGTGAAGCGCGAAGAAGGGACAAGGAGAATGCAGAAAAGCGGAAACCCGAAGGGTCAGCGGGAGAGGAACGAGACCAGAAGAGAGCGAAGACTGGCGGGGCACAGGCTTGAGTAGGGAAAGTGAACTAAAGAAATGTAAAAGACATGGGCGAGATACAGTCACCTGTAACATTAGCGGCGCATTGATGTGCATGTGCATGTGCATGTGCATTATTTATGAACAAACACGAAACGTTGCACAACTTCCCCAGATGCAGGGTGCTGATGTCTGTGTCGTGGTGAAGTGGTAGAACAACAAGTGTCGGTTTGGAGCTCTCAGCTTTTTCCAAACAATCTCACAAGAAGCAAACATGCATTCGTCGCTGGTACGGATCCAGAATGTCTTTGGTTTCTTCACCACCGTAGCCTTCAGCCTGGGCATGCTGATTGCTTTGAGCGTTGTTGTGTCGCATCAGAACCCAACAGCAGAGCTCGAGCTGCGCAATGTTCAAGTGTAAGCAGCAGATGTCCAAGACCAGAAACAGCAGCAGCAGCTGACCAGTACACAGAGTCAAAGGCCGCCCTCACTACTACAGCACCAAGAAGGAGGAATATGCGCACATCAAGTTCGACCTCGAGACTGGTATCCACGCCCCGTCTGCACTAGCTAGCCATTGACCAAGACTTCTGACACTGGTGATTTTGCGTGGCAGACCTCAGATCTCTCTTCTCGTGGAACACCAAGCAAGTCTTTGTCTATGTGACCGCAATCTTCCCTTCCAAGTCTCCGCTGTCTCCGCCATCCGAAGCAATCATCTGGGACGCCATCATCCCAGCCCCTTCGGAACCCTGGCACGAGAACACGTACATCCACCCCCAAAAGTCGCGCAAGCAACCCAACCGTCGCCAAGTCACCGCCCAAGCAAACTACAAGGCCTACCCCGAAGGCACCGCTCCCGGCATCTTGAAGCTGTCCAACCAAAAGCCCAAATACCAAATCACAACTCCCTGGTCAAAGATTGGTGGAGCTGAGAACTGCACTCTGCACTTGAAGTACAATGTGCAGCCTTGGGTGGGTGCCTTGTATTGGAGCACTCCCAGACCGTTTGGTATGTGGGAAGGCCTCCAGGGTGCCATGAGCGATGTCTTTCAAATGCCCTTTGTCAAGAACTCTGCACAGGCTTCCAAGAGCAGAGACGAACTCAAGACCGAGACGGGTGGTGAGAGGAACAGAGGAAGCCCTGCTTAGAGATCCAATCAGACCAAAACTCAAGAGCAAATCACTTCACATGCCATTTTCAAATGACTAAGACAGCCCATTATCAGGCGGCTCGCACAACACAAGACACATCCCGGTAAAGCTTGAGCACGGCAGTCGACACAGTTGATGTATGTCAAAGAGCAAGCAGAAAGATTGGGTATTCTTGTGACTATCTCTAAAACGACTCCTCTCTTTACTGGTAAACTCCGTCGTGATTCTCATAACTCAAGTCTCCTGTGCGCCAACCTTATGCTTCGCTGTGCGGCTCCAAACAAAACACAAATGCTCTTTATTTCTTGCCAGTGTCCTCCTTCAAACTGACGATGCGGTTCAGAATAATCTTGTCGGCTGAGCTGTCCTTGTCGACACAGAAGTAGGCAGTGCGCAAGCCCTGGAAGCGGACAGCCTCGGGACCTGTGTTGCCCTTGGCTTCACCCTCCTCCTTGGGCCACGGTGCGCGCTGCTGGATCTCGGAGAAGCCAGCCTCAATCATGGCGGTCTTGTGCACAATCTCGCTGTCAGGGTTGACGTTGTCGTAGTAGCCGCCCTTCTTCCAGTCGAGCTCGTTGGGGCGAGGGTTTTTGAACAATGAGTTGAAGATGCGAGCCTCGGCCCTGACGGGAGACTTGTGTGCAGGCGACTCGGCGATCCAATGGATGCGGGCCTTGCCAGCAGGAACGTCAGCACCATACTCGGCGCGGATCTCGTTGACCTTGCCGTCCTCACCCTTGGTGAAAGACTTGCAGCGGAGGGGATGTTCAGCATAGAGTAGACCAACAGACTTTCCAGGGGCAAGACGGAAGAAGTCCGGGTCGTCGACCTCACGGAAGTCATCACGGTCGATGTAGATGGTCTTTGTGAAGGGAAGCTTGTGGGTACCCTTCTCCTTGTCCTTGGGGTCGAATGGCACCTCACGCTCCTCGAGGTAGTCCTCGGGGAGGTTGTCGATGACGACCTTGATGGGGTCGAGGACGACAATAAGACGCGGTACAGTTCGTTCTAGGTAAGTGCGGATCGAAGCGTCCAGCATGTGCATCTTGGTGTCGGCGTTGGCCTTGGTCACACCGAGATCAAGAACGAACTTCTTCAGAGCACCGGGAGGAACACCACGGCGGCGAAGAGCGACGAGAGTAAAGAGACGAGGGTCGTCCCAGCCACGGACAACGGGAGGGATCGACTGGACGCCAGCAACAGGCTTTGAAACGGCAGTCTCTGCACCGGCTTCCTCTTCACCAGTCTCGGCAATCTGTAGCTCCTCGGCGGCTCCAGCCAGCTCGTCTTCCTCGGAAGGCTGCTGGCCGTTAGCATTGACACCCTCGACAAGCATCTGAATCCTGCGCTTCGAGAGGATGGTGCCCTCGACATTGAGTCTTCCGTATTCGCGCTGCATGGGACCTTTCTCTTCCGAGGCGGGAAGCTTGTGGTCAAGAGCCTCGAGGAGCCAGTTGTAGGCAGGACGAAGTGTCTCGAACTCGACAGTGCACAGAGAGTGCGTAATGCCCTCGAAGCTATCACACAGACAGTGGGTAAACTCGTAGGTAGGGTAGATTCTCCACTTGTGGCCGGTGCGGTGGTGGTAGTTCTGGTCCTTGACACGGTAGGCGGCGACGTCCCACATGGATGGGTTCTCAGCCAGCGTCTTCAACTTGGCCTTCTCTTTCTTGGTGTCGGGGGTGTCTTGGTCGGTGAGGGCGTATTCGTCGGGGTTTGTGCCGAGGTACTGCTTCATGCGCAGGACGGCCTGGCCAGCCTTGTACTTGCCATCTCTCATGGCTCGGAACTCGGACAAGGACTCGTCAATGGGTCTGCTCCAGTGAGCACAAACGGCGCGCGGGCCATGATCGGAACCTCCTCTTCCCTTCTGGACCTCTTCTGCAGTACAATGGCAGACGTAGGCCTTGTTGCGGTTGATGAGTTCCTCGGCCAGACGGTACAGCTCGTCGAAGTTATCGCTGCTGTAGGTGATTCTTGCGGGCTCGAAACCAAGCCAGCTGACCATGTCCTTGATGCTCGTAAAGTAACGCTCCTCCTCTTTGGCGGGATTTGTGTCATCGAAACGCAGGTTGCACTTGCCGCCGTAGGCTCTGGCGAAACCGAAGTTGACGGTGATGGCTTTGGCGTGGCCGATGTGGAGATAGCCATTGGGCTCGGGCGGGAAACGGGTCTGGACTTGATCGACGGGCTTCTCGTTGTAGACGCCCTTCAACCAGCCCTGCTTGAAGTTGGCATTGGGGTCGGCAGGGGCAGCGGGGGTGCTTGTGGTGGGCTGTTTGGCGGGAGTGGATTCCTTGTACTTCTCCTTTGCTGCCTTCTTGGCTGCCTTCTTGGCGGCCTTTTCGGCGGCGGCCTTGGAGATCTTTGGTTCTTCGGGTGCTGCGTCGGCCATGTTGGCTGCGTGTGCGTGTGCGCGTGTGAGATGGTGGATCGAGGCAGGCGCGGTGAACAAATTGTTGCCCAGAGCAGGCAGCTGCTGCCTCATTTGCGATAAGCTGATAAGCTCCAGGGCCAAGACTTCTGACTTCTTGACATGCCGACGCCTGCTCGAGAGGCGACGTGTAGCATCGTCGATAGTTGCAACTTTGACACTCGCCATCATGTACGTCTCAGCTCATCCTCGTCGCCTGCTCTTCTGCGTCGACTGCTAACCCATGCCTCCCTCTAGGGCGCCGCTCGTGGATAATGCCCAGGTCAAGTCGGCCTCGCTGCACAACCCGCTGCCTCTGGCACTGCACGCCTACATCTGGCCCTTCTTGATCGTTTGGCCCGTCTTCTTCGCCTTCTATCTGTCCGAAGAGCGCTACGAGAAGCACTTCAACGGCCAGGAGTGGACTTTTGTCTGGTCTGGCTCCATCGTCACCATCCAATCCCTTTTCTGGCTCTCCACTTTCTGGAATATCAACGTCCGCTCTCTCTTCACCACCACTCGTGCTTCCGATGTTCGCAGCGCTGGCCTGATCAAGGTTCTTCCTGCTGAGAATGCCGGCTCTGCCGACATCTGCCCCATCGAGCGCGAAACAGTCGATGGCAAGACCAATGTTTCCTTCCTCTTCCAGAAGCGTCGCTTCCTGTACTCGCAAGAATCAGGCTCCTTTGCTCCTCTTTCCTACCCCCTGGACCAACAAGTGAAGCCCGCCATTGGAGAATTTCAAAAGTCAAAAGGCCTCACCACTGCAGCCGAGCTCGCTCGCCTCCAGCAATACTATGGCTCCAACACTTTCGATATTCCCGTTCCCTCCTTCACCGAGCTGTTCAAGGAGCACGCCGTTGCTCCCTTTTTCGTCTTCCAGATCTTCTGTGTCGGTCTTTGGATGCTCGACGAGTACTGGTACTACTCTCTCTTCACCCTCTTTATGCTTGTCGTCTTCGAAAGCACCGTCGTCTGGCAGAGACAGCGCACCCTGACCGAGTTCCGTGGAATGAGCATCAAGCCCTACGACATTTGGGTCTACAGAGAAAAGAAATGGATCGAGGTCCAGAGCGATGCTCTCTTGCCCGGCGACCTCGTTTCGGTTGGCCGTACAAAAGAAGACAGTGGTGTCGCGTGCGACATGCTTCTAGTCGAGGGCTCTGCCATCGTCAACGAGGCCATGCTTTCTGGAGAGAGTACCCCTGTCCTCAAGGATTCGGTTCAGCTTCGCCCTGCTGATGCTCGCATCGAGCCCGAGGGCATTGACAAGCTCGCTTTCCTCTACGGTGGCACCAAAGTCCTTCAAGTCACTCACGGAAACACCGGCTCCGACGACTCAGACAAGATTCGTCCCGTCGTTTCTGGTGTCCCGGCAGCACCCGACAATGGAGCCATGGCTATCGTGGTCCGGACCGGTTTTGAAACTAGCCAGGGCAGTCTCGTTCGTACCATGATCTACTCTACCGAGCGCGTTTCGGCCAACAACGTTGAAGCATTGCTCTTTATTCTCTTCCTGACCGTCTTCGCTATCGCCGCTTCGTGGTATGTCTGGACTGAGGGCGTTGCAAAGGATAGAAAGCGCTCCAAGCTCCTCTTGGACTGTGTCCTTATCGTCACCAGCGTCGTTCCTCCAGAGTTGCCTATGGAGCTCAGTTTGGCCGTCAACACCTCCCTTGCTGCCCTCAGCAAGTATGCCATCTTCTGCACAGAGCCTTTCCGCATTCCTTTTGCCGGTCGTGTTGACATTGCCTGCTTTGACAAGACTGGAACTCTTACCGGAGAAGACCTGGTCGTCGACGGTGTTGCTGGTCTCACTCTTGGTCAGGAAGGCGCACCCGCCGAAGCTGATGGTGCTCAGACCCAACTTGTTCCTTTGAACGACACTGGCGTCTGCACAACTCTGGTCCTTGCTACTGCTCATGCTCTGGTCAAACTCGAGGATGGCGATGTTGTCGGCGAGCCTATGGAGAAAGCTACTCTTGCTTCTCTGGGTTGGACCGTTGGCCGCAACGATACTCTCACCAGCAAGACTGCTGTTGCTGCAAAGGGCACTGGTCAGTCTGCCGCTGACTTGGTTCAGATCAAGCGCAGATTCCAGTTCTCTTCCACTCTCAAGCGTCAAAGTTCTGTTGCTACCGTCGTCACTACTCAACGCGACTCGGGAAAGAAGACCCGAAGCACTTTTGTCGGCGTCAAGGGCGCACCCGAAACCATCAGACACATGCTTGTTGACGTTCCCCCCAAGTACGAGGAAACTTTCAAATACTTCTCGAGAAATGGTGCTCGTGTACTCGCTCTTGCATACAAATTCATTTCTACCAACGATGAGATTGGTCAAAACAGAATAAATGACATGAAGCGTGAGGAGGCCGAATGCGATCTCCAATTTGCTGGTTTCCTCGTCCTGCAATGTCCCCTCAAGGATGATGCCATCAAGGCTGTTCGCATGTTGAACGAGAGCAGCCATCGCTGTATCATGATCACTGGTGACAATCCCCTCACAGCTATTCACGTAGCCAGAAAGGTTGAAATTGTCGATCGTGAAACCCTCATCCTCGACGCTCCTGAAAACGACACCTCGGGCCAAAACCTTGTATGGAGAAGCATTGACGACAAAGTCAGCATCCCTGTCAATCCTGCTGAGCCCATCGATCCCGAAATCATCAAGACCAAAGATCTTTGTGTTACTGGTTACGCGCTCTCCAAGTTTACTGGCCAAAAAGCCCTAGCTCAGATCATCCGTCACACCTGGGTATATGCTCGTGTTTCGCCCAAGCAAAAGGAAGAAATTCTGCTCGGTCTTAGAGACGCCGGGTACGTTACACTGATGGCTGGTGATGGTACCAACGATGTCGGTGCACTCAAACAAGCTCACATTGGCGTTGCCCTTCTCAACGGAACCGAAGAAGATCTTAAGAAGATCGCCCAGAACTTCAGAGAGACCAAGATGAAGGATGTTTATGAGAAGCAGTGCGCCATGATGAAGCGCTTCAACCAGCCTTCACCTCCTGTCCCCGTTCACATTGCTCACCTTTATCCCCCCGGTCCTACCAACCCTCACTACGAGACAGCCATGGAACGCGAAGCTGCCAACAAGGGTACCACTAGTGACGTCCTCAAGGCTGTGACTGAAGCTAAGCATAAGGCGGAGGCTGCTGCCGCTACTGCCAAAGATGGTGATGGCGAGACCAAGGCTCCTCTCACTGCACAGGAAGAGCGCAGAAAGAAGGCACAGAACGCTGCAAGTGCTATGGCAGAGAAGATGTCGATCTCCATGATGGAAGATGCTTTGACTGACGATGAGCCCCCTACCATCAAGCTCGGTGATGCTTCGGTCGCAGCTCCTTTCACCAGTA
This sequence comes from Aureobasidium sp. P6, assembly GCA_003992365.1. Taxonomy (NCBI): domain Eukaryota; kingdom Fungi; phylum Ascomycota; class Dothideomycetes; order Dothideales; family Saccotheciaceae; genus Aureobasidium; species Aureobasidium sp. P6. The sequence goes on along the minus strand of RZIQ01000078.1, from coordinate 25,475 downwards.
AGCTGGCCAATGTTATCGCTATCCCCAACATTATCCGCCAGGGTCGTTGCACACTCGTAGCCACCATTCAGATGTACAAGATTTTGGCCCTGAACTGTTTGATCTCTGCCTACAGTCTGAGTGTCTTGTATCTCGATGGTATCAAGTTTGGCGATGGTCAGGTAACTATCAGCGGTATGTTGATGAGTGTCTGTTTTCTCTCCATCTCACGCGCAAAGGTATGTCAATCTGTCTTCTCTATCTTCCGCCACCGCTAATACTTCTTCCAGACCGTTGAAACTCTTTCCAAAGAGAGACCTCAGCCAAACATCTTTAATCCCTACATCATCGGCTCTGTTCTCGGTCAGTTTGCCGTCCACATCATCACTTTGATCTACATCTCTCGTTATGTCCAGCGTACCGAGCCCAAGAAGACCGACATTGATTTGGAAGGCGAGTTTGAGCCTTCGCTGCTCAACTCTGCCATTTATCTCTTGCAATTGATTCAGCAGATCTCAACCTTCGCCATCAACTACCAAGGTCGTCCTTTCCGTGAGTCCATCAAGGAAAACAAGGGCATGTACTATGGAATCGTCATGGTCACCGCTGTGGCATTCTCCTGTGCTACCGAATTCGTTCCCGAAATCAACGAGCAGTTGAAGTTGGTCAAGTTCACGACCGAATTCAAAATCACCATGACCAGCATCATGATTCTTGACTACTGTGGCTGCTGGGTCATTGAGAAGGTGCTCAAGCAAATGTTCAGCGACTTTCGTCCCAAGGACATTGCCGTCAGACGTCCTGACCAACTTGCCATTGAGAACAAACGCAAGAAGGAGGAAGAGGAGAAGATTGAGAGCGAGCGCATTGCAGCGCTTGAGAAGCAGCTCGGAAAGGCATAGACGGGGGGAAAGAAATAGATGGCCAATGTGTACGATACAGCTGGAGTGTAGCCATGTAAATGTATATCACCATCAAAGATTGATGAAAAATATTCTGCTTGGCTTTTTTCATGCTTTTCTCGCGTCTCGTACTTTGGGTATACACATTTGTCAATGTGGTAGACTGGGGACCGTCGAACGAAGGTGAAAAGTCGAGTTGTTCGTTATATATTTATCAACCAGCAAAAAGCGCTTCAACCCAAAACACAAGCCCTTATACCAGGCAACCACCACCTATCCCAAACTCCCGCAAACTTGCAAAAAGAAAAACTGTACAAGAACAGCAGAGATTAGAAGAACAAAAACGCTCGCGCTTGCCAACCAGATTGACTCCAAACCGACAACAGTCCCTTAGATAAGGGGGTATCATGCTAAAACGGACAATGCCAAAAGAAGAAAAAAAAAAGCAGAAGGCAGAGGAAAGGGAGAGCGGAGAGGTGCCGGCCTGTCCGCTCGGAGAAAGGAAGAGACGCCGTATCCGAATCGGCGCATGCTATGCTATATAAGCATTAGGGAAGACGGAGAAGACGTCGAAACGATTCATGCTGCTTTTTGGCGACTATGCGTTGGGCCAACGCATACGCAGGCCTTCGCTCCAGCGGCCATAGAGGGCATCTGCCAGCATGCCAATGTGTTCGAGACCCGTCTCGACTTTGCCGGGCATCTTGTCTTCGAGGATGGCAGTGCGGAGGACCTTTTCGCGTTCGCTGTCGACAAAGGCACTCTGGCGACGCATCGAGCGAGACTGAGGAGCCGGCTCCAGCTTGAAGGGTGAGGTTGGGGGTGTGACGAGGGTCTCCTTCTCGGTCGCGAGTGGTGTCTTCTTAACCGACATGCCGCTGCGGAGGGAAGCAAGTTGCGAGGCGGGCATGATCTGCGCGGCAAGTCTGGGGTCTTTCTGCACGCGCTCGAAGACTGCTTTGAGCAATAACAATTCACCCTCTGGGTCGACTTCGTCCAAGTGATTCCAGGCCTCTGCCATTCTAGCCAAAGCGGACTGCTTGGGACCAGGTGCTGTAGATGCATACAGTTCTTGTAATGCCGGGTCGACACATTTGACATAGGCACGTCTCCCAAGGATGGCCTCCTTGGTGTCAGGCATCATGACGGCGCCAGCGGGAGGATGGTTTTCGCCATCATCGACGGCTGTCTGTGATGAGCCAGAGCTGGAAGGGCGGGCGCCACCGGAGGGAACGCGCTTGAATTGGCGCACTGTCGAAGCACCATTTCCAAACGACATGTCGAGACCCAGAGGTTGCTTAGTCTGAAGTGATTGGCGACGCGTAGTCCGGTTAGACGCCGAGCTCTGCCTGCTTACTCGGCGGCCGGTCGGAGTGGACGCAGATAACTTTCGAGTGGTGGCAGAAGGATCGATGTTGCGTGATGGTGAGGTCGCATTGTGCTTGGAAGTGCGAATCGTGGCGGCGGGATCATAAGAGGGAGAGTCGGCCAACGACGCATCGAGCTTCTCCATGGCAGCAAAGGCCTCGTCGGCATCGCTGTCCCAAGCGATGACATGTGAAGGTTGGGGTTGCTTGACGGTCTGAGAGTTGTAAGTAGAAGGTTTGACAGTATCGAAGACCCAGTCATCTTGTTGAGTCGGAGGGTGGAGTTCGTGTAGGGTCTGCTCGTAGTATCTGAGGCGGTCCTTCTTCTCATTGGCAATGCGGTTACGGGCTCTGTCGACCAGGGTCTTGAGAGAGTCAAGTCTGCCTGCGCGCTGGATGAACTTGTGCTTGAGGAGGGTCTTGGCGGTGGGTCGTGTGTCTGCGTCTTTGTTGAGGCAGAGGGCAACGAACTCACGGAAGTCCTTGGACCAGGCGGGACCTTCGAGTCTCGGGGCGCGCTCCTTGGGGATCAGGAACAAGACCTTCATGGGATGCACCTGGCTGTGAGGAGGTTCTCCATTGGCCAACTCGATGGCGGTGATGCCGAGACTCCAGATGTCTGCTTTGAAGTCATAGCCTGCTTCCTGAATCACTTCGGGGGCCATCCAGAAGGGCGTGCCGACGAAAGTGAGACGTTGTGATTGGATGTTGGTCAGCTGTGCGGCGACGCCAAAGTCGGCGATCTTGACCCTTCCAGAGCTAGACAAGAGCACGTTAGCAGCCTTGATGTCTCTGTGGATTTTGCCAGTGTTGTGCAGGTAGTCGAGGCCCAGCAACAGTTCACGCATGATGATGGCGATCTGTGTCTCGCTAATGGGGCCCGACTTGAGCTGAGATTGGGTCAGAACTTGTCAGCACCGGCGTGTCTTGTCGACGTACCAGATCCAGACACGAGCCTCCTCCGAGGTACTCCATGACAATCCACAGCTTGGTGCCTCGCACGAAGCTGGCCTTGTATCTCGTGACATGTTCGCTTGAGCATGTGCTCAAGAGGGCAATCTCTTGCTGGATTTCTTGAATGTCGTCATCGCTGCCCTCGAGGTCGATCTGTCGCGTGCGTCGTTAGCCACGGCCGTGTCTGTCGGGGCTTTGTGCGCCGCCCTACGTGTTTGATGGCGACAAGGTCACCCGTGGCCTTCTCGACGGCCTTGTATACCACGCCAAAACTTCCACTTCCCAGCTCTTCGAGCATGTGATAGTCGTCGGCCATGGCGCCTTCTCCAAAAGCAGCTTGCATTGTTGTGTCTTGTTATGCTGCCCTCGGCTATGTGTGGTGGACGACACGGCAGAGCAGAGCGGATGGGGGTGACAATCGAGGCCAAAGCATAAAGGCGAGCGGTTTGCGTCTGCTTTTTGTATCGAAATGCATGCCCTGCCGACTCTCAGCGCACCTGGTCGTTCAAGCACGGCCTGAAGATAGCCGTTTCTTAGCGTCACCCCCTTGCATCACCATGGCAACCCGACGCTGATGTACGAGGCGTCTTTTTCCATCCTTCTTCTCGTACCTCTGCCACTTTAGATGGCCTTCATGCCGTGTGCCGCTATACTTTATTTCATCGCATCCATTTTTGAGCCTCTTGCCTGCATGCTTCAACTCCGCACTTCTTCGACGGCTTCATCTCGACTTCGATCTTCCTGTGCTTTTCTGGCCTGCTCTCCTTTTTCCATTGGGCCTCCAGAAATGCCGAATGCCGCCTACGCACTGATATTCCAATCTAACGTCGCAGCCAAGGAGCTTCTTCCATGACGCCTGTCTATTTCCCATGGTTCGCAACCACCGCCAGAAGGTCAATGAGTCCAGCAGAGGCTCAACTCGTCACTTTTCAACCGTCACCGCAGCAATCTCATGACTGTTGCCACCGCTCTGAGCCCTGTATTGCTTCAATCGCCATTTCACCATTACTCGCTACCGCTCTAACCCTACACACCATCTTCCTCCTCTAGCTCGCTGACTGTATGACCATCGTACGGCCAATGTCCTCCATGTTTCTGTGACAGCGGCAATCGCTGCTCGGCGTGTCTGCGTATTGATTCTTGCTCGTGCTCTCAAAACACAACAGCCGCCTTGATCGTCAGTGTTTTCTTGCCATGGTCCGTCTCTCGGCCGATGCCATCAGGCCACCATGTACAGCATGCACCTTTGACCGTTCTACAGTCATGACCAGCCAGGGTCTATTGTACCCTCTTTATCCGTCATGTCCACGGGACCAGATTGACAACGTTTTCAACAGCTCCGTCTTACCAGCCGTTGAGTGATCATCTAGGCATACTCCTTTCCTCCCTGTCACGACTTGCTTGTTCTTGACTCGATCGAATTTAAACATTAAGATATCGGATGCATCCAGCGCAGGCATATACAGCACCCAGATCTCGATTACTGTTGTTATCTTGTTCCTTGATTTGGGCAGCACTCGGCCGGAGATTGGTCCACCCTCCAGTCACATGGTTGCATAATCGCTATTGCATCGGGCCGCCATGCCTTCCGCATCTCGACGAATTCTGGGCCGCAACAAGTCATATGGCCATGAAGTCATTGTTCAAGGCACGAGCCGGCGGTCAATTCTGTCTTTCGACAGGGGACTAGGCTTTCCCTTACGGAGTCGTTGCAAAGAGTTTTTTCTCAGATGATGGTTGGCGGTGTAGGAGAGTTCCGCAGGTGGTCGGTGTAGATATGCCCGGATTTACCAAGTCAAGCATGACGCCTGGTGATCGCCTTCGGCTATCGAAGCTGCATAAATGAAACCAAAGTTTAATCCAGCCCTGCAAAATGAAAGTTGCAAATGTCAGTGCTTGTGGATGTGAGGCGATGTGTGGATTTTCGCTAATCCTTCTCGAAGTTTCAGAAAAGCTCAGACTCGTTGTGCGACTGCGAGCGACTCAGTAATGCTTGAGCTACTGTCGTGACATGGTCGCCCAAACTCGCTGAGATGATCGAAAACGAAGGACAAGAACGGTCATGGGTTAACCATGACGTGAACTCAAACTCCGATCAGGGTCTGGGGGTCCGTGAAGCTGGCAGCTTTTTACCCGAGTCTCTGTGGAGTCCCAGTCAACGATAGACGGCAGTTTCTTTGTGGCGGTGTTCTGTCGACATCATGACCACTGAGCTGCCGCTCTTGTATCTTCAACATCCACTTGGACTTTCGTTCTTGACTTGTCGCCATCAGATCTTTGATCAAAATCGCATCGCGCCACAATGACTTGGCAGACTGACAACGCCCTCTTCAATACGACCCATCATGACTGAGGACAACCAGCATTTGTCGACTGCGCCGTCGACCCGGGAAAAAGTGAAGAGCTTGGGACGTGAAACAAAGGCAAAGACAAAGAATTTACTGCACCTCAACAAACAGACCCTCACTCGAGAAGAAAAGGCTACAGAGGGTCAAGATGATGATCCGTATGGAGACATTCGTGGAGATCCCGCCTTCGACCCTTCTCAGCTGGTCGCGCAGAAACCCAGCCTCTCCCATCGCATCGCAGGCGGAATCTCCAATGGCATCAAGATCATCGTTCACCCTCAAGATGCTGCCAAGGAGCTGGCCGCTTCTAAAGCTGCCATGAAGAACAGGCCCTACCTGTCTCGAGAAGCTGACATGGAGTTTCTCGACGCTCATGAGAGTCTATCCAAAGCGGAGAGGTCGGCCTCTCAGTCGAACAAGACTGTTGATCATGAGGCTGTCAATGACCAGCGCGAGCGCGTGGAGAGGATCGAAGGCCTTCGAAAAAGCAGAAAGGTAGCTTGGACATCCAGCCGCCATTTCAAACGTGCTCTTGTCTTTCCAAACCGCGAGTTTCCCTCGCCATCGAAGGACGGTTTCTACTACTATATCGACAGCGAAAATGGAGAGCGTCGATTCGATTGGATGGCTTGGCTCCAGGCGAGACAGCAGAACGCCATGAAAAGCTTCGCTGTCAATCGTCTTGGTCATGTCGATTTCACTGGACAAGCCCCGTTCGATAGAGAGGTCACATCACGTCTTGTGGAACGCATTCTCATCGCGTCTTCTCCTTGGCAGTCGTTCTTCATGTCACTGCGCAGTCTTTATCTCTGGGAGAACCCTGCACGAACCAAGAAATGGCTAGCCGCATGGCTGTTTATCTGGTACATGGACTATTGCATCAGCTTCATCCTAGCATACACTGCTTTTGCGGTCCTTCGCAACCGCTTCCATCATAAGCAGGTCGATGAAATGCGCCAGGAATACGAGCGTGTCTTGAGGCGAGGAACAGAAGCTTACAATTGGAATGCGACCATCAAAGAGCGCGGAGTGGATTACTTGATAGATACCCTCGGCCCCAAGCTTCAGATGCAACTCTCAGATTTCGCCGACACCTTGGAGTCGTTGAACAACTTTTACGACTGGCGTGTTCCCAAACTCACCTGGGCCACACTCTTCTGGTTCTTCACTGCAGTGCTGCTGGGCGTCTTCACTCATAGTGAGTACAGCATGAAGATTGTTTCCATGTGTTGCATCGTCATGTTCTTCGGATCCCGCTGGGTTTCTCATAATCACCCTGAGTATCGACACGTCGTCAATTCTTTTAACTACATCTTCTGGGGAATCCCGAATGATGCCGACTGGTCAATGATGTATCTGAGGGAAAAGGCACAAGACACCAGAGCTGATTTGATAGGAAAGAAAGTCCAAGAAGAGTGGAATGAGGACCTCGGTAATTCTGAGCTTGGTGCTGCTGTCAACCTTGATGTCCCCAAAATTACCAGGACGCTATCGCCAGAATTGAATATTATGCCGGACAGCGACGACGACGACGACGACGACGACGACGACGATAATGATGCTGCCAGTTTTCACACTACCGATTCTTCAACGAGCATTCTGTGCGGACTTGATATCTTATCTTTTGGCTGCTCTATGCATGGTGTTTCAGGTCGTCTGGTAATATTCTCAGGTGGGCTCCGATTTCAAAGGACGTCTCCAATCGCCTCCATGCGTAAGGAGGTCTGGCGGCGTCTTTGGATAGAGCTTGTTGAAATTTCGAAGATTGACCCCAAAACTGTTGGCTTGCTCAAATCAGACGGCTTGCATCTAGCCTTCACTGATGGTACAGAAATCAAACTCGAGCATGTTCGCCAGCGTGACAAGGTTTTCAACTGCGTTATTGGTTTTAGTGGACTCCGGTTCCAAATTGTGCAGCCTGCTGCAGCGACAGGCGTCGATGATGAAAGCTTTGGTCAGGACGAGCAGAAGTTTGGTTTCAAGCATTATTAACTTTGCATTTTACATAACATACGAGCATACGATACCCAAGAGCCATTGTCTAGTACGTTGCGATTATGACCTGAGTACATCCGTTTACGATTCAATCGGAGTCTCCATTCCCGAATTGCAACATAGTACATCGTTCATGAGATCATCCTACATTTTACACAGTCCTATGCAGAAAGTAGCAGGACTGTTCTGTGTATAACGTCGATGTGTGCTTTTAGCATCTCTGACTGACCAGACCACCAGATCGTGTCGCACTGAATTACAAACTGAATCACGATCACGATCACATCAAAGCTAGAAACCCTGAGTGTATCATCCGGCTTGGAAAATCGTCCAGTTGCGGCGATTCAAAGTTCATGCTCACATTCCCGTGATTGATTTTCTTATCAATCTTGCCTGGCTCTGTTGAAAGCCTCGTGAATCGAATAGCCATTGACGGTTCTGTTCCTCCATTGTGGCTCTGAGATCAGCCATCTATTGTCAATTGCTAATATGGTGCTGCTGGAGGGACATCTTGTCTTTTTTTTGAGACTGCAATGGTACTCTTGCAAAACATAGTGGCTTCTCGATCTCTGGCCCATTGCGGCTAGTCTGGCCCTGCCACACGTGACATTTGGGAATTTCCAAATCCAATCTGCATCTATCAGAGCAACGGCGAGCTACAGCATCGTACAGGTGTCTGGCCGAGGACAGACTCCTCATGCTACATGCAGCTCACCGCTCGTACAATGGTGAAGAAATCTGGCCTGTGGCTTCAATGATCGAACCCAACATGGAATGTCGCACAGCTGCACTGGGGTGCATGAATCACTGACCGACCGAGCACAGATATTTGAAATTCCAATAGCTTCACTTATCGTCACAGCCGGTGGTGCACTAGCGCAGTCGAAGCAAACATGCCATATCGAGTGGTGAGGCAAGAGAAGAACTCTTACGAAAATGGCATCGTGCGAATAATTATCACCAGTGGAGCATCAGAACAGTTCGAGGATGGAAGCTCGGCCGAAAAGTCAGACCCACGGCCGGCACGCGGCCGCACCCGTAATGCTCGTGCGTTGATACTGCACGGCATGAGAAAAAGTTGACGAGTCAAAGTCCTTCGACTTGCTGCACATCCGGCGCGCGAGTTGGTCCGTGAAACAGTCGATTGTTGAGCATGCAGGCATAAGTTTTGACTCTGTTGCCGTGCCGTGCCTCTGTGCATCTTGATGTGTAATGAAGAAGATCTGCAGGAGGATCTCTTGCGTTTGATGAGGATCATGCATGCCGACCTCATAATGGACTAGGAAACAACTTGAGTCTTGTTCACATCTTTTCCTCTCCTGCCTTCGTCTCGAGTACTCGGCCTCGTCTGGCAATCATGTTGAACACTGTTGCTTCTATCGCTACGTTATGCTCTCTGGTCACGGCATACTCACCTTTCCTCGTCAGGAACATCAAGACACACCAACCGATTGGTAACAATGAAGGGCAAACGAACTTCTATCGCATCGAATTCGATGTTTCATCTTCCAACGGCGGGGCCAACTCATCGGCGACATGTCAAAGTTCGTGGGGAGACAACTCTTGGACGCAGAGTGAAGCCTATAGCGTAAACGTACCTACCGGCAAATGGATGTCATGCGATTCGAGCGACTTCAGATTCCAGCTATTTCCTTATTTCAGCATCGGCAACTTCAGTCTGGCTGTCCAGCAAAACTTTAGTGATGCAGCGTAAGTCCTGTTGCTCTTCGGGCAAGAGTCATGATGGACAGTCTGACCACTGTGCAGGGTGAAGCAGGAAATGATTGCCAACGGAACGACACACATTTCGAATTCGACATCATGGTTCGGGTGTGAGATCAATGCGTCGGAAGTCATGTACGTTCAGCATGCGCACGGCGATTGCAACATGGCGAGCAATGCTAGTGCCTACTCGATCCAGATAGAGTCCGCAAGTGCATGCACTTCGCACAAGGCCACGGCAATTTTCGAAGTGACTGGCTCGTACGAGAAGGGCGGAGAGACGATTCTCGTGGTCGGCAGCATCGCAGAACTCGGCAACTGGGCACCATCCAAAGCAGTGCCACTTTCGGTCGTCAACCCAGATAGTGCGGGAAGTCCGGTGTTTGGCGGGCGTGTTGAACTCAGCGAGGGAACCGAGTTCGAATACAAGTATATCATGCGGCAAGCAAACGGCAGGGAGACGTGGGAGTGCTGTGAGAACAGGGAGTATCAAGTTCCGTCGGCCTCGGCTTGCAGTGAGCTGACGTTAGGATCCGACTGGTTCAGAGGTGGAGGCTCGGCGGTCTAGGATGCAGGAAGCAGCATGGAATGGAACTTGGAGAGAGCACACATATTCAGGGAAAAGACGAGACAGATGTAGAAGAAAGTGGATGTTATTATTTGAGTGTGCAGTACCAAAAAGTGAGGGCCGACTGCTGCGTCATTTGGCCGAGGTAGCTTCGGCCATGGACCATCGGGGTGAGGGGAGGAGCAGGCTGCAACAAGCCACTCGATGCACACGACACTCTGGTCACGACGCTCCAGCTTGTAGACAAGGTGGATCAGCAGCTCCCTGACCTGTCGTCGTCTTGAACCGTGGCTGCATCGTTGGCCGCCAAGCGTCCGCGCAGTGCGTCGCCGCCAGAGGCTCGGGCAGCCCACAAGAGAGGCAGAATGCACCTCCAGCAACAAGACGACACGACCATCAAGCAGTCGTCGGAAAAGGATGGCCTCACAGCCGACGACTTCTACGGCCACAACCGACAAGAGGTGACGCGCATCATCATCCAGAGCCTCTCGGACTTGGGCTACCAGTCGACTGCCCGCCAGCTGAGTCAAGAGAGCGGTTTCGAGCTCGAGGTGCCCGACGTGGCCGCCTTCCGCATGGCCGTGCAGAATGGCAACTGGGCCGAAGCAGAAGCCCTGCTGTTTGGCAGCGACAGTCAACCGGGACTCCCGCTCTGCGAAGGCGCCAACCGCCATGAGATGGTGTTTCTGATGCGACAACAAAAGTACCTCGAGCTGCTCGAAGCGCGCGACCTTTCAAAGGCCCTGATGGTGCTCCGCCAGGAGTTGACACCCTTGCACCAAGACGTCTCGCGTCTGCACGCTCTGTCCAGCCTGATCATGTGTCGTGGAGCAGACGACCTCCGCCAACAAGCTCGCTGGGACGGCGCCCGAGGCAGCTCGAGGAGCCGTCTGTTGTCGCAGTTGTCGAGCAAGTTCCGTCCCCTTCTACCACCCAACAGACGCCCAAGCTGACCATGCATCCCTCCAGCGTCCATATCACCCTCGGTCATGATCCCCGAACACCGCCTTGCAGTCCTCCTAGACCACGTTCAACACCACCACATCGACCAGTGCCTGTACCACAATACCACACAACCCCCCTCGCTGCTCCACGACCATGTCTGCCATCGCCACCACTTTCCCTTGCAAGTCTTTCACGAACTACACCACCACCACGACGAAGTCTGGCACCTCGACTTCTCCCACGACGGTTCCATGCTGGCCACCGCTTCCAGAGACAACTCTGTCATAATCTACGACACCACCTCCTGGATGCCCCTATGTCGTCTGAACCACCAAAAGTCTCACAACGAGTCCGGCGTCTGCTATGTTTCCTGGAGTCCTGACGACATGTACATTCTCGCCTGCTCCCAAGGCAGAGAGCTTGCCATATACCAGGCTCGCACCGGTACTCGTGTCGGCCGTGTCGACCACTTCCACTACCCCGTCACAACAGCCGCTTGGGCCCCTGACGGCCAAAGCTTTATCGTAGGTTCCCAAGACTCTAGAAGACCTCTTGGCCTCTATCAACTAGCCGATCAATCACTGTTGCATTCATGGATCAGCCATGATGCCCAAAGCCTCCGTGTCAACGACTGCACCATCTCGGCCGACGGTTCACGACTTGCCGCTATAAGCAGCGACAACCGTGTCCTCGTCTACGACTTCAAGACTCGTCTAAAAGTTCAAGAGTGGGTTATGGAGGACAAACTTACCTGCGTGACACTCAGCCGCGACGGCAAATCGCTGCTTGTCAGTATGAACGAAGGCCGCCTGGTGCTTCTCAACTCCGACACTGGTGAAGTCTTGCAACGCTATGCCGGCCTGACCCAGAGTGAATTTGTCATAAGAAGTGCCTTTGGCGGTGCCGATGAGAACTTTGTAATCAGCGGCAGTGAAGGTAAAACGTCACCATCACATCTGATTGGCCGCTTTTTGCTGACAACATGCCAGATTCACGAGTCTACATCTGGCGAAAAAACACTGGACAACTCGTCGTCGCACTCGAAGCACATCCACCCGGTACCGTTAATTCGGTCGCCTGGCACCCAACCAATCCAGCCATATTCGCTTCTGCCGGCGACGACAAGAAAGTCAAAATGTAACTAGTCCACTATTTTGCTCTGCATCATAAACATGCTTTGCTAACACATTCTCATGATAGATGGTCAAATCGCTCCCCTGATCGACGCAGTTCTGCATTCATGACTTCTATTTCCTAACAGAGAAGACACGTCTCTGGCTATCATCCGGCAACTAGCCACGTGCGACCATTTTTTTTTATCTTTTGCTGGGTCGCTACTTTTTTCTTATATTGCCTCATCCGGCCACATGGTTTGCCAAACGCGGAGGAGAATCGGGTGCATTACATTACGGGCTAACTACTTCTCTCTCTCTCTCTCTCTCTCTCTCTCTCTCTCTCTCTCTCTCTCTCTCTCTCTCTCTCTCTCTCTCTCTCTCTCTCTCTCTCTCTCTCTCTCTCTCTTTCTTTCTTCCTTACATTTAACTTTAGCTTGACGATATGCTACATGGACGACACATCGTCGACATTATTTTTCATCGAATCTCTCTATGAATGAATCAATAAAATTGCGAGCTCGTTCACGAATAAGAAGGTGTTTTCTTACTACTAACATGCTTGATGACTATGCTTGATCATTCACAAATCGAACATTCACACAACCTCGAGGAGATCTGATTTTTCGATTGTATGCGTAGTGAAGGAAAAGGAAAATATGAAAAAAAAAGAAAAAAAAGAAAAGCATGCTGCAAGAGTAGGTGGGTGGCCTCTGACAATGGTGTGCTGTACGCCGACGCTGTGATTTGCATGAAACAGATAAATAAGGCCCTCCATTACACGCGAAGCAAGCCAGAACCGAAAGTAGCTCGCCCAGCCAAGAACAACACATCATGTTGATGACCAGGATGGTCCAAAAAAAAATCCCTAGACACCCGCCAAGGACGTCTATCTGTCGGATGACAGCCACTGAGAGTAACCATTAATCTGTGTCGATAACTTTTCTTATGTGCCCGTGTAACACCGATATGCTGTTTGCAAGTGGACACCCTCCCAGGAAAAGATAAACACCTCTCGAATGCACTTTTTGATTATTCTGATACCCATGGTTGGTAGATGGGAACTTCGTATTCGGTCATGTATGATTGCGAAATCACAATCAGCCGAGGAAGCGAGGACAGGGCGCGTGGAGGATCAGCAGCTGCCCACAAAGAAATTGTGCGCGTCGGCTTCTGGGTGATTGAAAGGCGTCCGCATACCCGGCGTCCAGGAAGGCGTGGGGTTTGCTGTACTTCCGATACTGCTCTCATCTCGATCCTCATCTGGGTCTTCGTTGCTCTCGGCATATTCAGGGAACTCTTTGTCGTCGTCCATCCATGTCAGCCCATTGGCGGCTTCTTCATCGGGGAACACTTCGCGGGCGTATTCTTCCAGAGACCGGTAGCCTTCCCAGAGACTTCTTGCTTCTTGAGGATATTCCAGGGGTCCGAAGTAGGGCGCTCTCTTCTCTCCAAGCACCTCTTGAAGACATTCGAGATGTTCCCGGTAGCCGCTAGGGATGGAGACTTCAATGTCTATTGGCCCATGTACATATCTGACGGGTCTACCCACACCGCGTGAGAATTTGATGCAAGCTTGAACGGGGCTGAGACGTTCGAACGCAAGTGTTACCCTGCCAGAGAAGATGAGTCATGCAGGTTCAAGAAGCAGTAATCCGTGGTTCGTCTTACCTTTGGCCTTTCCAGGCATTCGGACCCATCTTGAAGATCTGCAATAAAGCCGGACCTACATCGTGCTCGGCGTCTAGCCATGGGAGGGGATCGTGGGGATGGAATGGGGCTTTCCAGATGAAACTGCCGTCGTCTTGTAGCTCCATACGGAAGAGGGGGTAGGGCAATGAGGTGAAATTATTGTTGTAGATTCCAGTGTAGGTGAAAGTGGCCGGAATCCCGAGCTGACGAACGTAGTTTTCTATTGTGAATTTCTGCGACCAGAGTGGGAGTGATCTCCAGTCGGGGTTATAGACAGAGTGGTCCGGCATGGATGAGTAGATGTAGTGGATTATGCCTGCCCTTTTGGCAGCATCTGCGCAAGCTTTGCCGATGGCGACTTCGTCGCCCCAGTGGGTAGTGTTGATGAATGCCAGCTTGGCGCCTTCAAAAAGGCGGTTCAAGAAGGGGACCAGATCGGCCTTTGGTTGACACAAATCTCCTTCGACAATTTCGACATTTGGTAGAGCGGCCAGTTCTTCTGCGACCAGCCCATCACAAGTCCGGACCTGTGCTTTCACTCGCCATCCCACAGCAGAGGCGACGCGAACGAAGGAAGCTGTCTGACGGCCAGTTGAGTTGATTGTGACTACGGTCTTCGTAGGCATCATCATTGGCATTATACCAGAAGTCGGGCAAGCCACCACGCACGTGATATGGCGGCCGTGCCCAGGTTTGAGAAAACGGTTTTTTTCTCTCGAAGAAGAGAAATGAAGCAGAGGACCAGAAGAGCTTGCAGCGGCAGAAGAAAAGGTCTGCAGGGGTGCAGGGTTGTGTGGCTTGTTGGGTGAGACTGGTTGATGCTGGATTGCTCGTGTGCGAAGGAAACAACTTAGACGATCAACCAAACAGACTCAAGAAGCTTCTGCGACCTGACGCGCGACAGACGCAGGAGGGGGAGACGCTCGGATGAATCGCCGGCTTCACTCACCGCAGGGGAGCAAAGTTTCGATTTGAGCCCAGGGCGAGGAGACGGCAATTTTGTAACCCTACGTGCGGGGCAATATCCTGGAAGGCAAGGAGACGGAAGGATGGAACAAGTTCGCCAACGCTGCTGCTGATGATGATGATGCTGCTGCTGCTGCTGCTTCTGCTGACGACCGGCTCCTGGCGTCGTTGTGGGATTTTTTTCGGCAGCAGATGAGAAGCCGTGAGTGATGTGATGTGGCTGCGCGAAAAGGACAATCTGTGCATTTTTGGGTAGGCATCACACGCCCGGTAACACTCGACCTCGTGGTGATTTCCTGCACCGTCTGTCGAGCACATTTTCGTCTCTTTCGGACTAGGCTTTACACTCGTTTACATAATCGTTCCTGATGCCATGTTTTGACAGTCCCGCAATCGGAACGATCGATGTCGCTAAGGGGCAGTACCTGCCTGTCTCATCAAATACATGTCCCGAGCCATCGCACGCTTTCCGAGAGAGAGCATCCTGCCGCCTAGCTCTACAGCCAAGCTACACCCGCGTGACCAGCACACAGCGTGAGTTTTGCTCGAGTAACGACAATGACGAATGAGCACTCGAGCCAAGACTTGAGATTGGAGCATCTCCGCCCCATCTATAACATCCAAAGCCACAGCTCTTCATCACCGAACCACGAGGGCAAACGTTCAGATTCCGTTGTCGATCAATTCTGCCGGACCATTTTCCTCGTGCGTCCAGAGCCGAAACTCAACGGAGGCTTGCCGACTGTCCAAGAGCTCACGTCGGTCTATGTCCACGGTATGCTTCCGCTCTGGTGAATACTATTCAGCGTCAACCCACCGGAATGGCACCTCCGAGGCTCGATTATGAGGTTTCATTTCACCGATCATCACGAGACCATATCCACGCAGCCAAAGACATCAAGTGACGAGCTTGACCACGTTTGACTGGTCGTACAAGTCCCACCCGGGCCATTGACGCGAGCACAAAGAATAAAGGCATCATCGAGACACAAGCCTTGTTGACGTAGCCGGTCGACAGTCCATCACGCATGTTCATCGCACTTCCACCATTCATATATGCGGCAGGTCCTAGACGAATACGACGAAAGCTTGGTATAATATCAGCTGGCGTACGAGAGCAACAATATCAACGATTGTCTTATAGTTCTACCAATCGGGAGTATTGCCGGAGTCACAATGCTGGCTTCAAGATCATGGTTTGAACGATCAACACTAAAATATTCTTTCATTTCACAGGAAAAGTTCTTCTCATACAAACCGACTATTCACCCATCCCACGTGTTTTGAAATACTTCGAAAAACAGCGCGATCGCAATTTGGACTTGACAAAATGTTGGGAATTTGCCATTTTCGATGACACCACAAAAGCCAGCCAGCCACCATGTAACCGGAAATGTCAGGTGTCAGCTTTTTTCAACAATCATCTAGCTGGTGAGGCCCTAATATTCATGTTAGCAAAGATGCAAAGTCAAGGTGGAAAAGCGCGCATAGTTACCTGGATACAGCCGTCGTAGGCGACCTTGCGGACAAGAGGGGTGTTGTATCCTCCAGGCTGGAAGAAAAGATCGCCATAACCCTGACCAGGGAAAGTCGAAGGAATCCAGCTGTAAGCATCGTCGAAATCCCAGGCGGTAATACCGACACAAGCATCAACATCTGCGCAAGCACCGACAGAGCTAGCATAGTCGACAGCCTGCTGTTGCTGAGCTGCAGCAGTGGGAGGCGTGGTAGTGCGGATGTCGAGCTCGGTGATGGCGACGTCAACGCCGAGTGCGGCGAAAGCCTCCATGTTTGCAGATTGTGCGGCTCTGGACGGGGTGCTTCCAACGATGAAGTGAGACTGAAGGCCAACACCATCAATCTGGACTCCAGCGGCCTTGATCTTCTTGACAAGGGCCTGTGCTGCAGTCGACTTGGCTCCGGCATTCTCAATGTTGTAGTCGTTGTAGTAGAGCTTGACCTTCAGCTTGTTCTTCTTGACGGCTTTCTCTGCAGCTCTGAAAGCGATAGTGACATACTCGGGACCGATGGTGTTGTACCAGAGGTCAGATCTCCAGGTGGCACTGTCAGACAAGTTTCCAGTGCCACTGTCGCTGAGGGCCTCATTGACAACATCCCAGGCGTAGCAACGATCGCCGAAGTGCTTGACAAGGTTGGCAATGTGGTTTTCCAAGACAGGAACAAGGGTTTCGTTGGTCCAGGTTCCAGATGTGAGCCAGTCCGGAAGCTGGTTGTACCAGTTCAAGTTGTGGCATCTCACAAGCTTTCCGGGGGCGGCATCTGCAAGGAAAATCTCGGCCTCGGTGTAGTTGAAGACATTCTGCTGGGGCTCGGTGAAGACCCACCTGAACACGGTTAGTCATAACTTCTCTGGTAGAACGATTGTTTCTAGAGTTTTTCTTACTTCATGGCGTTGGCAGGGGTGACCTGACCCCAGTCTGCCTTGTTGGCAAGTTCTGCGCGGTAGTACTTGTCCGTGGTCTCATTGGTTCCAGGAATGTCTGCTGCCGTGCCAAAGTAGAGCTTTCCAGCCTTCTTGGCGTAGGTGTCCAGGCCAGACTTTCCGGTGGCAGTCGCTAGGAGAGTTGTGGTCTGCACGGTGTTGGAAGCAGAGCTGGTTGTGGTGGTGACGACTGCGGAAGTTGCAGAGCTGTGTGCTGAAGTGTGGGTGGACGAGTGTGTCGAGGAGTGCGAAGTCGAATGGGAAGTGGAGTGAGAAGTAGAGTGAGAGGTGCTGTGGGAGGTGCTGGTACTGCAAGAGGTCGACTTGTAGTCTGCAGCAGGCAAAGCAGCTGCCAGAGGAGCGGCCAAGAGGCCGAAGTTGAGGAGCGAACGGATGGACATCGTGAAGAAGATGTAGTGGAACGAAGGAGTTGTCGACTCTTGCTTGATGAGTGTAACAGACACAGGCCTACCTCTTTATATATATACTACTTTTTGACAGCCACGACAGTCTGCCATTGACCGGATAATCTGTACCTGCCCTAGAATGCTGCATGATGAGTTCCTGCATGCGAGACCTCTAGACTAGAGTATTCTGCGCATCAACAAACAGGCTAAAAGGACAGGACTTTTGGCTGGAAATTAGAGAAGCTTCGTCGCCCTGTCCAAGTGGAAGCAGAAGATAACCCAGAAGAGAGCACTGGCCTCTGAGGGCCCCACGGGGCGCGGCAGACAGGCAAGACTCAGGAGCCATTGGCATCGTGCTCTTCCCTTGTTCCTCCACACCCTCCCCGCATCTCTCTTAGTGGGGCGGGTAAAAGGTGTGCTCTCGATGGAGTGGTTCGACATGAAATTAGATGTCCGAAATCCTTGGCTTCAGTCAAGCTCTGCGATCCTATCTCGGCACCTGCCTCTCCAAGACGTTAGTATGCCAAAGATCTGGTTGGTGGAGAGCTTGGTATCGTAGACTCATACAACCAAGCCTTACCAAGCAATGTGGCAATAACGTGTACACACGAGCCTTTAGGATGCAGGTGCTATCATTGAAGCGGCAGCTGCTAGAGTGGCTGCGTATGCGTTGCTTTCTCTGACCATGCCTGATAGAGACTCGCAGTCGTGGTTTTGACGTGGCTAAATTCAAGGGGGGGTTCTTTTCTGTCCATGCGCCACTTGACTGCGATGTCTAGATTCTCATCCAGCCGCCTTACAGATATTCAAGCGAGCTGCCGGATCTCCCCCATAGAAGCAGGGGCAAACCACTCCATACGACCACATGAACGAGCGTGTCGTTTAGCCGTGCCGATACCCCAGGATCGGACGGAAGGAGGCTCAAGATGGGGCCGATAATGGAAATGGCTACAGTGATGACATATTCGTCGTCTGCAGATACAGTATAGCTGAAATGTGGTATTGCTCAAGTAACGCAGTATTGCATAGTCGAGAGAAGCACCAAGCAAAAGTTCTCCACCAGACCAGAGTCAAGATTTTCCTTTTTGCGCCAAAACTCCGTGGTCATTGGACCAATGCTCCAACGCCATTTCCCAAAAGAATCATATGCTCCCAGTTGTACAGAGACTGTGTTCGTTTCGAGTCTAAGCGATTGGGTCGGCAGCAGTGTCGTCGTTCGGCATGCGCATGTAATAATCGATAGCGGCACTGAAGCCGGCAAAACCAGCGCAACCGAGGGCAGCGGCTTGAGGACCGGCTTTGGCAGCAAGGGCACCGCCAGTGATACAGCCAGCTGCTACGCCGTTGTAGAGGTCATTCTTCGCACGGAACTGGTTGGCTTTCTGTCAGCATCATTTCAAACAGTAGCCAGCGTTCGTGACAGATTAAACATACGCCCTCGATGCAGCACTCTGTTCCCGCAAAGATGCTACCAACAAGACCAAAGTTCTTTGCGCTGCTCCAACTTGCTTTTCCCATCTCTTTGAATCCTTGTCGTAACTGTTCTTTGACGGGAAGTTTCGTAATGGCGTCTGCGCCGGCGGTCATGGGAGCATCGTAACGCATCTATGATCAGGAAAAGATTAGCCTGTACTCTCGAATGGCATCATGAGAGTAGATGTGAACTCACACTCGACATGAAAAGACCGAAGAGACCACCCAAACCAAAGCCCATAACACCCGACATGGCCGTCTTTGCTGGACATGACTCCATTGCTTGTTGCATCTGAATCGTGGTCAGCCTCTACTGTTCATCCATCATGGTAAAGGCAACGAGAGCGCACGAATTTGATCATTTGCTGCTCCTTCAGCTTTTGCTCATCCAGGCCGACACCTTGACCCCCCAAACCGGGAGCCGACATGCCGGGGAATGCCATGTTTGCGAGTGGTATGCTGGGATACGAACAAAAAAACACCGACGAACGCTCGCGGCGCGACCACCTATGGAGAATTGCGGCGGGCTTGCGGCGAACTTAGGTAATCACCGAGGACAGGGTCACTCCGCTCGACATGCATAAGCTCGATTATGTTCGATGACTTAGTCATCTCGGATCAATTTTGAGTCAAAACTGTTTTGTCACATAGCTAGACGTGAGGAGTCTGCGCTCTCACAGTTCTGTTGTATTTGGATCCTGCGTTGTGCGGCTATATGATAAATCTTGTGAGTAACTCAGTCGGCTGCCCTAGATCACACAATGATCAAGTGTGAATCAGAGAGGAGAATGCCACCATATCCAAGAGTCGTGGGGAAAAGCAGGAACCATCTACTCGATTATTAATCACAATAAGGCACAAGACATGCGTTTCACAAGGCCCATATGAGTATTTTCTGTGGATGGTGATATGCGAGCAAAACTTTCGTAGTGAAAACATAAAGATTCTGTTATTTACGTATCATTAGGATATTCTTAGCCAGGAAAAGCGTGAGCTCAATCATTCTTGGTCTCCTTGGAGGAGCCTGCGGGGGAGATGGCTCGGCCCAAGTAGTCGGCCTGTCTGTCTCCATCGCCAGGAGAAGGCGTCAGGCTTTTCTCCCATTCATTCATAAGATGCGAGGCAGTCCGTCGAAGATTGCTGGGAGCAAGCTTGTTCAGCGCTGGCCATGGTAGTGAATCTCTCTTGGTATCTCTAGACGAACTGAAAGGGTGACTTGTTAGTCCATAGCATATCAACTGGAATCAATGTGACTGACCTGATGCTGGTCCTTGGACTGGTACCATCGGGGCTCGGAGATGTGCGAGGTTCAGATGCAGATGAATTCGATCGTGATGGCTTCGACTCTGTATGGGGAGCGGTGGCCTCCCAGTTTTCCCACGTTTCGAGAGAGGTGGTGGAGGCACGATTAGTCTTAGCTTTTGTGGGAGGATGCGCAGACTTCTTGGAAGGCTTGCGGAGAATCGGTGGGTTAGCGGGCTTGGGTTCTTCTAGGCCATGTTCTGCCCAGAAAGAATTGCCAATATCAAGATATGCAATTTCCTCGGCAGCAGACGGTGCGGGTGAGCGAGAAGCAGTTCGCCTGCTGCCAGTTGTAGCACTTCTCTTCAGAGGCTGGGGATCAGGGAATGGTTTAAGGCTGGTCCTAGTGGGTTGAGGTCTGGGAGATCTGACCAAGTTCGGAGACTGAGACTGTGTTCGCGAGGTTGTTCCATTGACGCCTTCGTCGCCAACCGTGGCTTGCCTCAGATCTTCGATAAAGGTCCACAAGCCGTCTCGGAAGTCGGTAGCCATCTGCTTGCCCGTTTTGAGAAGTACCTCACGAGGCAAACCAAGATCGATAGCATCGTCGGCTGTCCGTGCGACCTCGGTAGTCAGGTCAGCGTCGGTTGGTACGCGGGACGGGTGTGGAGGCCGTGACGGGTGTTGGGTAGGGTGTGAGAGGTCTTGGGAGCGAGGTGGTGGCCGGCGCATGGAGTCGGGTGACAGTAACGACAGGGTACGAGCATGGCGAGAGCCAGAAAAGACGGTTCGACTTGAGTTCTTGTTGCCATTGAGCAGCGCTCTACGTCGCTCCATGTCGTGCTGGCGCAAATTGGAAGCGGCTTCGGGAGCGTCTGGAGCAGTGTGAAAAGACTGTAGCTTGTGTAGTTTGCGAGGATCGTGTTGGCGCTTTTTGTGTGCCTCGTGGGCAGCCCATGTCTGCTTGAGACGATGGAGTTCATGCTCTGCCTTGACCAACTCCTCCCTCAACTCCAGCACACGGCGCTCGTGAGCGGCAAGAGCAGTAAGGAAGGCCGAGTCTGTCGGTCCTGCAGGTGGGGCGGGCTTCTCAGCGAGCAGAGGAGTGTAAGGTAGAACGGGCGAAAGCGTCGTGGACGTCGGCGACAGCGACGTCTGGATAGGGAAGGTGAGGCTGAAGCGCTTCGCCTGTCGCTCTGCCGTGGAGCGCGCATGTGGACCGGTGCCAGACCTGCTCCACGGTCGTTGCTCGTCCATAGATGGTTGGCTTGCTCAGGAGCAGAGGGTGTCACACGCGGTTGTCGACGTCGTCAAACGTAGCACTTGCATTGGAACGGCTACTTGCACACGTAACTGCTGTGCCCGTATGTTTATCAAGGGAAGGCACAAGTCCCGAGACCCTGATGTTTCATCTCGGCCAATCATCACCCGCCGACCGCTCGTCCCTGCCTCTTTCGCCCCTCAATAACAGCGTCATCTGTTTGTTTTCTGCAGCCGCCTCATCTGCAACGTCTTTTGTCGCTCCAACGCTCCTCACCTTTCCTGACCATTATTGTACCGTCATGTGATGATCCAACTCGATCTGTTGATGCTACATCTGACCAAACGATGTATCTATCTGTTGCAATGTCCGAGCTCAACTCTGGCACAGATCATCACTTTGCATGGCCACTTCGCTCGCATCTGCGCACACGGCGTCGACGATACGATAGTCCAAGATTTCAACTCTTTGCAATCCCAGTTTCTCGATCGCCGCATACCAAGCGCCATATGTCCGTCTTTCGCGAGGGTCCACAAGCACCACTTTCCGCAATCCTCCGTACGCCTGGCTCTCACATACCGTGTCCGCATCTCGTTCATATCCATGACTATCACGATTCCAGTGAATCAAATCATGGATGAGCACAGCCCCATGACCAAGCACCCTCTGTCTCACACGTTCCGTCTCTGCACTGGTCAATCCTGCGATGAAGACGACTGCCTGACTGAAGATGCATGAATCTTGTTTGTTGGATCGTATAGCTCGATCAAACTTGCAGCGCCCTTCTGTCTGCTCTGATTTTCGTATCACTGTGCCATCTGTGTCTTTGTAGACTAGTGATTGGCTTGCTTGACGGGAAATATCTGCTAGCGGCGTTCGTGGCAGTGACTCGAGTTCCGCTTCGTTGATCTGCCTCTCCTGAATTGCTGGTACGACACCGGTCATGGATTGAATGCGAAGTCTCTTGTTTCTCTCACCAACGCAGTGGTTCGACTTGCGCTTGCTCAGAGCTGCACATGTCTCGCCGGCCATCCTTCCATCTAATGGAGAAGAATCCGGTGGTGTGGGCAGAGGGGCATTCTGATTGGCAGGAGTTGAGCAAACTTGCTTTCTCGATGCTTCAAAATGCGCCGCTCTATTGTAGAGGATATTTGAGGGCCTCAGACTAGATTCTCGCTCGCTCGGTGTTGTCCAAGTGATGTCGCTACGAATTGATCGAGGAGTTGTGCTGGCAGCTGATCGGGGTGTGGTGTTCAGACTATGCCTAGCATGCCGCCTTTTGTGGCTGGTTTCGAGTTTGTTTATCCAATGGAGATTCTCTTGCGTTTCCGAGTCTCGAGACACGCTCAAGGCCTCCGCGGCTGCTGACTGCAGCGCGTCGAACGTGATACAATCTCTCCAGGTGCGGTCGTGATGCAACTTCTTGACTCTCGGGTGTCGAAGCATGAAGTAGCCTCCAGGCACTCTGCTGTAAGAGCTGCCTAGAACCTCAAAAACTAGAGGCTTTCGAAAGTAATGGTCAACTCGCAGCATGTCTCCGGACTCAATCTCAAAAGGTGTTGTGCCTGTTTTGCTGTAGGGTTCCGACACCAGACTGCCCTCAATGTTGACTCTCTCCAAAACATCTGAAGACATACAGTGATCGTATGCGATTGTTGCCACAATTTTGAAAATAGGCTTGAATCCATCATGATGGGCTGCTGCTTTGTTCATCAGGCAACCTAGGTGAAAATGTGTGAACTTCAAGTGCAGATTCGAGCGTTTCTTCGCTTCTTGAGCGTCGTAAGATGCGCTTACAACGGCAAAGTCGGCCTCGTCTCCAAGTCCAACAAAGTAGTCCTTCTTGAGCTTGATACCAGCTACTGATTGATTGGCAAAATATGGAACACCGCATGGTTTGAGAACAAGACCCTCATGACGGCATGCTATTGATGCAGCGAAGTGGTTCATAAGCTTGTGTTCGGCATTGGTCTGAGAGAAATCAACCACGCATGATTCGGCGGGTGCAGCTCGGCCGTGTATCCGTTTGTAGATGCTGCTCAATCTGGCCTTGCGTTGCTCGACGGATAGCGACAAGACAGGTTCGTCGTCAAGCAATAGCAGATCGAACAGGACAATCATCAAATGTTCGTCCGGATGGTCGGACAGATTGCTCTCGGCTCCAAGAAAGACGCCAGCACGAGAAACGTGTTTGCGTATTCTATCAAATCCAAGAATGCTGTTGTCGTTGTCGGAAAAGACGACAAGTTCTCCTACCAAGGTACAATGCTGCTTGAATTTACATTTCTCGCTCCCGATACGGAGGCATTTTTTTAACGTTTCTCGCAGACCTGCTCGATCTTCAGTCGAATCTCTTCCACTCTTTGAGTACATTGTTAACCAATCATCGCCCCGTGTCAGGTCAATATGTATCTAGACGATGGTCCAGTCAGCAATGGCCTGGATGGAAGCAACATCGAGGGCGAAGTTACCTGACAGTATTCTCCATCATACTTTCTTTCCAACAGCCACTTCCTTGCAGCTGTCATTTGCAGGCAGTGTTTGATCGATCTGGCTTTGGTGTATTCCGGACGACCAATCTTGATACCCGGAACTGGTCTAAGTAAGGTGATAGCGTTTTGCCTCAGAAGAGACATGGACTGAGGATCTGGTCGACTCGGATAAGCGCCAAAGGTGGTCCTCAAGGCGATACATGCACTTTCGATGTTGTCTTGCATGTTTAGCAAATCAGGGAGCAAGAAGTGCACATACGACAAGATTGATCGGTCATCCAATGAAATTGAAGCAAAATCTTTGAGTGTAAGCCTCACAAACCATTTCGCTTCTGTCGGATGCAAACGCAGAAGGACGTCGGTAAGCGAGGAATCACTGGTCATGGACGAACGAAAAGATTGGCGGACGGACTGGGCAGAGAATCTATTCGCAGCAGCAAGGATATGGAGGGTACGGTCTAGCTCGTGGAGCGAAACATGAGGAAGAGGCGGCGGGCCACGGGCTTGTAGGTATCGCTGCAGACATTCACCAAGGTCGCCATTGCCGGAGGATCGGAAAGAGGCAAGCTCTTGTCTGGCGGAAGCACTCAGTCCAAGGCAGCGGCCGAGAAGCTTGAGCAATGAAGCAGATTGGAGGCCGTAGATGCGGTCCTTTCTTTTGTAAGGGAGGAAAGTCGACAGCAAGGCGGAGGTGCCATGTACATCCAGGGCGTCGATGGCCTTGCGGTGGCAATTAAACCATGTAGCATGTTGGCGAAAGAGCCTTGATTTCAGCTCTGCTGGAGCTAGAGGGGGGTCATGGCAGGTTAACTCTTCGCGTGTCTCCAGATAGTCGCAGAGGTAAGCAAATCTGAAGGACATTGGCTACAGCATGACTTGTGTGTAGCAGTCGGATAAATACTGTGGCGAATATTTCAAGCAATATCTCAAGCAATATCTCAAGCAATGGCGAAAAACGATTCAAAAATGGCCACGAACAAAGAAACAGAACGGATGAGATATTGAAGGTGAATGCTTTGTGCGAGGAGGACGCGTTGATGACGGCCAAAGATTGCCCGAGCAGCGCGTGATTGCGGGGTCAAGGGCGCGTCCGAGTGCTGCACGGTGTCTTGTCCTCATCAACCAGGCAGCAGCAGGAGCAGCAGCAGCTCAACCAGGCAGCAGCAGCAGCAGCAGCAGCATGAGCTCAGCAGACAAGAGACATGAGAACAAGCTGATTCTCCGCGGCATCAAGAAGAGCAGTCCTCTGGGCACTGGTCTCTTCCTGGGCCTCCGCAGTCTTGATCCCGTCCTCCAGTATGGCCTGCTTGCCAAAGGCCTAGGCGCTGCTGCCATCCACAGACTTGGTGCAAAGACTCTGGCCCACGGCCCTCCCGTTGTGACCAACACTCTCCTTGACCGACTCGATCTGTCGCCCTACCGTTTGATCCTCGTCGCCATGGCAGCAGGGAGCGCCATCAAGCAGAACTACTGGCTCGTCGCCATCTGTCAAGAAGAGTTTCCCCCGCTGTCTGCCATCGAGGTGTCGGTCTTCAACTCGGTCTTCAACTCGGTCAACTCACTGCTCTTCACCTGCTCTCTGACCTCTGCCTCTGTCAACGGAGAGC
>RZIQ01000077.1:35166-105833 GCA_003992365.1 Aureobasidium sp. P6 | reverse complement strand
TGTTTTGGTCTGAATCTCGATGATTCCCTCGTGTTCAATTTATGCGGACTTTTTTCGATCATTCATCCGAGGCCCCCGATCTTGATGAGTCGTGTATCCCATAGGCACTGAAATTTCGTTCTCTACCTCACTCATAACCGTCTATCCCCAAGTACAGACTCTTCAAGTCTCACATTCCTACCCCCATCCTCTTCAAACTGAATCAACCATAAATCTCCCCTGCCTCGAAATCTCCTAACAACGTCCCCAAGAAACGCTTATGAAAATGCTCATCTCCCACAACAGCGAACCCTTTCAAGCAAAACGGTCTTTTGTTTCCACTCAAGCGTCGGCCTGGGTTCAGATGTAAAAAGGATCTGAATAGATCCTTGGCCTTGGGCTCTTTAGATGTTCAAGGGCTTGATATGGTTTCCAATACTTTCTCCACGACAATCAACAAGCGAGCAGGACTGGGTGTGCTTTTCAGTAAGAGCGTTACAGTATATCGACCCGATTATAAGACATGAAGGAAGAAGACGACCATGGGGTAAGCATAAGAAAATCAACAAAAATGCAAAGCGATATACAATTCGAACAAGGTGAAAAAAAGTCTTGCTGTCGAAGAAAGGGGGAAGAAAGAGAAAAAAAAAAGGTATATCTACATTCCTAACAACCCCACACCTTTGCAAAGCCAGAAAGGAAAAAAAGGCCAGCCAATACATACACCTTCCATCTCTCGAAACTACCCAAGGAAGATTCCATCTATCCTTTACCTCCATGCGGCAGTTTGTTGAGCAACTTCTGCCCACCGAGTAACAGTCGACTCTTCAACCCTTCCTCATCAGTGCCATCCCCACCAGTCCCATTCCTACTCTCACCACCGGATTGATTGGATGCAGAAGTGCCAGGTCTCAAACGGCCTAAAAAGCCTTTCTTCTCGCTTCCACTGCCAATACTCGTGCTTCTCATCCTGGACTCTTCGCTTTTTCGCGAAGGCGCGAGGGATGAGCCGTTGGTCTGCACGCGCGACATGTTTGAGTAACCGGTATGTGGGCGTCTGATCATAGGGCCTTCGGACTCGAGGGACATGGTGAGAGAAGGCGTGATACTTTTTGTTCTCGACGCAAACAGGCTAGCAGGAGAAGTGTGCTCTTCAAACACGCTCGGTCGGCCAGAAGTGAAGCTCGGTCGCGCAGGGGTCTCGTGCTCTTCCTCGGCTTGATCTTCTCCCTCGACGATACTGCTCGTTGTCATGGGTGTTGACGACTCTGATCCGCGTTCGCCCTCGGTGTGAGAGTGGATGTGCATGGTGCTTAGGTTGGCAATCTCGCGCAATTTGCTGGTAGCAGCTTGGCGCGACGGGCGGTGGTGCTGAAATTTATTGCCTACGATGGCGCCTGCGTGCGAGATCAGAGCCTTGATGAGATCTTTCTTCATCTGTAGAGCCAGATCGAGGTTGGACCAAGTCTTGTTACGGTACTCCAGGGTTGGCATACGGAAGACCAGATCATGCACATCTTCAAGATTACGACGACCTTGTCCTTTGTAAGAAAGGCAAAGAACCATAGAGGGAACTTTGAAGAAGGAAAGAGTCATATAGTTGGACGCGCGCGAAAGCATGAGTGACAAGTCGTCCGAGGCTTGCTTGTCGTCCTTGTCAGACTTGCCCTTCTTTCCAGACTTCTTCTTGGACATTTCGCTCTCGGCGAGAGAGTTGGTTTCCGAAGAGCGTTGAGAGGGCGTCTGACTAACAAGGCTGAGATTGGAGGCGGTATTTCCATTCTGCTTCGCGGCATTTCTTGCTGACTTGTCGGAGTGATTGAACGGGTTCCAGCTGTGAAGGCTGTGTGAAGAGGATGTAGGGTGGCTCACTCCCAATCCTTTGCTCTTTCCGCCTTTGACGGGTACTCTCCCTTCTGGCAACTTCAGTGTAGGTTGAAGTCTGTGTTCCAGTTCGCCTGCGCCGGTGCCCACTCCTTGATGCACCGTGCCGCTTGTACTCTCGGTGATTGGCAAGGCTCTACTGCTCTCCTTCTTCTCATCTGAGTCTTCCTCGTCATCCTCAGGCACAGCCATGTTACGGACCATGAAAGGCGAGAAGCCACCGCCTTCAAAAGCATTTCCACCCACTCCAGGGAATAGGTACTCGAAGAGGCGCTTGGCAATCTCACGCTCGAGCTGTACACGCAGTGGCATGACGTTGACCTCGAAGTAGTCAACTACAGGAATACCAGCGATAGCCTCGAGCATCAACCATTGCACGCGTAACATCTTCATGTCTTTCTGCTTATGGAAGCCACGAGCTGGGTCGATATACGGCGCAATGATCTCTGGATATACTGCGTTCGGTAACAGGTTGAAACCGTTGATTCTCCCTATCTCCACGCAGTTGTAGTTCGAGCCATCATTGTTGTCTGTGCGGTCAAAGAGACCGTCCTTGATCTGAAACTCAAGAAGAGACTCGTTCTCTCCACGGATGAGATGCCAAGCTATTTCCTTGGAGGAGATCAACCATCTCAGCAAACCCGGAGATTCATCTTGACCGCGATCTTCAATCCTTCTTTGCGATGTAGTAATTGCTTTCATCATGAAGAACAACTCGTCCTCACAAGCAGCAAGATCGGCGTCAAGGGCGATTCTGTCCTTCCAGCCTTGGCGATCTAGGAACTTCTCATTGACTTGGAAGTGCATCTTGATATCTTCAAGTTGTCGGATGCGAGATTGTAGCATTTCAACCATCTCGGGTGCACCCGTCAGATCACTGAAGTCAGAAGCCAACATGATCTTCTCGAGTCGCTCGCTGCGAGTTTTTTCCAAAGGTTCACTGTAGAGTAGCAGATCCAGAACAATGATGTACATAGCGAAGTACTGATTGGAGTCGCAGATGGCACGGAAATGCGGGAACTCAATGTAGACATGATCCATGCGAGGGTCTGAAGCTTCCGAATTCTGCGTCTTGTTGCCGTCGCCTCCGCTGACATCGTCGTTGTACTTCAAGCGCAGGTTGTTGTATTTGTCGTAGCGCAAACTGGCCGACGTGCGGTGAACGACTCTGGAGAAACCATAGGGATTGACTTGAAACTCGAACATGACTTCAAGAGGTACCCAAGGTGGCCAGTATTCACCGGCCTTACCGCCATAACGGTTACCAGAATACATGTGGAGGTATTCAGTAGAGAAAGTTTTCGTGCTAGCGACGAAGACTTGCATGCTGTCCATAGCGGCAGAAAAGCGTGTCTGAACCAGACCACTAATTTCATCAAGCACTCTCTCCTTGTCCATGATCTGAACAACCTTGAGTTGCATTCCCTTGGCAGCAACCAAGAGGACAGATTTTGGATTCTTTTCGCTTTGCAACTGAATCTGTGGAGCGATAAGGCGGAAGTGGTATGTATTCTGAGGGGTGTACTCTGTCGAGATTCCCTCTCCAGTACCCTCGGCTGCAGATGACTCGGTACATTCTTGTTTCTCAGGATCATCAGCGTTGACAAATTGTCTTCCGTCATTCAAGAGTTGATCAATGCGATCCTGGACTGCCATTTCATCTTCCTGATCCGGAGTGATCGGAAGGAATGACGTGTCAGCACTGAACGTGCTGTTTGTCCGATCTGCTGTCGCATGTGTGCCTGACTTTTTCTGCTCTTCCAGGATGTCAAGGATAAATTTGACCGCCCTTCTTGACATGTAGTAAATGAATCCACGTCTTTGACTGACTTGATGGATGTATCGAAGAATGATGTTTCGCAAAGAGTTGTTCCACTTGATTTGGGCATTGTGGACAACAAATCTGTTGTTAAAGTCACTTGTATAGTCCGCAAGTGGAGCAGAGTCTTCGTTCGGACTGTCTTCATGCTCAGTATCTCGGTCAGGCAAGTCGTCTGTGTTCATCTGTTCGCCGATTGATGGGTCTTCCTGCTGCAATTTTTCTACAAGCACACTCAAGAGCTCGCACAAGAACTCGTGTTTCTTCTGCAGCGCCTCTGTGTGATTCTTCAAGGCTTGCAAGCGCTCATGCAAGGCATCATTACCCTCGTGGGTTCTGACGACTTTCACTTCTTGCTCTCCAACCGCACGCTCGTTGTTGGCCATTTGTTCTTCGATTCGGTGGATTCGAGACTCGATGAGATCGGCTTGCACTCTGCGTGGATCATTTCGCTTCGACATCACACAATAATGAGTTGGCTCGTCGCCAAACATACTGGTCCTGGTCGTGTCTCCAGAGACAGAGTCACCATGATCAGTTTGTCTGAAATACGTGAATCGAGGTGCAAAGCCAAGAGGAAGAATCTTCGTCGCAGGGTTCGTCTCTGAGGGCAAGATCCAATCCAACTCGACAAAGTCGTCCATGTCAATCCAGGTCAGATCATTGTCGGGAATTGTGAACTTGGACATGTCGACTTGAGTTATGTTACTCGTCTGATAACCCGCTAGGGTAGCGTCATCGGCTCTATCCACTTCCGTGGTGCTCGTGCCCTTGATGGATGCCGATATAGCTCGTATGTCTGCTGAGATAAAGTCAAGCTGACACTGATTAATCTTCATGGCTGTCGTGCGTTTTGCTTTCTTCTCAGATGTAGCCGGAAGCTCAAATGTTTCCCTGCGTTGATGAAGATCCAACATGAAGCTATCAAGTTTCATCTTCAGACCGGTAGCAGACACGACGTCATTTTGGTAGTCTTCGGCATCCTTATGCTTGTAGATGTGACTGATAAACAGCGGTGAAAACAAGAGATTATACTTGATGGTGCCAAGATGGCGGCCAAACTTCTTGCTTGATTTCTCCATACTACCCCAGAGAGGGCCTTGACGGACTGGCAATGACATGACCCCCGAAAACAGGGACCACCAGTTGTAGAAGTGGGTGAAGAAACGCGGGCTGAGATGGACCGAATTGTAATTCTTGGAGGGTTGAAGGTTGGCGACATTCCAATCTCGATCTTGCGGTGCAGAGATGGCGATAGAGCCATGAATCCAATGACTTCTGAATGTTCTGAAAGCATCGTACACTTCACCGGGTGGAGCTTTGGCATGATCGGGGTGTTTGAGTTGAACCTTGTAGTGGGGACAGAATTTGAAACTTCTTTTGTCGCCCTCAACTTCGCGCTCGAATGTCAAGCCTGCCATCCATTGCACATTTCCGGAGAGTTTCATGACAACCTTTTTGAATGCAGCCGTAGACTTGCTGCTGTTGACACTGCTTGAGCCGGTGTGTAGATCCATCTCCTCTTCGCTCAATTGTCGGGCATAGTGGTTGTAGTCGGGTATAGCAAGAACATAGTCACCGCTGTCCACAGTCATGAATTTTCGAGGGTCGTCATCTTGTGCAATCCTCCAGCGGACCTTGTTTCTCCAGACCATGACAAATCCAGCTCCAAGACCAGTGACCACGTAAGGATCTCGAGATCCTTTGAGACAAAGATGTACATCACCGTCTCCCTTCCAATTGACATCGAGCCTTGAATGGAAACTGAGTCTGATCTTGTCCCAAAAGCCGACTCTATCTGATGGGTCCATAGGCGGCTTTGTGAAGTTTTCAATGACCTGCATCATATCTTGAATGGCTGGTTGGTAAGAAGTTCCCCAGGTTATCCTTGTTGGCGAGCTGGTATTGATGTCGATCTTCATGTCAGAGTAAGTCTTGACTGCCGATATAGTCCTACGAACATCGACAGAGAAATCCTTCTCCTGGTCATCCTTTCCGAATTTGTCTTTAGGCACCACGACAACGTTGATGTGCCGCTGTGATTCATCTCCTTGAAACTCTTCCGCAATGACGAAGTCGGTACTAAGGGACAAACTGGCAAGTCGGGGGGATTGGCCGGATCGAATGGGCGGCACATGCAATAAAGGCAAAGGATAGTCTCTCAACATACATCGCGCCTCTCCCATGGTGACCTTCAAGCTCATTGGTACGAGCAGGCCATATTTCATATCCATAGGCATACCCTTACCAATATCATGCAGAAACTGTGGATATTGATCAAGTGCGAAAGAGGGTTTGTCGATGATAACACCAACATCACTAATGATAGCAGCCATCAGAGCGGGTCTTTGAGGAATGGCCATCACATTCTCGGCTTGTTCGGACTCGTCCGGCAAGTCGTTCACGCCCCAAAGGAGACCTCTAAGCTCCTTGAGCGTATGGCTTTGCGCGTTCAAAGCTCTATCGATACGCTTTTTCCAGCTTTGAGCGTTAAAATCTTGCAGCTTGGCGTGAGCTTTCTCGACTGTGCGAGTATTTGCACCACTCATGTCAGCTTTACCTTCGGTGTCGTAGCGAATCTTACGATCGCGGCCTCTACCACGTCGCTTCTCTGGTGACTCTTCATCCTCTTCCCGGAGTGTATGGATCGAATGTGCGCTCTTGCTTCTTCGATGATTTGATGTCGTTGGACGCGACAGACTGCGTCTTCTAGATGGTGGAGGTTGTGCAGAGGCTGTACGCACGCGGGAACTGCCTCTTCTTTGGCGATGCGATTCAGTATGCTTGACCTTCAGTCTGAAAGCTTCTTCACG
Source organism: Aureobasidium sp. P6 (assembly GCA_003992365.1). NCBI lineage: Eukaryota > Fungi > Ascomycota > Dothideomycetes > Dothideales > Saccotheciaceae > Aureobasidium > Aureobasidium sp. P6. Next base: position 99,338 of record RZIQ01000077.1, on the reverse strand, counting down.
GGCAAGACGCTGTTGCTGTTCAACAAGGCCGACTCTGTAGATCGTACCGAGCTTCCACTCGAATCCGCTGTCCTCGATTTCAAAGAGTAACAGCTGGCTGCGCAGAGATACTCGTGGGACCTTCTTGGGACCTTCTGGATGTTTCTCCAGAATGTACTCATTGGTTCCTGTGGTGAAATGGTGATGCAGTTGCTCGCAAGTCTTGACAGTGTTGACGATGTTGTCAAAGATTGAATGTAAAACCATGCCATGGGGAACACCAATACGAATGACATCTGTTGTAAGATCAAGCGATTTTGTGATCTCCGTCTTTTGACCAACTTTGTTTTTCATCTCGCGCAAGTCGAATCGAAAGTTTTTAACACTGACAATACGGCTCCAGACTTGCTTCATGTTGGGAGTGCCTGCAAGCAGTCGGACCACTTTCAGGCGAGCGAATGGTGTAGCCCATCTGTGACGGCCACAATCTACTCCAAAAATCTGTATCATCAATGGTGGATCAGACGGCATGTCTGCCTTGATCTGTATCAGATTGGCCTTGAAGTCGATCGTCGTGACCTCGCTCAGCAGTATTTGATCGTACTGAGAATGGTCGCGAGTCTTGACTGTAGAGCTGGGTTGGTGCTTCTTGCGTTCCTCATCAGCAGGGTGAGATCCTGGTACAAGGAACATTCTCCGGAAGGTCAAGACCGCTACACCAATGGAGAAATGTTTGTAGAGGGAATACTTGAGCTGCAAACTCTTGGCGTGAGAGTTGATATGGAACAGAGGTCCTTGTAAATCACTCGACGTTGAGAAAGCCACCTCGAACTTAGGTAGGGTGACGAATGGATCGGCCGGTGAGTCTTCGACCGCGTCTATGATATGACCTTCGAGGCCTTGTATGTGCAAGGCTAGTCTGCGTCCATCGGTTGGAAGCGACTGTTTCTTCCTCGGCGCCTCGGGTGTAGATGATCGTTCATTCCTCTCCCGCGAGAACGACCTGCTGAGTGATCTTCGTCGTGGTATTGGAATATAGGTGTCCTCACGGTGTGCCTTGTACTCGATTGACCAAGACTCTAGCTGAAGCGCAAATCCACGAGCATACTTGGATACAGCCTGGTCTACGCCTGCTAGCTCGATATTGAAATCGGCGCCTTGGACGCTTACGTGTTGCAACCAATCGGGTATCTGACGCAGGAAGCTCGGTTTCTTCACAACTGCCGATCCGTCTTCTGAATCCGTTTCTCGAAGGGTTGCTTTGACAATCTGGCGAATGCCTTCAGAAATCTCTGTTCGCACAAGGAAGACCGAGAATGTCTGGAATCTACCATAGACAAAAACTTCGGGCTGTGGTAGTACGTTGACATCGACCTTGAGCTCGATTGTCTCTGTCTGTAAAAGGTCATGTTTCTGGCCAGCATTTGTCTGATAGTAGAGCTGGCTCGAAGTTTGACGATAGTGGAGATTTAATCCATACTTTGCGGCAGAGTCGGTCGAGGAATGCTGCGAGTCGATATCCAAAGACATGGTCGAAGTAGACGAGATGAGCAGATCATACTCTACGTCGCCAGAGAATATCGGACTCAACGGCGGAAGCGAAACTCTGACGACAGGCTCTTGGATGGCAATCTTCACGATCGCTTTTGGCAAGAGTCGGGATAGGAAGCCACGACTTGTCAATAAGGGCGCCTTTGACGACTTTTTAGATTCTTGTCGGACTTTTGCGATAGCCAATAAGAGGGGCAGGTGCTTGGGATCAAGGTCGATGGATGGCGAGGTACACACAAGATTGGCGAACAGAATATTACTGTTGCGTTCCCGCACATTTGTCGAATTATCAGGCTTCTGAATGGTTTTGGATGGGAGAGTGGTCTTCACAGTAGCAGTGACCATGGGGACATAAAGCATTCGCTCTGGATGGTCATGGCCGTCATCAACACCAGCTGAAATTGAGATGGCGGTAAGTAGTGCTTGGTGAGCAACGTCTGAAGGAGAGAAGTACATTCGATGCGCCGGACTCCTGGAATCGAGTCTTAGAAGATCAAAGCCTAGTTCCTTCATAGCCATGTTGAAATAAACATGTTGCCCAGAGGTATGCAGAGATCTGATGCGTCTTGAGAGACCCAAGAAGCCGATAGCCAATTGGAACTCTTGGATGCCCTTGAGAACAGATCCGAGAAACTCTCTGGACTCAGCTACAGCTTCCATAAGCTTCTCCTCGCGATCTTGGTTATCCTGCGGTTCCTCGAGCACATCGTTAACAGCGATCTTTGGTGCTTGTACAGAGTCCGAGCTCCGCACAGTATGGCTCGAGGTGCCACGGATGTCGTGTAATTTCTGACTTGCGTCCAGGAGGTCGTCGTATGGTATATCCAGTCGGCCCAATTTTAGCGCAATCGAGGCATCGCGGAGACCTTGCAAATGTGGGTGCAAGAACCCGTGGACACTCAAAGACAAACCATCCAAAATCTCAGACGACTCCTTGCCGTCTGGTGTGAAGAGTATAGATCGGATAATGCACTTCCACTCAGCTGGGGTGTGTGACGAGGCCTTGGTCTGGTCATGCTGGAACAACCGACTACGATCCACCGTCTTTGCTCTTGTGTCCACAGCCACAGTGATGCGCTCGACTGTCAGCGTTCCAACCTCCTTTATGACCACCGTGCTAGACACGGCAACCAAATCCACCAGAGACAGATATCTTATCTTTGTATGCAAGCTCTTTATCTTGTTCTTGACTTGGGTCAACTTCTTCCATTGCGATGCGCTACCTTTTTGCGATTGTGGGTCTCCTTCTGCTTTTGCGGTGTTGTTCAAATTGCCCAGAGCGCGAAGATCAACAACGATTTGAGGCTCGGTAAGGTGTAGACTGATCCATGTCGGTTGCGCAAAGGTGGGTCGGTGCAATGACAAGCCGATGCCTCGGACGTAGATCTTGATGCCGTCTTGGGGAGAAAACGCGATGCGACGAAGACCCGTGTAACCCACGCGCTGAATACTGACGCCGGTCAAGATGCGCAGGAGGGCGAACAGGATAAAGGTCGACAGGTAAGCCAGCACAAGGACGCCACCAACAAAGGAAGCCGTAGGTAGTGGCATGCTGACGGAACTAGAGATTAAGTATTACGGGTATTCCGGAGGATACTGTACTGCTATTGCAGCACGCGATCGAGATCCAGAGTCGCAAGGAAACAAGGAGAGGGTGGAGCAGACAGTGGCATCTTCACCGCATGCCCATCTGTGTGTCGCGTGTGCGGAGGATGTTGATTGTCGCGCACTGAGGTGTTCAAAGGATGGACAGAGGCCCATGCGAGCTCAAAGAGTGGGCGTGAAGGAGCACTTCCCATCAATTTCGCCGATTACTTCAGCGTCATTAATACAGTTGAGCCTCAAATTGTGAGCATCCGGGGATGCCGGGGATTCGGTGGTCTGGGCCTTGTTATGTCCGCAAAGCACTTGAGTTGTGAACCGAGTACGGTACGAACACGAATTGAGCATTATTGCACTCCAAAAGACCTCAAGGAAATTCGGCAAGGGTCTGAATCGATGACAGGAAGCAGCGACCTGCATGTGCAGCTGACTAGTGCTTCTGACAGGTTTGGCAAGAACGCCTACCTTTCTCCTTGTGCCTCCCCGGCTCGTGCGGATGCTGGCCTTGATCAAAGCTTCATCGTCTATGACGGTTCAGAAAGCCAATTGTGCTCTGCTCGATTCTGCGGATACCTGCGGCATGTTGTGGAGTTGTCCCTTGAACCTTGCACGGCATTCGAAGTGGGTGCAGATAGGCATCAGGTCGCTTAAAGACGCAAGGCAATTGGGAAGATGCTGAGAATCTGATGGGAACGTTGGAGCTCGTGATGCCAACGAGATAGCTGGTGACAGGGTTGTGGTCCTAACAAGCTTTTCTTGCATCAACGACGACATTGTGCTCCACCACGAACATGTTTCGTGTCTTGGAACCCTCAAGTCGGCTTCTAGGTGGATGAGTATCTCCTGATAGCATCTTGAGTGCTTTCAGGTGCGCAATTACTGCTATCTCGCGCATTATGGCTTTTCATTCATGCTTAATCAGGGGACTAGTTGTCTGTCTGTCGAAGATCCGTCCTTTTCACTGACCCAAGGACAAAAATTCACATCCCGACAGCATTGCCAAAAGCAGCGTGACCAAGTGGATCACAATTGCTCCGTTTGCTTCCTGTTGCGATTACGAAGATGACTCCTTTGGGTTGTCTATTCTACTATCTATCCACAACCAACAGCATGCCTCCAACGCCTTTTTAAAAATCCACCAGGATAAAAATCATCCTCATATGTACATTCACCGTCATCAACTCAAGTCTTCTATGCAGCAGACGCAGGTGCATCTCCACTCTCACGGACAACCTTATCGATAGCCTTGGCCACCAATGCGACATTATCACGGTTCAATCCCGAGATAGATGCACGCCCCGAAGTCAACAGATAAATGTGCTCTTTCCTCAAAGCCAGGACCTGCTTCTCCGAAAGGCCAGTATACGAGAACATGCCATTCTGGTTGACAATATGCTCCCAGTTGCCGGGTGTGTTGAGTTTCTGCAGTTCGCCGTAAAGAGAAGCACGCATTGCCTTGATGCGTCCGGACATGATGAGAAGATCTTGCTCCCACTCCCTCTTCAACTCTTGGTTTTGCAAAATGTATGCTACGATTCTGGCGCCGTAGACAGGTGGGTTGGAGATTTCGGCGCGTTGGAGGTAGATCAAGTGACTCAATGCCTTGTCTCTAGCTTGCTCGTCAGAAGCGACGATGTGGAAAGCACCAACACGTTGACCATAGAGACCAAAGTTCTTGGAGAAGGACTGGGCAACCACCAATTCAAGAGTTCCGCGGGAGACAAAGTGACGTACTGCCCAAGCATCTTCGTCCACGTCCCCAGAAGCGAAACCTTGGTATGCAGAGTCGAAGAAGGGGAAGAGACGCTTGCGCTCGCACAAGTCGGCGATTTGCTCCCATTGCTCTTTTGTAGGGTCGATGCCGGTAGGGTTGTGTGCGCAAGCGTGCAAAAGTATCAAGTCACCAGGTTGAGCATCCTTCTCCAAAGTCTCCATCATGCCCGAGAAGTTCAAACTGCAGGTTGCAGAGTTGTAGTAAGGGTACATTTTCTGCTCGACATTAGGGGCGGCAATGTCGAAAATGGCGTGGTGATTTCCCCACGTTGGGTCTGAGACCCAGATGCGCTTTGGTTGCAGGCTGTCGTTCAGGAAGCGGGCGCCCAAGTGTACGGCACCAGTGCCGGAGATAGTTTGGAGAGAGCCAATACGGGAAGTCAGCTCGGGGCTGGGGTTGCCAAAGAGGAGGTCGCGTGCAGATTCAACAAAGGGAGCAAGACCTTCCATAGGGAGGTATTCGTGATTTGTGGCCATATCTTCTGCGATGATCTTCTCGACCTGTTGATTTTGTTAGCTCCTGCATTGCTTCTTGGAACCAAATACGCTCATCAAAGTGAGTCTCTATTGCGATGAGTGCTTCTCTGACAATTCTGCCATGCATGACTTGTGTCGCTGATCAAATTCACCCACTTAGGATGAAGATGAATCGCCTCACATCGTAGAAAACCACACATGGCAGGAAAAGTCCCAAAAAGCAACAAGGGCCAAAAAGGCAAGAAGCATAATAGAGATCATAAACACACCTTCTTAACGGTAGGCAAAACCCACGGCTTACCCTCCTCATCTCTATACACACCGATAGTGAGAGAAGCCTTGAACTCTGCCGGATCCTTTGCATATTGCGTCATGAGTCCAAAGATAGGGTCGCCAGGCATAGTCTCCAGATGATTGAAGAGCGAACTGCTCTTGGTTTGGACAGGGAGCTCTTCGCGTGTGTAGCCCATGGTTGCAGAATCCTATTGGTTGTTTCAAGATGTTGTTGAGTGAAAGAGATCCTCGGAATATGGTGAGTGAGTAAGGTGCAAGTGGAATGTTGGAAGCAGTGTATATGAATTGAAGAATGAGCAAATGACCGGGAGAGTAGGCGTGAGTCAATTATATGAAGGAATTGATGACTCCTTTATCGAATATCCTTCCAACACCAAGACGGCCACGAGAACCCGTTGGCTTGCCCCAAAACTTTTCGTCTTTGCCGCTCCCATTTGCACCGGTTTCGCAAGGCATGGGAGTCGATGGTCGACGTTTCGGGAAAGTCTTTGCGGGGATTATGTAGAGTCATGCAAGGCACAAGAGGTCGAAATCCGTTGTCGGAGCACGGATGTGGACGGCACCTTGATTGATGCGAGCCACGGAAGCGGTCCGCATCCGGGTTCGTCACGACATCACTTCATAGATATGGGAGATATCAAGCAAAAGATACGATATGAACGATAAGTATGATGAATATTGATGACGGTGTGTCAAGAGATTGAAGGTAGGATTGAGGGGTGGGTTTGGTATCGAGCATTGTGATCACGTTTCGATCGACGGCGGATTTCAATCACAGTTTCATCCTCCGCATACATTCTTCATGGCCTAGCACAGCCATGACTTGAGAGCTTCCTGGTCCAGGGCGTCCGAAGCACAGCTTCTCGCGTAGGTAGCGATGTAGAGACTTAGTCCAGTCCTTGAGCTTTTCCTTGTCTACCTCCCCATCTTGGGTCGCGCGCCGTTGGCATACATCTGCAATTTTCCTGGAGTATTCACTAGTTGCACGATCGATCCGGGCTTTTACGCCTGCGTAGTTCAGTGGCTCGGAGGTAGCCGCCTGTTCCCCAAAAGCAGCGAAATCAACGCCGTCCAAAATGTCCATAGCCGCAGAGTGAAGTTCTGGAACCGGTATCGAGCTTTCAGACGATGGCATGACTGGCGGGAGTGTGGTGAAGAGATAGGCATTTCGCTCAACGTATGAAGTTGGGTTTTCATATGTTTTGGTGTCGATGAATAAGATGCTCATGATACGTGCTCCCAAGTTCGCTTCATCTGAGAATGTTTGTAACTCGGGGTAAGCTGTCCGTGCAGCTGACAGGATCAGATCAACCAGATTATCGAAGGATGGGTCCGTGGTCGGGGATATCATGGCACGCTCGATGATCATACGGGCATGGTTCTTCTGCAAGTACCATAACTTCTCGAACGAAACGATAGAGTTGCCTTTGGTAAACTTCAAATCGAAGAGTTCGGTCAGTTTATTGATCTCCAGCACGTCGTCGCGAGTGGGATTGCGCCAGCCCAACAAGACAAGGAAATTGGCCAAACTCTCAGGTAAGATACCATGTTTCGTTCTGAGAGCACCAATGTCTGTGTCGAAGTTACGTTTTGAGAGTTTCGCCTGATCCTTGTCGGTGAGGAGACCAACATGAGCGAAGGCCGGTGGAGTCCAACCAAATGCGTTGTAGAGAGCGACATGTAGCGGTGTTGAAGACATCCATTCGGTACCACGAATCACGTGGGTAATGCGCATGTGGTGGTCGTCAATAACATTGGCGAGATGATATGTCGGGGTGCCGTCGCCCTTGAGAAGAATGACGCCTTCAACAGCAGCTCTCTGGGGTAGAGTCTTCTTGGATTCGAGCGAGACCTTGCCGTAGACGAGATCAGACCAACTAGGGGCTTTGTCGGGCTTTCCGAAGCGGACAGCATGTTTCTCATTCCGTGCTCTTTCTTCAGACTCTTCCGGAGCAATGCTGGCACAATCGCTGTGGCAGCCGCCGATGGCAGAGCCGACTAGGGAAGCGTCGACGTCGACAGGGGCTTGAGCTGTTGAGCTGCAGAAGCATCGGAATGCGGCTCTGGAGTCGATCAACTGTTTGGCGTGTTTTTGATATAGCGGAGTCCTTTCAGACTGCTTGTAAGGAGCGTATGGGCCGCCGACTTGAGGACCCTCGTCCCATTCGATGCCGGCCCATTTCAGGTCGTCGCACAGCCTTTGCTCTGCATCAGGAACCAGTCTTTTCTTCTCCCATCAGCTCTTGCGGGCCCGACATGTGGTCAGGCAATGCTCACCTGATCGGTATCTTCTATCCTGAGCAAAAACTGGCCTCCGGTTCTTTTGGCAAGCAGGTAGTTGAAGAGAGCGGTACGCAGTGATCCAAGATGCAGATAGCCAGTAGGTGAAGGTGCGAAACGGGTTCGTGCTGGGCCAGAGGGGAGAAGTTCATGAGTCGAATGTCCCTTGGCGAGCTTGACGGCTGTTGTAGAGAAGGACTTGGAAGGAACAGCAGAAGCAACAGACTTGGAAGGAACAACAGAAGCAACAGACTTGGAAGGAACAACAGAAGCAACAGATTTGGAAGGCACTCTCGGAAGTGCCTTCGACTTTGCGCCGGAGGAGACTGTGAAGTGACGAAAGCCCGGACCGCCTAGTCGATCAAGGCATAATCTGCAGACGGATGCTCTCCCTCGCAGCGAGCGTAGCACTGAGGGCTTCAGCATTCGGGACATGCTTGAGAAGGGAAGGCACAATTGTCTGTTCATGAATTCTTGCACTCATCGAGCCTCCGCCCGCAAACTCCGACACCCCACGCTCTCGGCCTTGGCGTTCGTCAATCGCATCACTTCCGCCGTCACAAGCTCCTCCTCATGACCACCACATCTTGCACACACGCCGACATGGACGACGCAAGGGAGACCTGGGGTGAGTCCTGGTTCCGTCAAACTGACTATCTCTCAAACACTGACTGCTTTCCGCAGAGCTGGAGAACGCCGTCAACCTCACAGACGCCACTCGCGATCAGCTATACACATACTCGATCGACCAGCAGAAAGACATCAACAACAAGAAGCCCTGGCGCGCCGATCCCAATCACTTCAAACATGTCCGCATCTCCTCGGTTGCCTTGCTCAAGATGGTCATGCACGCCCGCTCTGGAGGCAGCATTGAAGTCATGGGCCTTATGATCGGCTACGTCCTCCACGAAACCTTTGTCGTCACCGACGCACTCCGCTTGCCCGTCGAAGGAACAGAGACCAGAGTCAATGCACAAGACGAAGCGAACGAGTACATGGTCAAATACCTCGATCGCTCACGTCAAGCTGGCCAACTGGAGAACGCTGTCGGCTGGTACCACAGTCATCCCGGCTACGGCTGCTGGTTGAGTGGCATCGATGTCTCTACTCAGTTCACTCAGCAGACCTTCTCCGATCCTTTCGTCGCCGTCGTCATCGATCCCGACCGTACCGTCAGCTCTGGCAAGGTCGAGATTGGCGCTTTCAGAACATACCCCGAAGGCCATGTTCCCCAAGGCCACGATTCCGCTGGAGAAGGCATGGCTGCCGTCCCTCTCGCCAAAGCTGCCGACTTTGGCGCTCATGCAAACAAATACTACTCGCTCGAGGTTTCACATTACAAGTCCTCGCTCGACAATACTCTGCTAGAAGCTCTATGGAACAAGTACTGGGTCCAGACTTTGTCGTCCTCGCCTTTATCTACCAACCGCGAATATGGCACCAAGCAAATCGAGGATCTGGCGGGCAAGATCAACCAAGTCACCCAAAATGCAAAACACAGAGGCTCAATGTCGATGCGGCCAGGCGCTAAGGGCGATGCCGCAATGGACAAGGTCGTTTTGGCTGCTGACAAGATTGCCAACGAGGAAAAGACTGGGTTGCTGGCCGCTCAGGTTAAAGAAAAGATTTTTTCGACCTCGTCACAACCTGCTGCTGGTGAAGGACATGGCAACGGACTTGAGGTCAAGATGCAGGAGGCCATGGAAGAGTAGAGCACATTGACATCTGAAACGACGATACGAATTGCATGGCGTTTGCTGGCGTGTACCTGGCGGGAGAAGAGACATGCATCATCACGGCGTTCATGGGGCTCTACGGTAACAAACAGACAATAGAGCAAGAGACATAATGCAACCCTCACAGACTCAAGTATTGCAAGCTGAGTATTATGCTTGCTCCAATTTTGATTAATCAACATGTGGTCTACACGCCAAATGTACATACCACGCATCATCTCGCCCCGAAGCTTCTTGGTAATATAGAGCCATCACACGGCACAGGCTTGTCAAGAACTCGTGCCAAGTTCAAAGAGAGGTCTACACTACGACATCAATGAAGGTCAAATAATCAATAATACACCAGCAGGTCATCAACACATACCACCACCAAACGCCATCTCCCAACGTTAAAAAAAAACCAATATTCTGACATTGCTTCATTCCCACCCACCTTCCCTGTTGACCCTATTGACCTCCTCGCCCATCCTCTCCACCCACCGCCTGACCAACTCGGCATTCTCGGCCTGCAGCCTCTGCTTCTCCCTCACCAAAGCATTCAACTCCATATTCAACGCCACGGTCTCATCCTGCACATCCGCGACCAGTTTCTTTTTTTCCCGCAGCTCTTCGTCGCGGTCCCTGAGTTTGCGTTCTACGACGGCGAGTTGGCGGTGTACTGCGGCTAATTGCTGGGTGAGGGTTGCGTTGGCGGTGGTCAGAGAGGCGATGGTTGTTTGGTGCGTGAGGAGTTGGGTTTGGAGAGCGCTGCGGGCGGATTGGGTGGTTGAGAGGTCCTGACGCAGGCGGGTGAGTTGGTCGGTTGGGATGGGTGGTGCGTCGGGAGCTGTGGTGGTAGGGTTGACGGCGACGCTTTTGCGGTCGGCGAGACGTGTGTCTGTGGGAAGTTCTTTGGTCAGTCGTTGTAGGTAGACGTGATAATGAAAAAGGAAAATGTACAGGCGTCAATGTAGGATCTGTGTCTGGATTCGCGTCTGTCGCGGACTTGTAGAGCCGCTAGGTAGCGCGTGCTCCAGTCGGCCATTTCACATGGTTGTTGTCTGTGGTTGGGCAATTGTTCATCAAAGGTCGATGGACGTGTTGCATGACGAAGGTGTGCATGTGACAGCGCCAAGCCCCGCCTCTCCTCTCCCAATCATCATGAACGTGTCAAAAGTTGATGTGCATTCTAACAAGATGCAGATGCCATTTCTCATGGGATGATTGGACGGTGACTGCGAGTGTTGTTCATGGAATCCATGCAGGATCTTTTCTCCCTGCTAGACAGCCACAAGGTCACCATTCAGAACCTGGTACCATACGAGGTTGCCATTCTGGGGACCTGTTGCGAAGCTCTCGTGTGGATCAGGAATAATCTCTCGAGCAGATGTTTGAGCATCTCTTTGAGCATCTCCTGCTTATCTGATCCGAGTCGAGATCAAGCCAGAGACTCAGAACAGGATAGTACTGTACACCGTTTTGAGTATGATGCCAATCTGCTCGGGAACAATGCAATCCGCACGGGACTTCATGAGACTTTCAAAAAGAAGAGAAAGGTGACAGACGTATGCTATTTGACTGACCAGCATCTTGCCTCTCGCAGTCGCCAACTTAGAGTGAACGGCAGAAATCCCGAGTGAGTGTTGCAGAAATTCCGAGTGAGTGTTATGCTTTCGATTCCCTCCTTCCTTGTGTTGATCTGTACTTCAGAAACTTGCTCATCACAATATCTGATCTCTTCTACACTGTCATCTTCTCCTAGCCCTCCAACTCAATCACCATTTGCTTAACCCCCAGACTGATCTTTGGTCTTCAATCGTCAAACTACTGTCGTCAGAAGCTATCAGAATCGATCGATTGACTCGGTTCACTACAGTCACCGACTCCTCACTTATGACGTGAAGCTACTGCTTCCAAACACTACCTTTGATGTGGGCTTCACACTAGCATAACCCGTCTACATAAATCTGACTTCTGACCTCATTCTACTCCGCCAACTACACTACACCTCAAAGCTACGCGACAACTTGGTTCTCAAATTTTTCAATATGAAGATCAACCGCCGCATGAGTGCAGTCGAGCCATCTGCTTTTGTTGACCTGACCACAAATGACGAGGCCATGTAAAGAAATCTTCTGCATATCTTGAGATTTCACAGGCTGATCATGAGAATACAGGGACATCTCTACTGCCACAGCCATCCTCTCGTCTCGCTTCATTGCCGCTCCGACCCTCTCAAGTACTTCGGATTCTGCAGACTTCTCAGCCATGTATCCTCTTCCAGGATTACTGTCATGCCCTAATGAAGTGCTCGCCAACATCCTCAGTAGCGAGGGGCTGAACAAGAATGACCTCAAAGCCCTTCGTCTTGTTTGCAAGGAACTTCATCCGGCTTCGACTCGCGAGTTCGCTCAAAGATACCTTACAGAGCCTTTCTTCATTCTATCGAATTACAGTCTGAATGCCATGGTACAGATCTGCAAGCATCCTCTTTTCAGGCCCCACGTAAAATCAATTGGCTTTCTGACGACAATGCTCAAACCTTCTTGCATATTAACTTACGCGAGAGATTTTGAAAGTGCCGTGGTCTCCAGACATTCTTCCCAGGCTCGCTCGAGACTTACTATTCTCAACAGATACTATGACCTCTGTGCTGAACAGCTGCAGCTGGAAAGCTCAGATGAGGCCGCAAAGCTTATTGGAACGGCCTTGTCGTCGCTTGATCATCCGGTCACCATTGCTTTGGCCGACAGCCTTGATGGCATCAGAACAATTGGGACCAAGAGAGTTCCATCATCTTTCTACCACAACTCGTCAATGGGCTCACGTCAAATCGACGAAGTATCATCGAGGATGAGGACTTTTTCCGAGATGATACAAAACGCAATCAATCAGATAGGACGCGACGCCCAAAAGCGGTTTACGGGCCTGAAGATCAGCATGAGATCTTACATGAACGCTAGCGGAGACAATGTAATCGATTTCCAACGCGTCGCTGATGGCTACACGTACCTGGTTTCTCTTCACCTCGATATCAATTTCAGATCTATGCGCTGTTCTAAATCGTTGTTTTCGCTGGAAGGATTCTTTGAAGCAGCATCGAATCTGCAAGAGTTTACGCTCTCTGCAAACTGGGGAAGTCGAGATGGCACAGGGCCATCCTTGCTCAAGAACACCGCGAAATGGCTGAAGCTCCCAGCCATTTCAAAACTCAAAAAGTTGGTGCTACGTGGGGCCTGCTTCAGTCTCGAAGTTCTGCTGTCACTCATGAAACACCACGCAAACACACTTCGCGAGGTCAAGTTGGAAAATGTCGTGCTGCTGGGCACCTGGGAGCATTGTTTCAAGTGGATGGATGACAACCTAGACCTTGACCACCTTCATCTCCAAAAGCTTTACACGATTGATGAACGTATCAAGAAAGGCAATGGTCAATATCGTCCAAGCAGCTATAAGCTCGCATCGATCAGCATCGTTGGCAAACACAGCGTTCACATCGCACTCAAGTCCCGATTCTGATGCGGCGAACAGGTAAGAAAACCCCACAAAAGCCATGAGGACCAAACAAGAATACGCCAGAAGCTCGTCTGGAGGTCTTAGGAAAGACCGCTAAAGATGCAGTATTAACGCTTGAGGAAGTACATGCTAGTCCTGGCCACCGACACCCGAAGAAAATCCATTGATAAGACGCAGGAATCAGAGGACAGCGACGAAAATGACAGGAGACAGAGACAAAGAATTGGGAGATGAAAGCAGAACATTACATTCAGAGACGAAAGGACGCATGATCTGCCGAGGTTGACGCAGCAAAGATCTAAGACAAATCAATATGCTGCCAAAGGAGAGACATTTTCCTCCAAACGTGGTCAATCTAGCAACAGGTTTCAGTAAAATAGTCCAATCATTTCCTTTTATCCATTCAAATAAGAGTGCAGGTGCCTTTGATCAAGAATTCGATCTAGACGGAAGAGAGTCATGAGATCCAAAAAAACAGCCATGCACGTAGATCAGCATGCAGAACACAAACAGAACACCCTGTTGCAAACCCACCATAAAGCAGAATTTGAGTATTTTAGAAATGTTTTGCGTCGGTGTTGGGGAATTTGTCTTTCATGCTTTTTATTGTGTGAAATGGCATTCGTGAATGAGACTTTCTTTCCCAACCCGAACGCGTTGTGGCTAGGTATATGTTTGCGTCTGCGTCTTTGACTGTTTCTCCTTTCTCCTTGTCGCCACGAGCTTGTCTTGAACACCTTGACCAGCGATCTCTACAACACTTTGTCTGAAAGCTTGTGCCAACTCATCTCGTGCGTCGCCCAGTATCTTTATCTTCGAGCCTCCCACCTTTTGATCTCTTTTACCCATCGTCATCAAAATCCTACCTCCGACTTACGCTGGGTAGTTCAACAAGCAAGAAGACTCTCTTCCGTCTCTCAAGACATCGTCGGTCCCGACTCCATACTATCAGTTCCGGTTCTTCATCATGTATGTATCCCTTCTAGACCCAGCTTCCACTCGACTCGGAATAACAAAGTATACCAGGGACGTATCAACGAAAAGTTTGAATTTACTTTCGCTTCCAGCTGAGATACTGGTCATGATCTGCAGTCAGCCAGATCTCTCAGCTCATGATATGATTACTATCAGGCGTACCTGCAGAGAGCTGCATGCTGCTGCTACCGAGAAGTTTGCGCAGCGTTTCCTCCAGGATCCGTTTGTGATGATGACCAAGGAGAGTCTGGAGGCTTTGGTCGAGATCTGCAAGCATCCTGTCTTCGGCCCCCAGATTCGTAAGATCCAGCTTTTTGATGCGAAGAGCGAAGATCAAGGTTTGCATACCATTTACAGTAGCCTTTTAGCCGCTCTCAGTGGACACGGTCATAAAAAAATGGCCATCAAACGGTTACAAAGCTTCCTGAAGATTATGGCCAGGGAAGATGAATTCGAAGAGTCGGGAATCCCACTCGAACTCCTCACGAAAGCTTTCAAGATCATTGACGACATGGCAAAGCCCGTTGCAATTGCTACTCGAGGATTGCACACATCTTACCTACCAATTGGCATGAGCAAATTTCTGGGTGCCTACAACTTGAAGCCTCAGGTAGCCTTCGGAGACACATGCTTAGTTTCGAGACTCAACCTCATGCTACGTGCTGTCCGAGACAGCAGCTGCAAGGTATCTAAGTTTGAGACAAGCATACATTCTTCGAGCTTTGATAGGGAAGTCCCAGCCCGGACAGAATACTTGGAGTTTCAGGCACTCGGCCTATCGGTGCTTGCCAATCTGGAGGAGTTTTGCTTCGAATTCGTAATCGACAGAACAGGTAACTATTATTTCGATTTGAGAGTGTTTCATCTCGCCCATCTCTTGGACCACCTCCCTGAGCGCTTCAAGACTCTTCGATTGAGCTCAGAAAACAACCTTGAAATGCGTGGTGGCGGTATACTTCGTGACCTACTCTCATCCAATCAGTTGCAAGCTCTTGAAAATGTTTATCTGAGCAAGTTGGGAATGTACGAAAACTTCTTATGGCCGCTCTTGAGACAAAACAGGAATACCTTGAAGAAGCTTGCTTTTGAAGATATACTGCTTGTTGGAAATTGGGATCGTGTCCTCTTGCGAGTCGCGAAGGATTTTTCTCTCGAGCACTTCATGCTCACTGGAGCACGTCGAGCCTCTTCGATACAGGTCTACGGACATGACATACCGCATGAAAATTGGTATTCTCAAGATTGTAAGCTTCATGGTGAGAAAGATATCCGCCTTGGCTTGCTCCAGTTCTGCGAAGATCAAAGAGCAGAGCGAGAGGCGAAAGAGCTGGAGACCCAGAGAAGAAAGCAGGAAGAAGAGGAGAAAAGGAAGAAGAAGAACAAGAAGCAGCAGCCAGTGAGACGTTCGGCACGCATTGCTGCACAAAAGGGCCAGTAGGGTTGATGCAAATGAGGCCAAACAGAATAAAAAAAGAGTCTGAGGGGTTGTGCTGACGGAGAGATTTCTTATCAAGACGGACGACAGGCGTGTTTTTAGTTTTCTTGTGTTGGAGGACAGCGACTCAGAATAGGTGGAACTAGATACTCATGACTGAATATTCGCCTCGTAGGAGAAAAGATATGCCGCTTCTGCGATTCAATCCACACTTACCTTGCAAACACTCTTCGACATCGTAAACACTCCTGAACATCAGCTGGCACGTGAAAGCAAGCATGGTGTTTGAATGGTAAGATACTAAAGTCTCTGTTCTCTCCGCGTAGTCTATTCAGACACATAAGAAGCTCGCAGCATGACAAAGTTTGAGATGTCGCAGCTACAGTACTGTCATTGACAGAGCCAACGCAATCTCGGGATTGAGCACCTCGCCTGATCCCGTCAGTACACATGATGGGGGTGGAACCTATCTGCAACATGATAAAAAACTTACAGCGAGAAAGGCCATATCAGAAAACATATTTGTGTCACGGCAAGATGCTTTCTCTCGCGGCCCAATGTTGCTTCCGAGGGGAATTGCATGGAAACAGGCCTTGCAGGTTCATATTACCCGATGTCTGTTGCTCGTCTCGCAGTCACGTCTTCCAGTTTAAAAAAATCTTTGTGACACACGTCAAACGGGTCTAGAGACAGAGCGATATGTGGACTACGGCTTTTGTTCGTACAATCGTGTACCCCTACGGCCACGCTCGCAATGTCTCGAGACCTTCTGGCGTGCTTGACAAAGCTTCATCTACTTTGACGCCGCCGAAGTCGAGATTGTTGCTAGCATGCAGCTGCTAGCATTGATCGAGTGCCGCCCGCATTATATCGACGAGTTGAAGTATCGGTCCGACGTTCGAGCACAGTGCCGAGTACGGGTCCACGAGAATTGTTGCAATGGAAACGCGTGCCATATGGAAAAATACACCCAAGACGATGAAAACGATGGTTGCTTTATCCGATCGCAGCGAATATTATCACAATTTCAGGCTCAACTTACAGTACTCGAGTACCTGTGGACGTACCTCAGTGAGGTCAGCCGCCAAGTCGACGAGGCTTGACGAGACATGAACCAAGGCCTGCACGTTTCTCCTCCCGCCGTCCGCACTCGCCCGCCTCGACGCCTTCAAAAGTCTTGCCTTGAAGTCAAGTTGGAGTCAAGAGACGGCCACAGAAGCTTGCTCGAACGACATCTCAGAATGACCCTGGGATATTTCAACATCACACCGAGATGAAAACTGATATATTTTTTCGGAAGTGGGCGGTCAACTGCCGATGAGGAGAAGTAGAAACAAAGTTGAGGCTTGTGCTGCGGTTTCCATGTGAGGAGTATCGTGATCGGTGTTCTTTCCGGGGGGTGTTTTTGTCGCCCCGCACCGAGGTGTCCGGCGAGTTCGGCGCGAATGACCGAGAAAGCCATGGCTGTTTTTGCTTTCCTGCACCTGTTTGAAAGTCTGCTTGATTTTGCCCGACGTTTCTGCTCAACCCGCGTCGTGTTGTCGTCAAGACTTCATGCGAAGTGTATCAGCTGCTTCATGTGGTGCTGATGTGTCGGTCTCTCGACGGCCAGTGATATCGACTACGCACCTAACGCAAGGTCGACAGAACTTACTCTTAGATGCATGAACAGAGCCGAGAAGCAAGGAGACAGATGGGCGACAGTCGCCCTCTCCAACAGAGATAGGATTCCAAACGAGCGACGGCGCACGTCACGCTAAACCTCGTGCCCCATGCGTGTTTGACCCCGCGATACTCTAACCCCAGATCTACAAATGAAAAGGTGCGGGGATCCTGGATGCTCACAACGTCTGGAAGCTAGCGGCTTGGGTCCAGGTCTGGGCAGAGCGCCATGGCCAGGTTGAGTGCAGTATATATAACCGGTAGGTCTTCTGTGGATACTGCTCACCAGTGTGGTCACCTTCTCCTCAACTCTCATACCTTCGTTAGCTATCATGGCGACACACACCGACCGCGATATCATGGACGAGAAGGCTTATACCAAGCATGATGAGTTTCTGGACGATACGCTCGGCGACGCGAATGTGTTGACCCCCGAGGAGTTGGTCACCGAGAAGAAGCTGCGTCGCAAGATCGATCTCCTCATTATGCCTCTGGTGGTCTTGGTCTACCTCATGAACTACATTGATCGGTAAGTATTCCCTCTTTTTTTGATCTGAACTCGAAGCTTACGTTAATTAGCAACAACTATGCTGCGGCTCGCCTACAAGGTCTCGAAGAAGATCTCGGTCTCGTAGGGGACCAGTATCAGATTGGTCTCTCCCTCTTCTTCGTTTCTTACATTTTGGCCCAATTGCCGAGCAATCTGCTCTTGAACTACACAGCTAAACCATCTTGGTATCTCGGTTTCTTCATCATGGCTTGGGGTCTCGTATCGGCAGTCACCAGTCAAGTTCACAACTTTGCCGGCATACTCGTCTGCAGACTCATCCTCGGTTTCACAGAGGCTCCATTCTTTCCAGGTATCTTGTTCTACCTCTCCAAGTGGTACACCAAGAAGGAGTTGAACCTGCGAATGTCCCTGTTCTATGCCGGTTCGCTGCTCAGTGGCGCTTTTGGAAGTTTGATCGCTGCTGGTATCCTGAAAGGTCTCAATGGCCACCATGGACTAGGCGCCTGGCAATGGTTGTATATCATTGAAGGAGTCGTTACAATCGGCGTAGGAATGATCGTCGTTGTCGTACTTCCCGACTTTCCCGAAACCTGGAAGGCCCTGTCTCCCGAAATGAGGCACGTTGCCACTAAACGTCTCGCGATCGATGCCGCCGAAGCCGACAAGGACGAAGAAGGTGGCATGTCGCAGCTGAAGGGACTGAAGATGGCAGTTGCAGATCCCAAGACATATCTTCTCGCAATGATGTACTTCTGCATCACTGGCGCGGCTGGTTTCCAGAACTTCTTCCCTTCGCTCACAGCCACTCTGGGCTACAACCACTTCATCTCTCTTCTCTTGGTCGCACCTCCTTACATCTTCATGGTGTGCTGGTCGCTGTTCCACTCCTGGATGTCTGACAAGTATTCCAATCGTTTCTGGTTCTTCGTCTATCCAATTCCTCTGACAATCATTGGCATGGTTATCTTTATGACCACCGACGGCTTTGGTCCCCGCTACTTCTCTTTCTTCCTGATGATGTTCGTATTCACTATCAACGGCACTCAATTCGCTTGGATCTCGAGCTCAATTCCTAGACCACCTGCCAAGCGTGCTGCTGCTCTTGCTATCATGAACGCTCTAGGAAATTCGACCTCTATCTGGACTTCGTTCACGTACCGTCCTGGTGACAGACCTCATTACCGCCCCGGTCTCGGCATCGCGGCTGGTCTGATGGTCGGTGCCTTTGTTCTTGCCAACATTTTGCGTTGGTACTTGCAGAGACAGAACAAGGCACTCGAGGAGCTGGAGAACGAGGGATCGAATTTGTCACCCGAGCGTATGAGGACTCTGATGAAGAGAGCTGAAGTCGTGGACGTGACAATGATCCAGAAGGGCTTCCGATACTTGGTCTGAAGAAGCAGGAATGTCGATTCATGACCATGACGAGATATAGCGCAGGCACACTTCCAATGAATGTAAATTTGCTTTTTATGACAGAGTTCCAAATCTGAAGCTTGATGACAATAGTGACTGACAACAATGTTTTGTTTCGATTGTGAGAAGCGACACTTGTAACTCAATTTGACTTTCAGCAAGAGCGACCGTGCCTCGGGTCAAACTCACCCGAAAACACCGGCGTTCATGCGCGATGTTCGTCCCACCTTCTTGAACTCCAACTATCATCAGCAGCATCATTCTTGTGCATCACTTATTCGTACAATATGGAGAGGCCGGAGAACGTCCGCAATCGCATAGGTCCTCCGCCAGATCCACCTGGAGGCTGGGCCAGAATTCGTGTCTCTAATCCCATCGTCGAACACCGCAACGACAATATCAATGATAAGGCACCTAACATCATCAGAGGACGCGAACCTCGTTTGTCCTGGAGATTTTCAGTCCAGAACTCTGCTCTCGAAGGATTTCACCAGACCGCCTACGAGATTAAGATAGCTGGTTGGGGTCAGCCGCACGATCGATTCCATGTCGAGAGCTCTAAGTCGGTTCTTGTTCCATGGCCTGGTCGTCCATTGCCATCTCGTGCCAGCTGCCAAGTCAAAGTGAGGGCTTTTGGTCAGGATAAGTACGGGAGAAAGTTGGAGACACTCTGGTCCGAATGGACTTACATCAATGCGGCCCCACGACCTGATGATCTCGTTGCTCAATTCATTGGCTCATCTAATCCACAATCTGATGGACCGCTCAGACCCATACGCTTCCGCAGAGCCTTCGGTGTACCACAGTTTGACGGCTATGTGGACAGCGCAAAACTATACATCACTGCCTATGGCGTGTATCGAGCCTGGATCAATGGCAAGAGAGTTGGCGATGACGAGATGGCTCCTGGATGGACCAGTTACTCTCATCGTCACTATTACCAGGGTTATGATGTGAGAAAATTGTTAAGGCCCGAAGGCAACGTCATTGCCGTAGAGGTAGCTGAAGGATGGTACGCAGGTCGGCTGGGCTGGGCCAACCAACGACATATTTACGGTAAAGAACTTGGGTTGTTTGCACAGCTCGAAGTACTCGTGACAGAAAGCTTGGATCCCATTACAGTCTTGTCTGATGATACGTGGACTTGCGGCTATGGATCCCTCCTTGGAAGCCAAATTTACGACGGTGAGATCTTTGACCATAATCTAGAAACGCCTGGCTGGGATGAAGACTTTGCTTTTCGCGATTCGCGTTGGATCCCGACCAAGATATTGCCAATGACCGAGGCCGAAATGTTCCCATCTGATGCGCCACCAGTGCGAGTGGTTGAAGATGTCAAACCCAAGAGAATTTTCCACAGCGCTTCTGGCAGAACCATCGTCGACTTTGGCCAAAACCTTGTGGGAAAATTATTTGCCAAGCGTATTCACAAGCCAAACAACCACAGGATCGTGTTCCGCCACGCCGAAGTTATGGCCAATGGCGAGATTGGAGCCAGGCCTCTCAGAAGTGCTATGGCTACGGACGTGATCATATCGAGCGGAAGACCCATACACAATTGGTCGCCGAGACACACCTTTCACGGGTTCAGATATGTCGAAATTGAAGGCTGGTCCCCGACAGATGAATTGGATCCTTTGACTGTGGACAGTATTGAGGCCAAAGTCATGCACACGGACATGAAACGTACTGGATGGTTCTCCTGTTCAGATGATCATGTCAACCAGCTACATGAAAATACTGTCTGGAGCATGCGTGGCAATTTTCTGTCTATTCCAACTGATTGTCCTCAACGAGACGAGCGACTGGGGTGGACGGGCGATATCCAAGTCTTCGGACCTTCAGCCAATTTTTTGTTCGACACGAATGCTATGCTGGGTCATTGGCTAGAGGACGTGTCGGCTGAGCAAGCAGATTTCGATGGTATACCGCCCTTTGTGGTACCAAACATCCTGGCTTCAGATGAGGGAGACAACTCATGGGGCAACTTCCCTCAAGCAGTCTGGGATGATGTAGTCGTCCTACTACCATGGGCCCTGTACCGAGCTTCTGGTGATGAGGAGATACTCTTATATAGGTATGCCGGTATGCAGGATTGGCTTGAGAAGGGGATCAAAAGAGGTCCTGACGGGTTGTGGGACCCTTCTTTCCACCAGCTCGGCGATTGGCTGGACCCTAGTGCACCTCCGGACAGACCTGGACAGGCAAAGACTGATGGCACATTTGTCGCGGATGCCTATTTTCTACACGTCCTCCAAGTCATGATAAAGATCTCTGAAGTTCTTGGTTATAGTGCAGAGACTGCTAAGTACACTCTGGAATATAAGGGATTGAAGAGGGCGTTTAGCAGAAAGTACATCACGCTCGAGGGGCTGCTGGCCGCAGACACACAGACAGGTCTCGCTCTGGCAATCCGATTCGACCTTTTTAAAGACTCGAAACAAGCCCGGGTCGCAGCAGACAGGCTGGAGCGCGCTGTCAGATTGGCAGACTTCAAAGTGGCTACCGGTTTCGCGGGGACACCCATAATCACGCACGCTTTGTCCTCGGTCGGCCTGCAGAACCTGGCTTATCGCATGTTGCTCGAGGAAGGATGTCCGTCGTGGCTATATCCAGTCACAATGGGTGCGACCACCATCTGGGAGCGTTGGGACAGCATGTTGCCCGATGGCAGTATTAACCCCGGTGAGATGACGAGCTTCAACCACTACGCTCTTGGTTCCATCGTCAACTGGTTGCACGAAGTTGTGGGTGGTATCAGCCCACTCGAAGCTGGATGGAAGAAGTCACTAATCCGGCCTGTTCCTGGTGGTTCTCTGACTTGGGCAAAGGTCAAGCACGATACGCCCTACGGCAGACTCAGCTGTAAATGGTCTTTGAAGAATGACGAATTCAGAATATCTCTCACGGTACCACCGAATACCAGCGCGAGAGTAGTGATGCCCGACAAGCAAGGAAGCGAGATCCTGGGTCAAGCGGAAGAGAGCTTCGAAGTTGGTTCTGGCAAGTATGAGTATTCGTGCAAGTTTGTGCGGGAAAAGTTCAAGCCAACGCCTATTCCCATCCCATTCTTTTCGCCGGTGCGAGAAGAGACGTGGTTTTGATCGATTGAGATGGGGGACTTTTCTTTACTCTTGTGTATTTCTCTCATTGATCATGTAGTAACGACAATCACTCTGATAAACCAGTAACTCCAAGCTTCTCATTTATAGTGCTATGGTTAGTAGCTCACAAGTCTCCATGCCTGGTCCGAATGGATATTTTGATCACCACAGAAACTTGCAGCATTCTCAGATCTCAACACGCAAGCCCGAGGAAAAAGCAGAGTGCTCTATTCCATACACCCTGCTTCAACAAGAGCACAAAAACAAAGGTCACAATGGTAGCTCTTCAACTCAGCAAGCGACCTCCCCAATAAAGACGGAAAAAGCGACATCACAGCTCTGATCTCACGGAAAGAAAAATAATGTCGTACTGCGAATCAGATGATGCTTTCTAATGGTAC
This sequence comes from Aureobasidium sp. P6, assembly GCA_003992365.1. Classification (NCBI taxonomy): domain Eukaryota; kingdom Fungi; phylum Ascomycota; class Dothideomycetes; order Dothideales; family Saccotheciaceae; genus Aureobasidium; species Aureobasidium sp. P6. The sequence continues at coordinate 76,647 of RZIQ01000077.1, read as the reverse complement.
ACGTACAACCAACTTTATAGGCATTTTTCCCAATAAAGAAGGAGATATTGGCGACGACTTGACCCCCTTCTCATAGCATGATAGCTTCCAAAGTCCGCGGACGAGAAGAAAACAAGACATGTTGTGGTATCAGCGACCCTTGGAAAAAAAACCTAGCTTCTGACCTCTTTACGATTATGAACATTTTTCGCGGGATAGGCTCGCCGGTTAGTGTGTACTTTGGGAAAACACGCCCGCGCAAAAGAAGGAAATCACGAGATGATTGTCTCTGATGGTGTCGGGTTTGTTCTTGAGATGGCTTTTGCAGAGGTTCAGAGATGTTTTTTTTTTTTGGAAGTGGGAGAGAAGATGCATCTTGGCTCTATCATCGAAAACAGATATCTCGCAAGGCCAAGGCCAATGAAGCGATCCATTGAGCAGGAACAAGAAGAGGACAGGAGAGATCTAAACCCCTTTTGCGAGCACAAGAAGATGGAAAAAGAGAAAAGGATGGGATGTGCATGCGAGAGAACACACCTATAGCGTGTAAGACATGTAAGGAATCACAGGAGCACAAAAAAAAACATTAAAAGAATGCATAACCAACAGGTTTGGTTTTATTAATATATAACGACGGAACCCCAAATTTGAAACTCGGACGGGTAACATACTCCGATCGCAGCATTCGAAATCATGCCCACAACCAAGATTCCCTGCCCATCTAGCCCATAGGAATTCGCGAGAGAAAAAAAAGTCCAAGCCGAGTGCAAGGTTGAGTTTTGGCAAGTCTTGCGTCTATTGCACGACACACATCTTGTCGCAGTAGCCGCGGGAGCTGGTGAAGGAGTTGACGGGAGCGTCGGTGGTGGTGAAGTTTTCGGAGGCCATTGTGAAGTTGGTTTGGAGGAGGTTTACTTGAAAAAGCTGGGATGAAGTGTAAGTTTGGGGAGGGTGAAAAAGAGAAGTAGGGTGGTTGTCTTACTGATAAGTGTGTGAGTTTGATTGTAACTTTGAGAAAGTAAGAGTTTGAGATTGGTGGATGGGAGGTAGAGATTTTATATCCAGGGGCAGACAATGCGAGGGTCGATGTCTTTGAGGTGGTGGACTTGGGTTGATTGGTTTGGGTAATTGCGGAAACTGGATTCTGCCAATTTGAGCCGGGGTAAGTATTGTCTTGGGGTCTTGATATTGTTGTGCCTGGACAAAGAGATGGAAGTCGGATGGCGACTGAAAGCCGATTGTTGAAACATGGAAACATAGAAGGTCAAGGTCGTCGAGGAGAACAAATTCTCTGGTGGTACCAGCGGTATATGTCATGATGGGAGAATTGCGAGATTATGTACGTAACGACTAAAGGAGGTTACGAAATTGGTATATCAAGTTGCAAGTATCTGACCAAGAAGAGCACATACAAGACTCAGGCTTGGGCTTCACCATCGAAGCACAGAAGACTCGATCCTGCCGGAAGGTGGTGCACTGCAAACGGCAGGCAAAGATGAATTCTGGACTTTGAGGGTCGTGAGGCAGGAACAAAGCTTAGTATTGTTCTCCTGAAAGCTGACCATTCCTCTTGCGGAAGCGTCGAACCACGATAGCACAGTCGTACATGGCGAGGAAATTGCGGGGTAATGCAGATAGTAGATAGTAGAATAGTGCTTTTCTCATTTCAATCGTGTTGCTATTGTCAAATAATGCTTGCGCAATCATGGTCATTATAGTCTGACATCCCTCTCGGTACTGATGCGATGGACGACAGGCACTGAACTAGGAGGCAGAGAACCGTATTCAGTAATAACCATGTTGATGTACTCGGCAGGCGTGACATCGTAGAGGATGTTGAGCAGCTGCAAGTTGGGCATGTCACGCCAGTTTTCAAGCTTTGGCTGTGAGAAATCGTCCTTGTCGTCCTTCTTTGCGTCTGTGGTGGCGGGAGGTGCAGAAACAGACTTGGAAACAGGAACGAGTTGCTCAGCAGGAGCGACTTCGTTAAGCACAATACTGTCCAAGGCAACACGGTCAGTGAACTTGATGCTCTCACACAAGGCTATGACTGGTATGTCACGGAAGTGAGCGAGCATTGCTACGGCGGCTGTACCGACACGCGAGTAAAGGCGTCCGTTGGCCATCATGGCGTGAGCACCGAGCAAGACCAAATCAGCGTCTTTGAGGGCGTGAGGGGCGGCAGCAGCCATAAGATAGGTAACGGGAATGCCGACGTTTGCAAGTCGTCGCACCAAGTTCCTGCCTTCGAACAGAGGGCGCGAATCGACCACGACAACCTTGAAGCGGGTTCCCGACTGCCAGGCGTGTAACAAAGTCTTCTCGACAATGGAGGACTTGGCATATGTGACGATGGTTGAGTTGTTGCGGATCTTTGCGCATGCGGTTGCAGCAATTGCAGTGTCGGCTACGGTGATGCGTTCGCGGATAAAAGTGTCGATGGCAGTGCAAATGTCTTCCTTGGCTGTTGCCTCTGGCGTGTCGGGGTCAATCTTGATGATGAGATCCTTGAGCCAACGGATAGCATTGCCCATGGATACCGAGATGGGACGGTGGGATTTGAGGTAGTCGATCTGGGGGGAGAGATAATGCGAGGTCAGGTGACGCGCAAGAGATGTATTGTGAGGTGTTTGGTAGTCGAGAATGGCCTGTCAAGTCGTGTCAGCTGCTTCTGACCACCCCCAGCCCAAATGTCAAGGGCTGCGTACCTTTTTGAATGCGAGCAACATGGCAACGCAACGAGCGTTGCTTCCACAGACAGTAAAGCTGCTCATTTGCAGACCCAATGCCAGAACGGCGGGGTGGACTTCCTTGCTGACGCCCTCCATGGTGTTGCGCTTCGGGGCAGATGTGTATAGATGGCCAAACAAGCCAACCTCTTTCGTCTTGCGCTGCGGCTGCTGCTGTTGAGTCACGGGCATCGCTCCTCCGGGTCCTGCTTTGCCGCGCAGCGGTAGGTTTCCTCCTTGAGACTGACCCTTCTTGTGTTGTGCTTGTCCTTGGGCAGGCCCGCCCTTTTGTGCTCCATCGCCGCTCTTCTTTGCATCACCTCCCTTTGGGCCCTTGGCCGACGGTTGATGTGCAGGAGCCGTCTGACCAAGCTGAGCCGCACGATCGGCCTTTTCCTTCTCACGCCGCGCTGCCTTTTCTGCCTGTTTTTGCTTCTTCAACTCGGCTCCAGACAGTTTCTTTTCTCCCTCTGCTGCCCCATCATCCTTCTTGGCTGCTTCTTGCTTTTGCGCCTTCTCTTTCTTAGGTGCGGCTGCTGCTTTGTCCGCAGTGGCTGTGTTGACTGGCTTCCCGGCCTCTCCTGCTGGTGTTGACATAGCGCTTCTCAAGTGTCACGGGTGCTCGCTTTTCTTGTTGCGCGTAGGCGAATGGTCTGCTCAGATTGTCGTTGCGGTGGAGGTGTCGCGTCGAGTGGATGGGAGAAGGCGAATCAAGAGTGAAGACTCGATGTCTTTCCCGGTCTTTTTGAATTTTTGTCGAGCCTGTGAGCGTGACAGTGGTTTGATGGTGGTTTGTCGGAATTCGTAAAATTCCCCCATGAGTCAATCGCTCATGACGATCCGACGCGCCAAGACTCCGACTTTGTGACGGCCATTTTTCTCTTCTTTTTTCTTCCGCATTCAAATGCCTGCCGCACTGCACGAATATATTTTTCAACCACATGCCATACAGAATCATGTCCACGACGTGACAAATCAGCATTCTCATATGCAACCTGATTCTAAACTAGAGCAGTGAAAAATTCTTGTCCTGACATATCACGCCAGTCTCGCGACCCTCAGTTGACCCTTGACTTTCTCGGCCTCTTCGTTTTTGCTAATTTTGATTCTGACCCACTGATGTTGCCTAGCTGAACCCAGCCTCGTGGACCTCTTTGCCGCAGCATGTCCTTGAGTTCAGGAGTGTTGGGCTCAAAGAATTCGACTTCGTCGATTGCATGCCAACCAACAAACTCGAAAGTTCGACGGTTGCGCAGAGGTAGTACCTGAGAGAAGACAGCGATGGGGGACAGCTCGTCCAGAATTGGTGATGCTGGTTGTGTTCCTACTGGAAATTCACATGCACCTTGTCTCGCTTGTTCAGACAAAGTCAACCTCGACCTTGAGGTCGAGCTTGATGAGACCTCGACACCGAGTGAAGCTGCTGAGACTGCTGGACTCCTCAAGTCGATCAGAATCGAGACTGAGTATGTGTCACTGTCGCTTGCTCCGACCGTTTTCGTAGTCTCGCCATCTCTCTCGTTGACGTTCGAGGGTTCATAGCCACGAAGGAGACGAAAATCAGTCTCAGCATAGACGATATTGTATCGGTACCAGTGTTTCTTTGCGTCGTTGAAGAGAACGATGAATGTAAGATTGTCTGGTCGCTCGGCCGAAGCGTTAAGGGGATGCTTGATTTGATCTCGGTCTGTTGTGGCCGTATGTGGAAGCCATGGTGCTAAACTCAAGTTGCTCGTGTGCTTCGCGAGTGGGTAAGTGGGTAGACTATCTCTGTTGCGCATTTGTGGAGGAACAGACCTTCGCGCCATGACAAGAAAAAGACTCTGGGATGGGTTGAATTGAGATTAGATCTTCACTCACCTTGTAGAGACTACGGGGCGATTATGTTCGCAGAAGAACGATTTCATGCGATAGCAGGAATGACGTAGAGGCCAGCGGCTCGAATTGAATTCATGAGAGGGCAGAGTGACAGCAGCCAGTAGAAGCGTGCCATGTGCATGGTGGCAGCAACTTCGACCACCTCCTATGAAAACAAACATGGCATTTGGAAGACGAAGAAGTTCACCTGCCTAGACATAGAACATCTGGGGGTGGAGGGTGACACAGGTAGCTGATAGCCTGTTTCGTCTTTAGACGTGAATTGCACAAGCTTGTCGTAGCGATTGATGCGGAGGACAGCAGGATGTGTATGGACTATGGAGGGCAACCCTCCCAATCGGGTTAGCGTGCAACCAAACTCGGGCGTCATGGTCGCGACTTTTGGCTGCACTCGAACTCGACTTTCTCAAACACAAGACAAAGACACATCATGGGCAAAGGTAAGACTTGCTACAGCTCTACGACTGAATCGGTTGCTGACTTTCTCGACAGGCACAGATAAGTTGTACGTATGTCGCCATCTGAATAACCACAAGTCGGTCCAGGCGCAAGCTAACCAGTCGTTCTACAGATCACTCACAGTGAGTGGGCCTCGGACACTGCCTTCTCTGCCAGCGCTGGCGCTGGTGTGAACAAGGGGAATGTCCCCGGCGCCTTCAAAAGACTCCCCTACAACTTTTGCGCCTTGTCGCTGCAACCGTTCGAGCACCCTGTCTGCACAACCGACGGGACCATCTTCGATCTTACCAACATCCTGCCATGGCTGAAGAAGCACGGCACAAATCCTGTCGATGGCACTCCTTTGAAATCTGCCGACTTGATCAAACTCAACTTTGCAAAGAACGATGATGCCGAATACGTCGATCCTGTCACGTACAAGGTCTTTACCGATAACACCCATATTGTCGCATTGAGAAATTCAGGAAATGTCTTTGCTTGGGATACTGTCGAGCGCCTCAACATCAAGGCCAAGAACTGGAGAGATCTCGTCAGCGATCAGGACTTTACCAGGAAAGACATCATTACTCTGCAAGACCCACAGAACATTGAGGCGAGAGATCTTAGCTCCTTTAAATACATTCAGGATGGTGCTAGCACCTTGACACCGGAACAAGAAGCCGAACGAAGCGCCAACGTGAATGCAGGTGCTCTTGGAAACGCAGCAAAGATCCTCAAGGCCAAGGAGGCCGTCGCAAAAGCAAGGGCTGAAAGGCAAAATGGCGCCCAATCAAACTCGTTACAAAGGGCCATGGCCGAGGCGAAGAAGTCAAATACTGCTTCTGGGGCTTCAGAACCTGTACCATACAACGCTGCCCAGTACACTACGGGCAAGGCTGCAGCTTCCTTCACCAGCACTGGTATCTCTGTCCACACCGGCAACGAGCGTGCGTTGTTGTCAGAGGAGGACTACATGCTGAAACCCAAGCGCGTCAAGCACAAGGGCTATGCTCGTCTGCAGACCAACCTCGGCGAGATCAGTGTCGAGCTCCATACAGATCTGGCCCCCAAGGCCGTGTGGAACTTCATCCGGCTGGCACAAAAAGGCTACTACAAAAACATTCCCTTCCATCGCAATATTCGTAACTTCATGATCCAAGGCGGCGATCCTACGGGTACAGGCCGAGGTGGTCAGTCCATCTGGGGCAAGAACTTTGCAGACGAAACAGAAAACTCACTTGTCCACGACTCGCGTGGCATCTTGTCTATGGCCAACAAAGGCAAAGACACCAACTCATCACAATTCTTCATCACATATCGTGCCGTTCCACATCTGAACAAAAAACACACCATCTTCGGCAGGATGGTCGGTGGCAACGAGACACTATCACGTCTCGAATCTGTCAAGACAGACGAAGGCAACCGTCCCATCGATGACTGCGTCCTGGAAGACGTCGTCGTTTTTGTCGATCCCTTTGAGGAGTTCCAAAAGGAGCGCACCCAAAACGAGGATCTGGAAAAGCAGAAGGAGGAGATTCGACGTCAAGGTGGCACGGAAGATGACAAGACTACATGGACTGGCAAGCGAATCAGAGGTGACGGCAAAGCCGAAGACGTGGCACCGGCAGGTGTGGGCAAATATCTCAAGACAACATCTACAGCACCGCCAGTCGAAGAGGATGAGATTGTAGCAGAGTGGGATGAGCCTGAGCCGCCAAAGAAGAAGGCAAAGTCGGGTGGCTTTGGCAACTTTGATAGTTGGTAGTTAGATCATTGGACTGACTACTCGTCATTTGCACAAGCGCTCGATCTCGGGAATCTTTCATTGTCGCAATCCATCTGCCAATCTGCAGCGATGAATCTCGGGCCAAACGCGTCTTCTTACTTATCCCCATCCAAATCGTGTTCCGTCACTTGTCGAATTCGGCATTCCAATGTATCCAATCGCTCCTTCCGAAATGTCTTCTCCCATGCCTACTCAGCGAAGGCATCTGCTTTGTTCAGGAACTCTTTTCATCTTTCGGCCTGGCGATGGACATCACAATCTGACCTGACCGCTCGTCTTCCTCCATCCATCAATATTTCTTTCGTCATCAATTTCGACGTATATGCTCTATTTGCCTAACAATTTCTCAAAGCAGTCACCGATCTGGCTTCGTCGACTCCAAGCACATCATGGGCCTCATCGTACGTGAAGCTGCTCAGATCGTATTGTGTGGGCCAGTTCGCTGACGGGATACAGAGTGATTTCATTCTTGCTTTCATAGCCATCGTCCTACCTCCTCTAGCGTGCGGTGTCAAGATTGGTTGCAACCATCACATACTCGTCAACATCATTCTCACTTTCTGTGGCTGGATTCCTGGCATCTTCCATGCTTGGTACATCATCCTACGCTATCCAGACGGCAAGCGATCAGAAGTTCGGAGACATGAATTGAAGCAACAACGACGTGCAGCTGCAGAACAGCGAAAACGTGGGCAACCAACAGCTATCTTCTACCCACCGCCACAAAGACAACCGACCAGATACACATACGGATACTAGGAGCAAATCCCCCATCATCGACGTTCGCATTTCAAGCTCTACGACCACAATGGTCTTGAACGAGAATGGGGTGAACGCTGGTCGCAATCTCCCGGGCATGATTCTGAGATTGAGCAAGACGCTACAGCCGAGGCGTCGTAGCGATCTCGGAAAGATTGGTTACTCTCGTTAGCAGCAACTGCGAATTGTCACGTCAGTAGAGCTGGCGGACGCGACTCTTGCTCCTGGGATTGGTCGTGACATGGCCTTCCAAACATCCATCTGTCGTCTACATAATGGCTGTACACCATCTTACGAGGCTGCGCGGCTAGACCACGATGATGCAACCTCGATTTTATGCCTTTCCCATCATGATGTTCATCTCTATCTCTATCCTGTTTTTCCTCCACTTGAGAAGTTGATGGCCAAGGAGTGTTGACGGGCAGTGTACATGATAGCAATCATATTCTCCTGTGCTACGGGTTCGCACCTCTTTTCGAATATGATCCAGGCTTTGGCGTGTCTCAATAATGCTGGCAACAATCGTTGTTGGACTGTGAAAAGATGGTGTATTGTGTGAGATGCTTGGCAGAGATTGAGCTCTGGCTTTTCGTCGTGGCTTCTAGCGCCGCCATTCGACAAACGGTCACAACCACTTCGGTCTGCTCCCTTACTCGTGTCGACCTGTTTTGTCTTGGAAACGAACCAATCTGCCCTGTGCATTCGCCCACTAGGATGAGAAATGGCAGACGAGTGTTCGGAGTTGCAGGCATCAACACTAGATGCGTCCTGTCGCTTTTGCAGTTTAGAGCCTCACGTCTACCCCCACAAGGATGCATGCACCATGATGCTTCTCCTTTAACGGCAAGCAGGCTAAAAGATACAAGACTTTCGGATGCTTGGTCTATGCCCGTTGACACAGGGGGTGCGACCTCGTAAAGCCTGGCCTTTAGGCTTCGATTATAACGGCTGGTACAGTAAGTACTATTCACATGCTGCGAGTCGCTTCTAGCTTCGACGTTGTAACGCTTGCGGCTGCTGAATCAACTCGGCGGTCATGAGAAAAGGAGCATTCTCCTGCATGTTTCCCTCCCAATCCATTCTGTCCTTTCTCTATCGCGCATCTTGTGTCTTTTGAATCCCTACCTCAGTGCTCTTTTGAATCGCTCCAAACCGATGCAGTAAAAACACACATTGCATTGATCTAGCTCACAGTCGTCGAGTCCTCAGCATGTACATTACCGTGCCCTCGCGAAGTGGCACGCCCACCAAAGGCCATCGAACACCAGCAACTCCTGGTTCACCTTCAAGATACACAGACTACTTGCAACCGCGCCGACGCATTCACCTTGTCCGCATACTTTCCATATCCCTTGCAATTGTCCTTTGCTACATTGTTGCGACACGAGGTCCCGAGACATCCAAGTGGGTACCCACGACAGTACAAGACAAACTAGCCTTTGGCGATCACCACAATCCCGCCGTGTCGGAAGAAGCACCTCCCCAAGCATATGGCGACTCGGACAGTGGTTCATGGACCGAGCCTGCCGAAGAGCAAGATGACGACACATCCAGCAAGAGCAAAGAGATGGAGCACACCTTTGATCGCGTCGAGGGTGATGAGGAAGCCGAGTATGAGAAGCTCAAGGATTCACAGACAGACAACGGGAAGCCTCAGTTGAAGGAGGGCACCGACTATGTGCCTGAAGACGGTAGTGACGAAGAGTCTGCCGTTGAGCCATCGCACCATACCCAATCTACGCCTTTCGTCGCCCACAACATTGGTAGCGGCGAGAAGTACTCTTTCCTCGAAGCTCTGAAGGATGTTCTCCACATGATCCCCGATGAGATCTATACTCGCGACCTGCTGCGTCCTCTCGAGGGAGGTGGCCAGGACCGCTTGAAAGAGCTGGGCGTCAGAGTCCGAGCTTTTCACAAGTTCTTTACTGTCTGGGAGGCTCTTCATGTCGTTGCTGACAAGAAGCTCACCTACGTCCGCGACGATGTCATCAACTATCTCGAGAACGCGCCCGACAAAGAACTTGCCGACGTATCGAAGCTGGAGCGTGGAGATATTGTCAGAGCTTACGAGCGATACAGAGCTTTCCTGGCACGCTTGTCGCATATTCTCTTCCCTTACACTTCGCCTTACTTTGCCGATCATCTCACCCTTCACTCTCACTTCCGTAATGGTGGTCGAGGCATTGTGCTTTCGGGCAACGACAAGCAAGCACCATTCATCCTTACCTCGATCATGTCTTTCCGCAGGTTGGGTTGCAATCTGCCTGTCGAAATCATGTACCTCGGCGAGAACGATCTCAACGATGACTGGAGGATGAAGCTCGAAGCCATCCCTAGCGTCGTCACCCGTGACCTTAGTCAGATGGTCTCTGACGAAGGTTGGGAACTCAAAGGCTGGGCATCCAAAGCATTTGCCCTGCTCATGTCCAGTTTCCGCGAGGTCATCTACCTTGATGCAGATGCTTTGTTCTTTGTCAACCCCGAGGATCTCTTCAAGGAGCCTGGCTATGTCGAGACTGGCGCTCTATTCTTCCGTGACAGAGTGTATGCTCCTTCATCTCGCAAGCAGTGGCTCAAGGATATTCTTCCCAAGCCAATCTCCAAGAAAGCCCAGACCTCGCGCTACTGGACTGGCGAAAGTCGTGAGCAGCAAGAATCTGGCTGCCTCGTTGTCGACAAGTGGCGCCACTTTGTTGCGATGCTGACTGTCAGTCGCATGAACGGTCCCGATCGTGACGACAACTCCAAGACTGGAGCCAAGGGTGTTTACTCATTGTTCTATGGTGACAAGGAGACTTTCTGGCTTGGCTGGGAGCTTGCTGGCGACACTGATTACTGGTTCCACGAGGGCCCTACTGGCAGCATGGGTGTCGTGTCCGAGCACGTCTACTACAAGCTGATTGACGGCAAAGCTGAGATTATTCCCAACTACACTCCTCCAGCCTCTGAGCCAAGTCATGAGCATGACTCGAAGCCCAAAACCGAGCAACACAAAGATTCCAAGATGACAGACGAACTCGAGTCCAACGAACAATCCAAGAAAGAAATCCAAGACAAGAAAGAAAACTCACAAGGCCACAAAGACCTCCTCGAGGCAGGCGCCCATACAAAACGCGATTCTGCAGTGCACTCCCTTTACACAGTCAACTCACCCCAACTCTTGCACCTCGACCTCAATGGTCGACCCCTCTGGTTCAACGGCTGGATCCTCGATGACAAGTACGAAGAAAACAAACACGTCAATGTCAGCACATGGGATGTTTTTCTCTCCGAGGTCAAAGAGACCAATGAAGCTCCTGAGTGGAGGATCGGTGGGCACAACATGGCTACGCTCAAGAGTTCAAAGGCTTTTGAGTTTACGGTGAGTGAGAAGGAGGTGCTGGCGATGATTGTGGAGGTTGCGAGGAGTAATGGGTCTTTGAAGCCTGGGCAGTGAGCCACAAAAAAGGTACATGAAGTGATTTTGTTAGATATGATAGCATATGTCATGATTTGATTCCGCCTTATTTTTTCGTTTTTGTTGGTGTCCGAGGGGTTTCATATTGGTATGACAGGGTTTTTGGAGCTGTGCTTTGCCGATCTTTGACGGTGTGTTCGTGGTCTCTCATACATGGACAAAAGTGACGATGTTTTCAAAAGGACAGGCACAAGTGATACTGATATTCTGCAGCTACAGTCCATCCTATCTGAATCCTCACACGGGCATTTGCTTGCCTTTGATCAAGTATCTACCTGTATTCAACAACAAGAGCATTCTCAGATCTCGGTTCATCCTGCCGACAAACATCCCGCGGCGGACACAACCGCAGCGCTTTCCACCAAAACACAACATAACCACCACCACCACCATCCACAGCGTCCGCCTTGTTATTTTCTGCAACGTACACACTTGATGGGCTCTTGTCTTTCAAGCTTTGGATCAACACATCGAGTCATGATCGCACACGCAAACCAAGAAAAAAGGCGTGCAATCTGCACCCTCGTTACAGTGGCGGGGTCTCGTGGCCTTTGGTATGACGTTTTTTGTGGATTCAGGGCATGCCACCTCTTTTCTCCGTGGTTCATGTATAAGAGCTATATCTCCTGTCCTTGCTCTGAGACAATATCAAACTTTATACCCTACAACATCACCGTTCCTACCTCTATACCAAGACATCTTCGAAAAACAGCTGCGAAACAGAACATCGATAGGAAACAAGAAAGAAAAACATAGGAAGAACTCAGAACATGTCGAACAAAGATCACATCCATGTGCCGGAACAAGACGACGATCAAATCAATAGAACGCTACGCGAGAATCTGCCCGAGAATATCAATCAAGTCGATCTGGGGAGTAAAGAACAAAAAGGTTAGCCAAGCTTTGTCTCTCATCCTCCCACTCACCCTACACCCGTTCTTCCCCCCTAAACCTTTTCACTGACGGTCTGGTTCAGGCTTGCTCTCGCCCTTTGTAGATCCCATAGGCAAAGGCTTACAGAAAGGCCTTTCACCGTTAGGGAACTTGGTGGGAGGGACTGGAGATCGGATGGCTGCGTTTACGAAACAGGATCAGCCCAAGAATCAAGGGGAGGGGTATCAGCAGTTTGGGGGCAAGGAACAGAATGGGCAGAATCCCTTGGGACTCTGAGGGGAGAGGAAGGAAGGTCGGAGAGGTTGGAAGGACGAGGTCTGAAATGAGTCAAGTTTTGGTCTATCGCTTGTGTTTAATGGGTCAGCAGTGACTGAGAACGTTCAAGAAGAATTCTTGTAGCCATCTACAAATGTGCTCCATCCAGCCTGGCGAGCTGGCTTTCTAAAGATGAGCAAGTGAATGTATGTTGTTTCACATCGGTGAGCATGTCAAAAGTGGGCATGTCATGTCCGTTCTTCCATTGTTCAGATCATCGATCGCGTAAAGCGGTATGCCGCTGACTCTGGCATTGACCTGGCTGCTGCTTCCCATGTTCCTTCATGTAGAGTCTTGGTGCTTGCTTCGAGATCTTCTTTCTTTCTTATATCGTCCCTCTAGCGAGCACGACAATCTTATATGTCCTTCTCCAGCTTCCCCGGTGCCTTGCTTTGCAGCGCCTCATACTTTGTCTTCAATCCAAGACCATTAAGTATCGCAACTGGAACCATATACGACCACAAGGAGTCCGCGTGTCTGAATTGCTGTCTATCGCCGAGCTGGCAAGATCGCATTTGCCAGGTCTAACGCCGTTTGATAGCATATGAGGAACCTAGCCATTGCGGTCATAACTAGATAACCCCCTTATTGAATTGCGTTCAGCAGACCACATCAGGCATTCTCTTCTTTCTTTGGATGAAACGCATTCTTTTCTTGAACCTAGCTCTGACGCTCCAAGCCAGTGTGGGCTGAGTGATGGATTTGCACAGATCATGCGACCGATATCATCAAGATTGTGTGAAATAGTACAATAGAGATTGGTGACCCCGGCGGCTGGAAGGAGCAGCCCACTTGGTGCCGAGCTTCAACCGGTTCAAACCACTTTCCAGATCCGACCTAGCATGAGCTCCTTCGGGCCTGCCTGACTCCTTTGAGCTGTCTTCTTCCAGCACGGTATCGTTCTAATGCACGATACATCGTACACAATATTCCTGAATAGGATCTTAGGCTTCGCTTGCGCACGTAAGTCTCGTTTAAGATTATATGTCGTCCATACCAGATGGCCTCTCAGTTCGAAAGCGTCACCTACCAGTCAGGCGCAACCCTTCCCACTCGAGACCTGCTGCTCCATAACGCCATGGACCCAAAATTCCTGTTATTTCATCGATCTGGTCTGGAAGTACTCTTTTCAGTTCGTATATCGCTTCGCAACCGAGCTGAGGCGTATAGCTCGGTGTCATGTATCTCAGTCTGTCTAACGGTAGCTGAGTTTCAGGATGTTTGAGGACAGGACTCGGCGTCGCCGCAACATCCTCTCAGGACACCTTGGATCTCGCTTGTATGATATACGACCCCGCGCGCTTCATCAGGTAAGTGAAGCATACAGATTCGTCTGTATGTTACCTTTGGTGCAGAAGAGGTTCTCAGCTGAGATGGGAAGCACTCAATATCGCATCCTGCTATATGTTCCAAAGCAGTAAAGAGTATCACATGTCTTGCTCGGGTTACCATTGTTGCCCAGATTCATGTCGGCTATGCTATACTGACTACCATTGATCATACCTCGCAGCTCCAACTTCAGCTATCGCTCTCGCCGATACGTGGATTGCATGTTCAGCTGCATCCTCAGCATTATTGAAGAACTATTGCCAATGTTCTACCTTCAACATAAGTCGGAAGTGCAATACCTGTCACCCTATTGGATTCTTGAAAGAGTAGCTACCGATCTCGATGCATCTCAAAATTGACCTTCGCGTGTGTGCCGGCTTGAACACTCGCAGATATTTATACAGCAAACCTCTGCAACCCTCTCTCTTGCTCAGCACACCTTTCTCGCTATTTTTCGATTGACCTACATCTGTCCTCTGCACTTGTTCGAATATGGCCACTGAAGATGGGGCACAGAAAGCTCTCAAGGCAATGAAAACTGCCTCTGATGTAAGTCAGACTCCAGAAAGAGTTGTGGCCGTCAACTCACACCCTCGCTTGAGACCGTACGAAGTGCAATCGCGACTGCTATCCCGGTTGCAACTAATCAGGTGGTCACTGTCTCTGTGCCTGGCACATTGATCAATTACAAGTAGGTTCCAGTCGTTGTAAATCATCTTCGAGACCCATATTGATATGCATCGACACAGAGACTACATCTATGACGTGGATCAAAGTATCAAGCCGCCATTGGCAGTTCAGGTCAAGGAAGCTCGTCTGGTTGATGGCATGATTCCCTTGTCGAAATTTACAGTATGTCTTTCGTTCATTTATGCGGATCTCCTTTTGTCATTACATCTTACTTACTAAACCTCAGGCTGGCAAGACCGGGAAAAGTGTGGCAAGAAGTTATCAAGCAACGCTGGATCTTCTAGTCCCAGTCGAGGCTTCGGTATCCGGTGTCATCGGTAGTAACTCGACCACGGTCTCTGACGAACGTCTCAAAGTGATCAGAGACCGCTACAAAGCCGCCATGGAGTATCTGACTTCTCGTGATGATACCCCGGGAGCCAATGGCCGTTCCAAGGTCGATACCTACGTGATCAAGCAATCATCATGGGCCAAAGAAGTAGCTGCGTACGCACAAGCTCAGGGACAGGCTCAGAGAGACAACAACCCGCCTCCAGGTGCCACTACAACCCAGATCAAAGAGTGCCGTGAGAAGTATATGCAATGATTGCAAGAGCATGCTCGTGATGTATGGTATTCTTGGCTCAACCTGAAAAGTTTCTTGCTAATTGTGAGTCTTTAGTACAAGAACTCCATTCAGACGAGATATATGGATTGGGTTGTCCATGGCTATAAGTTTATGGTAAGTATACCAACGATACCTGTAAGCCGTGCCTTTGGAAGATCATTAATAACATGATGCGATGCAGATCGATTACAACTTTGGCATTGTCGACATCGCTTCCGGCATGAAGCGCATCGAGAATAGCAAGGAAGCTTTCAGAAACCTGACACTGATTGCGGATGACGGATCGAGCGAATATCAAGGCGTTGTTCTCAGTCCCAGTGATTGGTCAGTAGTTCGCAGTAACCATGATGGAGACACGACTAATGCAGCTAAAGGGCGACTGTGGTTCGTGATAAAGTTGTCGCTTGGGGAAAGCGCAACAACAAACCGAACCCAGCTGAAATCAAAGCCGAGCTGCGAAGATTGCAGAATCTTCTTATATCTCATGAAACTTTACAAGAGGTATACCTTATGAGTGATCACAACTGAACAAGACCCTAACAAGCGAATAGGGTATCAAGAAGAAAGCGTTCTTGCCTGTCATCTCCCAAAACAGCAAGACCGATGACGCCGAGCTTCAAGAAGCTTATGCTAAAGTCTATTCGACCATCGACCAGCGCTCACAAGAGACACTCAAAGACGACAAAATAGTCGATGACCAGACAAAACTTGCTTGGTATGAGGAGTACAAAACAAAGCCCAAGGATGGGGCCTCAGCATCCGAGAACAAGGACGCCTTCCAGGCGCTCACCAGAGCACAAGAAGAATGGAACAAGAACAGCCTCAGTCACACTGCTGACACAGTCCGAGACAACCAGGAAGACGCGCTCAAGGCAGCAGATACATGGTTGGAAGCACGTGTCAAACAACTCAGGGCTGATATTGAGCTGCTCAAACAGCAACTGCAGTCAGCATCATCCGGGACTCAAGCTGGTCAAGCCCGGCTTCTGACTCTACCCGTCGTCAATGACCAGTCTATCATCGTCAGCGACGAAGAGGTCGCAGTGAAGCCTGGTACGTTCCTTGCAAGACAAACCAAGAGATACTTTACTAATCGTATCGACAGAACTCATTGGAAAGAAGCCAATTACCGATGACGAGAATGAAGACCAGGCCCACAAATGGACTAGAGTAAGTCTTGGTACAGCGTATTCACGTCATGTCTCTCAGACTCTGACGACAAACACAGGTATCATGCAAGTCCTCCAGAAAGGAAGACAAGAAAGAGACTAGCACCTCCGAGTCGTCCAGCTCAGTGGCTGCGGCAGGAAGCACTGGACTCTTCAAGGCTTCTGGAGGCTTCAGCTACAATCAAAGCAATGCGTACGTATCTCACATTATCGTTATCTATCCTTCCACTGACTCCATGAACGCAGCAAAGCAATGTCGGAAATGTCAAACCTCGATGTGGAAATCACAATGGATTGCATGGTCGTCGAGATCGAACGTCCATGGCTCCATGCCGAGCTGTTTGCAGATGCAGAGCTAGACTCTGGAAGGTGACTTTGATACCAGACAGCCGACTCAAGATTGCCTTCAGCTAACGACGTGACAGATTCGACGTATCCCCCGGCGAGGCAGAGTTGAAGAGAATGTATGATGCTGAGATTACGCCCCGAGGCGAACACCAGCAATTCTCTTCATACCCAACAGCCTTCATTGTCGCAGCTGACATCGAGCTCAGCGTAAGTTGTCTGTCCATGTTCCCCGACCTACACATCTCACATGCACGAATCGCTCATGTTCTGTACTATCCAGTTCTCGGGCGATACCACACATCTCGAAAGCGCAGTCTCTGCATCTTCCCTCCAAGCAAACGTCTCGGTAGGCTATGGACCATTCAGCCTGTCCGCTTCCCACGGCCAATCCAAATCGAGCTCCAAGACAAAGATGGAATCTACAGCTACTGGTTGCAAGTGAGTCTTTTCCTCTTCTATACTGAAAAAAAAAGCTCCCTTCCGTGGCTAACGTTTTGGGAAATTCAAGGATTTCTGTGCAGGCGCCGCAGATTGTGGGATGGGTGCAGACATTGCTGCCTCAGCTGCCGAAACCGAGGGATGGTACGAGTACTATGGTCGGTTTGTTCAATTAGTCTCTAGCAGCTTCTGGATATGGTGGTGCGGAGTCGAGGTGGATGCGCAGCATGGCATTTTCCTACGGGACAGTCACGCTATTCTTCAAACAAGCATCGTCGAGAGCGGTTGATGATCAGAATTCAACATTCTGAGTCAAGTTTGGGTGCGGCCAGTCCAAGTAGTTTGTGTTGAATATGTCCGTTTTTGTTTTTGATATCCTAGGAAAATCTTTTCGAGTCTTTTTCCCCCTTGCGTCAAACACAGTTGCGGTTCGATTACCCGAAGACATGAAAGAGACAGGAGGGAATTCCCAATCAAGAAGTGAGACGCTCGTTTCGAGTGCGAAGAAGATGTATACGTTAACATGGAAAAAGAAAAAGAGCAGGTTAGAGGGTACGGCGGAAATATGCGATTACGAAAACGAAAAAAAAGTGCAGCATTTTTGAATTTCCCTCCATCTCAAAACTCCGAATTCTTTTTAAGAAAGACAAAAAACCCAAGATAGTGCAGCGTAACTGGTCTTGTGCGAGAATTTTCTTTTTTCTTTTCTTTTTTTCTTCGTTTCACACATTACGAGGCCATGGCACGGTTGCCTCCTCTTCTGTTGAAGTTCTTGGTCTTTGCTGAGACGGTGCTCCAGCCGTCGGCATCCATGGTCTCGGCTGTTGTCTGGGGTTCCTCGGTCTTTCTCCATGAGTCGCCGCCCTTGGCCGGTACCTCGCGTGTGACTTCTTGAGGCTTCACTTGCTTGTCGTCGGTGATGGTGCCTTCGGCATCAGCGTCAACGCCCTCCTTGTCCTCCTCGTCACCCTCGTCCATGCGGCGCAGGATCTCGAATTGCTTGTCTTGTCCCTCCTTCTGTTCGCCCTTCTCGCCCTTGGTGGCAGCCTCCTTGGCACGCTTCTCCTCGCGAGCCTTGTCGTCTTGCTCCTTCTTTTGGCGGATGGCGAGTTTGCGCTTCTCCTCGATTTCCTGCTCTCTTGCGGACGTGTCGATAGGGCGGGCAGCACCGAACGGCGAGGCCTTGGATGATGCTGCGGCGTTGTTCTCGGTGGGGGCCTCAGAAACAGTACGCTTTGCGAGGTTGAGTCTAGGTCTTTGTGCGGGGGCGGAAGGTGAGGTGGGAGTGCTGGCGTCAGGCGAAGCAGCAGGCGAGTCGGGCTTCATTCTGGCTCTCCACTTGTCGTCCATGTCTGCGGCGGTGGGCTGTCTCTCTTGTCTTGGGGGTCTGTCACCAGCTCCGGGAGCGCGGTCGGTGGCACCTTCACCCCACTGAGGAGCAGCTCTGGGTTCTCTGGGTTCTCTGTTGAAGTTTGATTCTCTGCGGTCACCCATGGGTCTGGGCTCGGCGGGAGTGAGGGGGCCCTTACGCTCCCAGCTGGCGCCAAAGTCGAAAGGCTTGGAGTCGACGCCCTCAGGGGGGCCTTGTCTGAAGCTGCCAGCGCGGTCTCCCATGCCACGGCGCATGCCGCCATCACGCTGTCCAGGGAGGTCGGGCAGAGGGCCCTTGCGAGTCCAGTCGTTGAGTTCACGCTGAGGTTCACGGTCCTTTGCTGAGATGGTGTGTCAGTGCCTGCGAGTTCAAGCATGTGCGAATCATGACTTACGCGGGTCGGCGACACTGATGCGGATGTTTCTGCCCTGGAACTGGGTCTCGCTGAGGGTGAGTGCCTTCTTCAAACCATCGACAGTGGCGAATTCGACGTATCCGAAACCTTTGGGTCTACGGTCCATCTTGTCCTCGACAATGCGAACGCTGGTGACTTCGCATCCGTCGAGGAAGTCGCGGACATCGGCCTCGGTGACGTCGAAGGAGAGGTTGCCGAGATGGGCGGTGTATGGGGGCTTGTCGGGAAGGGGGAGCTGCTCACGGACGGCGTAACCAGCGGTGCGGTCTGCATCGCAGATGTGAGATTGTGTGTGGTCGTCGAGTCGGGGGTTGTCTTACCGCGGAAACCACCAGCAGCGGCATCGTCACCGGCAGGAGCAGGGGCGCGGGAGGCACCCCAGCCGCCGGATGAAGTGTTTGTGCGTGAAGACTGGTATGGGGTGGCTAGGAAGGTGTCAGGTTGCGGTTGGTTCGCATTGCGTCAGACCAGGTTGTAGAAGCACGTACATGCTGGTCTATGTCAGTCGAGTTCACAGCTGGCGCACGCCCATGTTTCAACGTACCGGGAAGAGGAGCAGTTTCCATCTCATCGGCCCACGAGCCGAGCGCTATGAAATTTCAGCCATGGACATGGATTGCGACTTGACTCTGATGGTGTGGCGCATACACTGGTCGTTCAAGAAGTCGCCGAGCGACAACTTCTGCTGTTGCGATTTCTTGGGGGCTGGATGCAGGCCATGTCAGCGCTCATGGACTTTTTTTCGCCTGTCGCCGCAGACTCGCAAGGCACAGTTTTGGATGTGCGTGCGGGATGCCGGGCGCATGTCACTGACCCATGATTGCCGAGTTTCTGAAGACGCGCTGGAGAGAGAGCGCGGGTGATCGTGTGCTTGTAGGTTGGTGTCTGGGTCGCAGTTGCTGCCACGGATATGCTGTGCGAAGGGAATCTCGATCAATTCGCTGATCAACGCTGGGGCTCGCTGCGAACTTCTGTGCCAAGCCGCTAGCCACATCGGGCAACGCGGAGAATGTTGGACGGGACCTCGATTGCTTCGTGCCTGCCAAAAACTCCATCCATCTGCCCTGCAATTGGAAGGATGGATCGCCAGCACATGTCTCGCACGCTGCAGGCCGACGCCCTCCTCGCTCCTGCCCTCAAAGTTGGTGCTCTCTCCGGTAAGAAGATCAATCTCCACTCTTCTTTCCTCTGCTGCTCTTTCCCCCAAAGAATAATCATTCGTCTCTTCCCGACTCTTGCTTCTTTTCCTCGCATGCCTCTCTTCTCTTCTTCTCTCCTTCTGACACCTCATATAGGCGCCGCTGGTTTCGTCACTGGTGGCGTTGCAGGCGTCATCAGAAATTCTCCTCCTCTTCTCTTTGCTCTCGGTTCCAGCATTCAATGGTTTGGCCTGGGTACTACCTACTGGGGTAAGTCGCTTCTAGTCTGTAACTCTGAAATTGTACCAACATGATCAGGCACGAGGAGTTTCATTTTCCAGGCATGGGATACCGGCAAAGGCTTGACCAAGACCGACAAGCTCTCTGCTAGCACTATCGCTGGCGGTGTTGCGGGTAGCGGTGTCGGTCTGCTGACTCGTACGTTTGTCCATCTCTAGCCAACTGTATTTCAGCTCACTCAAGCAGGCGGTCCTCGGAATGCCATCCCTGGTGCTATCATGTTCTCACTCTTTGGTTTCTTGGGTCAGACGGTTGCAAACAGATACGACAAGACTGAAATGCCAATCTCGGACGAACCACAACTGAACTTCTGGCAAAAGTTCGCCAGTTTGAAATGGATGCCTGTCACCGTCCTTGACGATAGCGAATATGAGCACATGCTACGAGAGAAGCAGCTAAAGCTGGAAGCCGAGATTGCCCTTATTGACGAGCGCATCGAGGCATTGAGATTACAGCACTCTCAGACCCCTGCAACCGAGACTGCTGCAAGCGGAGCCACCGCACCTTGAGCAGGCACATACAGATGGTCGACGTGACCGTCATATAGCTTCTACCGACAGGTACCACCCTAGTGTCAAGCACACACTTCAAACGTGTCTGATCGCGTTCTCATCAAAAACGCCTGACAACATAAGACTCTATCGCAGACACAAGGATTTGCGAGAAGACGGTCGCGACCGTTGAGAGTGTATGGAAAACCTGAGATGTTTTGGCTCTCACTGGAATCTCCTAGGCTATGTATGCATCACGGTAAGCTATGTTGGCTGACTGTTCATGGCTGATACTGAGTGGTGAGAAAATACCACTGCCATGGTCTTGGTCTGGCATGGGTGCCTGATGTCGTGGATTAAGAAACACGCTGTCTCCAGATCATATGTTTATGCATTGTCATTGAAGACTACGATGGCAAACTGTTGACTGCTGGTCCCGAGAGATGAGCGAGTAGCATTGGTCTATTTCTGATCTGGCACGAGTGTCCGATGTTGTGGGTCGGAAGACACGTTATCGTAACACACCAACTCCCTCATAACGCGTCGAACAACAACCCCACACATTTCACAACCAGACTACTTCAACCTTCCAACTTATCTTAGCCTTCCCAATTCCAGCCACTTCTTTTCCGCCTCAATCTTGATCACCACTCTACAAGTACACTGACAAGATGTCCGAGATCATGTCTCTGCGCTCGCAAGTCGAAGGTTCGTAATCCTTCACGTAGGTCTGCTGCTCTCAAGCTGACTGCGCGTGAAGAGGTCATGAGTGCCGTCGAACCCAAGCTGAGAAGTGTCTCTTTTCTCCTATACTGCGTTTCCCACAACGGAAATGACACCTACACGGCCATCTACTACATGCACGGCGCCGACGAGAGCACCGAAAAGCGCCTCAAGGGTGTTGGCGCCACGCCCGAGCTGGCATATCGTGACATGCTCAGAAATGCTTGTCTGGAGCTTACCGCCATGAGACCCTCTGATCTGATGATTTGAACCTCACTTCACATGGTAAGTGGTTTTTCACTGCTGTCTCTATTTGATGTCAACTGACTTGTCAGATGTGATTCCATTTCCGTTGGATCATCGCTTCTTTCTTGGAGCCGTACTCTTGGTGGATCCTAGATAACCCTCTGTACAACCACAATCTACTCAGTGTTGAAGCTGAATAGTTTCTTGAGCCATACCTTCACCTTCCTTCCACCTGTGAGACTGGACACGCTAGTGAAGTGCATAGAGATTGAACCTTTCCGAGTGCCACTTTTCTCTGCATCTACGATCGCAAACAAGACAATCTTCCGTTCCGGAGCATGTTTACAATCTAGAGAAAGTTTCGGAAAGCGCTTTGCTTCCGTCGAAAACCGCAGGCGTCGACAAGCACACTCAAAACATCACCCCTTGTCTTCTGCTCACACGAAACACATTCGCAAACATCCAAGATCCAACAACATAACAAAGCACATTTCAAGATGGCAGACATTGATGACCTGCGCAAGATGATCCTCGGTAAGAACAGTTGCATTTGATATCGAGCAATACACTAATCTGTTATAGAAAACGTCAATGTCCAGAATCTTCCTGGCCTTTCTCATGCAGGTTTCTTCATGACCTGCGAGCTCATCAAGGGCGTCGAGTCCTGGACCGTTGTCTTGGGCACCCACCAGACCGTTAGCAAGACCCGCGGTCAAGTCCTTGCAAAGGGCACAGGCGACACCCCTTTCCTCGCTTTCAGAGATCTTCTCAGGGAGTCCGCTTTCGACCTTCGCAAATACGTCCGTTGATTGTCCCCTCGGTCAGACACCTCTGGTGCTCGCAAAGTACGTTTGTTTTCAATCTCTTCTTACACATAAATTGACCCTCCACTCAGCTAACTCAAACCCATGCCCCTTTTCCGCTCGTCGTACATACAACCTTCGACTAGGGGCTCATGGTGTACCGCCTTCATGGACACATGCTAGTACAGTAGTCCTAGCATAGTCAGCCAAATCAAAACAAAGAACTCGTCTTTTCTCAACAACTATGCTTTTCTTTCATCCAAAATTGATTCTCTCGTTGCTGCCCTTCCTAATCTCTACCAGTCCGATTCACGGTGATGTGTTTCTAAAGATGTTTGCTAAGTGTTTCCAGAACATGATTTGCGCGCGCAGAAAACTAACTTGTAATACATATAGATTCAAGCTGATAGCCCAACCTCGCTCTCATCTTGTCACCACCACTCTTCGAATTCTCCACTCCACGTACCAGAAGTCACAGTAAGATGCTCGAGATACGGGCCATTCGTACTCAAACTATCGGTCCGTAGCCTTCCGCGCAATATTCCCTATATGGTGCTGACTACTCCTCAGACAACTGCCGCCGCATGGGCATGCTGACCAACAACAATGATGCCTACTTCACTCTCGTCTGCAACAGCCAGTGCAATCCCAACACATGGACTGTCATCCTGACCCGCGGTCCTAGTCTGTTTGACTCGTGCCACCCTCCAATCATCCTCTTTACTGGTGTTGACTCGACTCCTGAGGGTGCTTACGCCGATCTGCTCAGAAAATCTGCGATTGCTTGTAGAGTGCAGCTCAGGGCTTTTGATGTTCGTTATTGAGTAGCTTGAGAGACTTTGGTGGGTGTAGTTGAGGCTCGTGGTTTGCTCATTGAATCCAACTTGGTGAAAGGCACTGACATGACTGTTGCCAGGGAAGGGAACCGACCAACCTGGCGAACTCAATGCCTTTGCTTTTCTTTGCCCTGCAATGGTGGAGTTGAAGGCTTTTCGGTGATACATTGGCGTTGTTATGACCTATGCATACTCTACACAACCACACTCGTTGACCAAAATTCGCGCTCATCACCAAACGCCTCTCAGTAGCATTCACTTTTGAGAGTGAAGTCTATACAAAATCAGTTTGAGGTAGTTTCTCGAAGATTCGAAACACGTGAAGGTCGTTTCCATGCCTTCCAACACTGGAGCTTCCTTACGCCGTGGTCTACTTTCATCTCTCACACTCAAGAATTTCTTTGATCAACAACTATACAGAGAATCTCTACCATTCTAAAATGCTGTCTGAATTTGGAATCGAAGACCTCCGCGTCGCCATCCGCGGTAAGCACACCTCCCAAACCACATGTTTACCCACAGCTGACCAACGATCTCAGAAAATCTCCAAGTCCTGTACTTCGGCAACGGAAGCCCTTATCTCGTCGTCAGCTGCACCCCTGACAGCGATCCCGAGGAATGGGTCGTCATTCCCGTCTTCCGCGACCACGACGGACCTCGCATCCGCGATTCTGAGCTTCTCAAAGGATACGGAAACACTCTCCTTGCCGCCCACGGAGATCTGTTCAGGAAGAGCGCTATCGCCCTCGCCGAACCCAAGACCGATGGTTCCTGATGGAGAGAACACTAGTTGGAAATGCAAGGCAGTGAGTATCAATTCTCGTCATGTTTCATTTTTGGGTCAGCTCTGACATTCGAACTAGATCACAGATCATTTGACTCTTCCAAAGAAGGTTCTTGGCTTTCTTGTCACCCAGGCCAGGGAGTCAAGATAGAAGATTGAAACTTGATTCTCGTCACATGGCTTCCTTTCTCTTGTTCGCTCTTTCTCGATAAAGCAAACAGCACCTCTCATGTAGCTTGCAAATCGGAAAGAATAATTGATCGTTTGGATCCTACATTGGCCCTTATACTTCCCTCTTCATGGATTGACACTTGTTGCTCTTTCTGATCACCACAGTCAGTTCACCTTCTCCCAGGGAGTAATTTCGCTCAACCTGTGACTCATGTGAAACACATTATCGGGATCCAGAGACCCATTCACTTAGAGACTGGGCGGCTCGGAGAATTATCACTCGAACAGATTTGAGACATGATCTCTGTGACGCTCTTCACCACCTCCACCATCATTACAAACACTCTTTTGTCTTTTACTTGCACTCCTCTTCATATTTCATGCCCGACCCTCCTCGTCTTCGTCTTTGTCCACTCCGCCTTCAACCAAGTCTCAATTCTCGCCTTGACTGGAAGTTCACAAGTGACGACAAGTGAGCCGCGAAAAAAGTGAAACGAACAAGCGGTGCAAAGGTCTCGGTCACGAACCAGCAACTATTCCTTCGTACCAACACCGCTCTTGAATCCCTGGACTGTTCACTACACATAACTTGACTGCGACCTTGGGAACTGGGAGTTGGAAACCGTACTTGGACTAGGTCGGGTCTCTTGACAATCTTCGTCACTCAAAGAGCAACCGCAAGAACAGAGCTATGGAATCTGTCCTCAGCTCCTCCGCGGCCTTCCTTTCCCTTTCCAACACATCGCCTTCTATTACGCATTCCTCTTTTTTCTTGTTCTCCTCTTTCTCCATCTTAGGCAGAAAATCATCTCCGTTCATTTCATATGACTTTAATCCATTAAGACCTTGCAGCCCTGCGTCTACTAACAGCATCTTTGAGCCTGGGGGCGTCAATCTTAGTCTCCTCGGTCGGACCTACACCTTCCTCACATCTGCGCTCTCTTGATAGCTCTCATTCTACAGGTAACGAATTCCTTCCTACACCAGATGGTCTTCTCCTGATCACTGCTTTCTCCTTCGACCAAAGACACCTCTGAAACCCCTCTACTTCTTGTTGTGAACGTTTTGAAGTTCCATTATCTTCTTCAGTTCTGATCAAGATAAGCTCTTGAACCTTGAGTCGACTGAAGTCCTTGGATGGAAACTGCTTCAGCCCATCAACAGAACTTGATCAACCATCCCTTCAAAGTCGATCTTCCACCACTCCTCCATCCATAGATCATTCTTCTCCAAGCCTTGGCTCTTCATCGCTTCAGTCAGCAATAGCATATCTGGAAAACCCTCCACTATGTCTTCTCACAACCCTCACGAATGGCAGTATCGAGGTATTATGCGCAAATACAGTACAACCTCCGATGATATCGTGTGGATCGCACGCTCCTCGGACCGTTTTGCCAAAGAAGGAGAGTTACACATATCTAAAGTCTTGAGCGACTTGGTTCATACCGAAGTTGATTATATCGGAGCCATCGACAAGTATCTATCCGGATTATCAAAGGAGAAACACGAAGCCGAGAGCCTCCATCTCAAGATGATCAACCAAGCTCTCGAAAAGATTGGTCGTTCAAAGGTGGACTACACGAAGGATGGCGACTGGTTACAGGATGGAATGTGCACACCACCCAGGACGCACCAGCTACCCACCCTAGGTTGGTTACGCGAGCGACGACAAGTCCAGACAGATGTAAAGGAAGCCTCATTGCCGATGAGATGGGTCTAGGGAAATCGGTCACATCCATCGCCAATATGAACTTGAGTTTGGCGCGTGCAGACCCCAGGAAACAGAAGACTATCCTGATTGTTGCAACACTAAATTTTCAGCAACAATGGGCCGACGAACTCGAGAAGTACTTGAGAAACATTACGAGCAACGACATCTACATGTACGACTCCAAACTGAAAGGTCAAACACAACGCAAGCAAATTGCCGCAGCAAAGTTTGTCATTGCAATTCACGAGAACGTGAGAGGCCGCTGTAGAGGGGGAAATCCTTTACAAGATCACGACTTCGAGGAGATATATCTGGACGAAGCGCAAGAGATTCGCAGCCCCAAAAGTTTGATTTGCAAGGTGTGCCTCGTATTGAAGTCCGAGTGATTCTATATGTTGAGCGGTACTCCAATGACCAACACGCCTGAGGATCTTTACAGCGTGTTTGCATTCATTCGTAATCCAAGTGTGTCTGATCTTGACTTCGAGGAGTTCGGAGAAAAATTCTGCAAGGGCAATTCAAAGAACAGTAAGGCTTCAAGTCTGCATCAGATCTCGAATTTACTGGCTCAGTCAAAGAAAGGCTTGGAACACAGGGATATGGTACTCGGTCAAATGCTGGTTCAGATTCCAGAGCACAGGTCTGTCAACATCTCCGATACGCTCTCGGTGCCCGAACGTGTCGTCTCCGGTCGTGTGAATGAAGAAGAGGAGGTGGAGTTGGCATGTGAAGCTGAATGAACATGGCAACTGCATCCGAAAGCCGCGGTGGCCCAACCGGGCAGGTTCTCCGAGTATATACATCATCTTATCGAAACCCTGGACCCTTCACATGCACAACGCTTCTTGACATCAATCTGGTAATCATCAGAAGTTCACGACCAAGAAAAGGCATCAGTCAACATGGCACCAAAAAGACTCTACTTTGTGCGTCACGCACAAGGAGAGCACAACGCACAGGTGAAGAAGAGGTCTTAAGACGACGTCAAAAAAAAAAAAAAAAGAGTTCTATTTCAATCTGACGCAGAATGCAGCACGACGACAGCATCCCCGATGCCATACTAACGCCTCACGGAAAGGCACAGTGCAGAGAATTGAAAGATTCATTTCCTCACCACGACGATATCGATTTGCTCGTTTCGTCACCGTTGCGCCGTGCGCTTCAGACTTGTGTGCATGCGTTTGCGCCTGCTCTGCGTAGAGACGGGGTCAAGGTGTTTTTGCAGCCCATGGCGCAGGAGATGAATGCCTTCGCTTGCGATATCGGCACCGGCAGAGATGAATTGGAGGGGCAGGTCAAGGATGGCGAGCTGTGGGATGCAGAGATTGGTGTCGATAGCGGGAAAGTCGACTTTGATGCTGTCGAGGAGGGTTGGAACGTCAAGGTGAGTCATTGGCCTGGTTTTGCATGTGCGTCGGTTCTGACGAGAGCGTAGGAAGGCAAGTGGGCACCTGACAGAGCGACGGTGCAGAAGCGTGCTGCTAAATTGCGTTCGTGGTTGTTTGGTCGCGAAGAGGCGTGTGTCGTTGTGGTGTCGCATGGAGGGTTCCTGCATGCTCTGACGGAGGACTGGAAGGGTTTTAATGCTTCGGCTGGTGAGTTTGTCGGCCTGAAGATAATGTTTCCTCGCTGATGGACGGGGATTCTGTAGGTACCGGATGGCAGAATTGTGAGATCAGGGAGTTTGTCTTTACAGAAAAGTCCACCCAGAGCTCGGCGCATGTCGTTGAGAAGGCGGCTCATAGGTCTGCGTCAGAAGTGGGAGAGCAGCAGCCTCAGGTTGTCAAAGAGGTAGAGGAGGTCGGCTTGGCCAAGGACTAGGAGCTGGCAAGCTGCACATAGTTGCTGATCCCGCATCATTCGACTTCCTGAATGCCAGAAGCCTTCTCTCTGCCTTGCTTGTGGCCCATAAGTCTGCCCAGGACATCCTTCTCCTTCTGTGTCTTGTCTTTGTGCTGCTTGGCCTTCTCTTGTTCATCCTCATCTTGGCTGCTTTCATCGCTGCTCTCGTCGCTGCTCGCATCAGAGCTGTCGTCGCTGCTGTCTTCTCCCTCTTTCTTCTCTTCCATGACCCCTAGACCCAACTCCATTTCGACGTACTCGTCACCGTCGCCTACATCCTCCAACCTCTTTCCCTCTAGTTTGCCTTCTTTGGCGAGTTTGTCAAGCTCTGCATTCGCGGCGGCCATCTGAGGAAGGAAAGCTTGCAGGCGCGATTGCAGGTCTGAGGCTGCCGGGCGCGCGAAATTTGGCTTCTGGTTCTTGGGTCGAAGAGTTGGGATTGTGGCCGGTAGTGAGGGCGATTGCGATGCAGCGGCCGATGGAGAAGGAGAATCTTGGTCTGGCATTGTGGTTGGGGTCCAAAGTATGTCTCTTTCTTGGAGGCAGAGTTGCGACGAAAAGCTGAGTTCGTGGATCAAGACCCTGAGTGCTTGTTGCGGAAGAAAAGAAAAAATAATTACAAAAAATTCTGAGAATGACCTCATGCAATCCATGCCAAGAGCTCTCTTTTGCTCTTTTGTCAGGGACCTCAGGCAAACATCAAATGTCATGCACCCTTCTCGTGTCCCAACCGTGATGATCTCTTCATCGTCTTCGTAACATCCCGCACCGTATTGAGGCGACGCAGATTGCGGCGCGGTTTCGCCCCTGACTTGAAGCTCAGAGCTGATCTTTACTCGACTCACTCTGACTTGCTCAAGCTTCGCTCTGCCACCGAGTTCCGCGAGATTATCCCCTTCAGTCCGAGTGAACGCCTGCGATAGGAGATAACAATCGACCGATCAAGACGCCTTCTCACTCGTGCATGCATGGGATGTGGTCGTCGTGTCTACCGTTGGCAGACAATTTGTTGCACTGGGTCTTTTTCTTCAAACGGCTGACATGGATGATAATGCATCCCACTCTTGAATCATAAGGTACAATGCATTCCAAGTCCATTGGTCCAAAGAGAAATATGGGTTTGGCTGTTGCAGCGACATCCCATGCTATCTGTGGTGATTCATAGATATTTTCACATCCAGCTCCCGTCCCGAGGGAGTATGGTTTCTTGCAAGAGAACAAAGGCTTATCTTCAACAATAGATGGTTAGATGGGTAGATGAATTATTGCGAATTCCATTTGTGGGCTCACACACGTTTGGTTAGAAAAGAGTGGGACTGACGCTGGTGTTGGCAAGGACTATATCAGACTACCCACGAGTCAACTGGACTAGGTGCATACAGAACCCGTCAGTCTTTCTGACAGGTAGCTTACGAATGCTACATGGGGCCTCATACTGGCGTTTCCAGCGAACACCTCTCTTGACATGGATCTTGCAGTCTCCACTTGCTTTTGCATCAGAGCTGCATGAACGTATGGGAGGGAGGGAGGGGGGTTTGATAGGTGCAGCAAAAACGTTTTGTCACATCCCCATCCGGCGACTGACTGTTTGCTGGTCGAGAGACCGTCTCATCGTATCCTCGAAGCAGAGATGCTACCCGACTTGAAGCCTGAAGGGGACCTGAAACGTATCAGAGCAGACCAAATATTGCCGTCCGGGAATGGACAAACGGAAAAAACACGATTCTCGTCATTCTCAGGCCAGTGAAAGGGAAGCAGTTGGGTCTTGCATGTCATATACCATCTGTCTTACTCCAATACTCAGGTCGCTCTCCGTGCACACGTGGATAGATTGAGATGGTCTTGTCAATGCTCTCCAGAAATGCTATGGTCGCTTCGCGTGCGAGGGTTCTCCTTGGCGGCTGCTCTGACCAATCAGCAAATCTTCATGCAAGATTTCGCGCAAGGATCGACAGAGAGCGCGTTTCAGATGGCTCTCAAGAGGGGTCATCTCACGTCTCATCCTCATCAAACGGGTACACCTTGTGTAGAAAGGCTCAGAGAACATGACCGTAGTAAGTGTGTGACGTTCACCTGGTTGCCTGGCAGTCCGTGACCTTGGGGGGATCAACAAACCGATCTACCGACTGCTGTCAATCGTTACTTCCCTTGTCAGCAGCTTTTCTATATCCGTCCTTGCTGCAATGTAAAAAGCGCTTCGTCCCTTCCTCTATATCGCCTTGAGAATTTGGTTACGTTCATCCAACTTCGCTTCAGGAAAGCCCCACCCTGTGCTTCGTGAATTCCACGCCTTTTGTCTTTCTTCCTTGCACCTTGCTTTCTGTCTTCTATCGCATTGCACAAAGCGCGCGACAAGACTCACCGCCAGCATCAACAGCGTGCAAAAGCTTGCCTGGCGCAATCGAACATTTATTTCTGACAGCCTGGAGCTTGTCGATCGAGCCTCTTCACAGCAAAAATAATCACCACCATCAACAACTGCAGCAACAACAACGACCTGCACCATGTATCATCACACAATGTTGTCCATCATCATCATCATCTCAATGCTCTTCATGCATTTGGCATCCGCAGTCACCCTCAACGACTTCACCCCGTATCTGACCGACTTGACACCAGCCTGTAAAGCTGTCTACACCTCTGAGATCGCTGGCTGCACTGGTGACGACTTCCAGAGCGGAAAGTGTTCATCATCCTGTGTCTCGGGCTTACTCTCCGCCGGACAAGCCGTGAGAAATGCCTGCCAGAAGGACAGTCAATATGGCATCGTCGGCGCTTTCCTCAACAACCAAGGTGTTGCCAAACTGTGCCCAAACATCAACAGCAACGCCGATCAAGACCAGTCTAGTTCAAGCATTCGGTCGACCGCAACATATGCCATTGGCTCTAGCACCATGACTGCCAGCGACGCAACCTTCAGCACCACTGGCATCATAGTCGATACTGCCAGCGTCGCTACTACCGTCGTCTCGCTTTCTACCGCCACCATCCAGCCGGTCGGTGTCTCTTCGAGTTCCACCGGCGAAGCATTTGTCGGCGTCACATCTACCATCACCGGCACCTCTCTCGCCTTTGCCACGAGCACGCCATCGTCTGTCCTCATGGCCACCCAAACCCGCCTCTCATCAACGACCCACTCTGCTGCCAAACATACCCAGAGCAGCGGCACCAGTGGCGGCACCCCTTTCGACTCTTCAGCTGCTTCCAACGCCTTTGACCTGACCCTGCTGGGAGGTGCACTTGTTGCTCTCATGTTCCTTCTCGCTTGATACGGGAGGTCTCCATTCTTGTTTTGTTTTGTTTTGCAGCATGAGCGATGCAGCCGTACTTTTATTCCTTTTGTTTCACAACCAATACCCCTTTTGACGTTATTTCTTGTTAATGCGCACGTCAAGCTGCGATAAATAGTAATCAAGCAAGGCTCTGATGCCTGAACGGTTGAATTTTCTTCCATTTCAATCATTATCCATCTCCCCATAGATAATCAGACTCGACTTGTTCTCATTCATAGTTGGTCTCGGCAGAGTCTGTCCATGTCTACCAGTCGTGAGGCAGTAAGGGGGACACCGGGTGCCCAAGCAAGCTGCATTCTAATACCAGTTTCATGCTGTCGAGATAAGCTTCACTTTGCAAATACATCATGATGAGAAGGGCAAACAT
Source organism: Aureobasidium sp. P6 (assembly GCA_003992365.1). Classification (NCBI taxonomy): domain Eukaryota; kingdom Fungi; phylum Ascomycota; class Dothideomycetes; order Dothideales; family Saccotheciaceae; genus Aureobasidium; species Aureobasidium sp. P6. The sequence continues at coordinate 45,338 of RZIQ01000077.1, read as the reverse complement.
GGAAAACTGGCATGTGAGTGGGCATGCAGGATGGTTCTAGCGATCTGCTGTTATCCCAAGGTATTCCTCAATCTTCTCTCTAGCTTCTTGCTCGCGAGGCAGGACTTGGCCAGCATGGACAACACTAAACATCGTCTGCAACACGAACATGGGCACAGCATCAAGCACATACGCGTATCCTTCCCTCCTCATGAGCGTACCGACAAACACCTCCGTCTCCGAAAACTCAATGATGCGATAAGTAGCTCTGGCAATGATGAGCACCGCAGCGAACACCAGCAGCAGATGCAACGTCTTCCAAGAATACCTGCCGTACATTTGCCCAGCAGCCTCAGTCTCCACATTCCTCGTACGAAGACGAAAGACGACCGCGATAGCGCCAAACAGACAGAAACTCAAAAGCTGCAAGACCAAGCCCAGAATCTCGAGTTTCTTGCCGGTGGAGGCCATTTCTTTTATGGCGATCATGCCGCCGCCGCCGGCGGTGGCGAGAAAGGAAAACATGTCGATGCAAACGAAAAAGTTTGTGACCATTTGGGGCCGGAGGAAGGAGGCTTGGGGTTCGTTGACTAGGACCACGAGGCGGGAGTAGGTCATGTAGAGGGTTGCGGCGTAGAGGGAGGGAGGCAAGAGGATGAAGATGTTTTGGAGGGCGTAGAGGGGTATGCTGGTGGGGTGCATGACGGAGAGGAGGCGGAAGGTGTAGCCTAGTGTCATCACTGGGACGGGGTCAGTATAGGGTAGATACAGGACAAAGAGATAGTGTGTGGCTTACTGAAGGCGCCGACTGTGAATGCTGCGAAGAATTTGGTCTTGTAGTAGATTGCTTGGATCAAGTGGACCACAGCGCCTGTTCCGAAGAGAGACACTGCAATGATGGCTAATGGTAAAATGGGGTGGTATCCCCAAAGATCGTCGTCCATGGTGAGTATCTCAGAATGACCAAGTCTAGTACTCCGGATCGTGTTTGCTGTGTTTGGCGAGGGTGTCAAAACAATCAATGATACGATGATACTGGAATCAAGGTCTTGAGTGTCTGGCTGCAGACATACGGAATGACCAAAAGGTAGCATGTTAGTAGCACAGGGGAACCATGGGAACCATGGGAACATATACCTTTCGGCAACAACAAGAACCTTGATTCAGAGTTCAAGCCCTAGGGTCCATTCCTTACCTATAGAAGAACCTAAGACCGAGGGTTGGCATCTTCGGAAGGCTGCCGACAAGACGGTAAAACCGGTGAGCTTTCCAATACCGATAACCTATTTTTCTTCGAGGAATAATGGTTTAGGTCCTGCTTCCATGGCTTCTAGTGTTCCGAATTTTGTTGAAGGCATTCGGAAAACATTTCGTCGTTGGTCTGAGAGTTCTCTGTTACGTTTGGTCTATACAGATAGCGACGCCCATCTGTCGTTGAGGTGCAAGACCGCAGAAAAGCATAAAGAACGACATCAGAGGGTGGTTGAGTCTTTGCTCTTGAGAAGTGTAACCACGTCCCAACCACGACTTCCGTATTTGCCCAGCACTTACGCGCGCGCCTAGTGTTACCCTCGTATACGCAGTAGAGACAAAATAGCGTTGAGATGTTGTTGTCGGTAGGTGGATGTGAACGTCTTCAGTGGTTCTGCGATTCATGATGAATCGCCAAGCCATTCTCATCCAACATGCTTGTTAGCAACAATCATGAGCAACAGAAACAATAAACGAGTCACGACGAGTGACCAAAGGGATCCCAGACACCAGATGCATGACTTTCATGGCTGTAACAAAATACGATACATCTTGTGATTAGATCAGTGTCCATTGATGTCTGCAGTTTGACATCACCTATGCCGACGGGTCTCCCATCTCAAAAAACCACCATGCTCTGCAAGCGATCCCTTCTGTCACACTTCACTGCTTATGGGAGCTGTGCGTTCGTACTCGAGTAGCAACCCTGTGTTTGGTGACAAACCTGGCTCTCCTCTCTGTCTAGGTGCACACATATTATCTCTTCGCTGATAGCATCTGGAACGGAAAGAGTTGTTACAATGCAAGAAATTCTCTTACCTTTTAGAAGAAACCATCGGACCCCGAAGTGTCCTTGCTCTACGGACGTATGCTACAATCGGTAGCATACCTGTGCATGATACCCATCGCTTCAATTCCTATCTTGTTGGCTGACTTTTCTGTTGTCTAAGATGTCTTGTCGCATATCACGCAGGCCATGTGCTGTTAGGGTTCCAATGGGTATTGCCAGAAGCGAACGAAGACCGAAACTTGATGCACCAGACATCTGCCGAGATGTATATCGCGGACTTTAGCGGTTCTTTCGCGCCATGCGCAAACAAGGATTGATAATCTGGCGCACATGGTTGGTTCGAAGGGAAGGAATTGCCGGAACTGTGACGTCGATATCGAGTCGACGGAACCGCTCTCCGCAACAGGTTCAGCCTCATCCCTGTCAAGCCGTGAACAACCAAAGGGACATTGTATTTCTTTCATGGCTGGAATTGAGAAGAACGTGGCATGAAACCCTTTGGGTAGGAACACGATCAAGCAAGTGTAGTAGCCAGATATAAAACCCGACAATTAGCAACACAAGCTTCTGTCCCTCCACGTTCTCCGTATGCTAGCGCGATCTTCCGAGCCAACCAGTTTAATTTATCGCTCAGATAATGCGAAATCGAGAGTACGTCAGGCATACCACATGCCGTCGAGCTAAGGTCGTACTCGTGCCTTCCCTGTCCGTAACGATGTTATCTGTGCCGACTCCCCCGTTCCGCCCTCAACAGCTTTCTTCAAACCTAGACATCAAGGTATCCAGCTTTGAGGATTATTGTCATGGCGTACAATCAACAAGGCTCCGGAAAAATCGAGGACTTTGAGGTCAAGGGAGAAGCACCATATTTTGCCGAAGAAAGAGAAGGATGGAAAGGCTACATTGAATGGGAGGTATGTTCTAACACACATCAAAGATGATATACAGCCTTTCTGACCTCAGTCAAGAAATACCCGGAAAAAGCCAAGGAGGCCCAGGAGATTCTGGCCAAGTACGATTTCCCTCCACCGCCCGAGTTTCAGCTCAAGCCTCTGCCCGAAACCAATCCTGTTCTGGAAGGAGTCCGCTGGAAACAATACCACTATGCTATGGGATCTACCTTGAAGGATATTCCGGACATCAGGTACGACCTCGGATCTAGCTCACAGCCAGAACTTTGCTGACAGAAGTAGCTGGGAATATGTCAAGAAGGAGAAGAGTGAAGACATGATCCACGTTCTCCAGTTCCCATACAACGGAGAGCCTCCAAGAGTATGATTGACCGCCTGTTCAGACTGGGAGCATAGCTGATTCCACGACTCTAGGATCGCCTGGTTGAGACCGAGATCACTGACAACAAAGACCACTTTGTCCGCAACCACGGCGGTATCCCCGAGATCGACCCTGAACATTTCACACTGGACATTGAGGGCTTGGTAAACGAGCCCAAGAGACTTACACTTGCCGACTTGCAGAATGAAGAGCTGTTCCCTCGCCAAAGCAATGTGGTCAGTCTCCAATGCTCGGGTACTCGCCGTATAGAGCAGATCCACGAGTACCCTGGTGATGGTGATGAGCTCATCAACGCACCTTGGGGTGAAGGCGCCATCGGTACAGCTCGTTGGACCGGAGTCAGTTTGAAGAAGGTCATCAAGTACTGTGGCGGTCTCAAGGACGGTGGTGAGGGTATTCACCTCGAGTTCTACGGAGCCGATACCTACTTCAAGAAGGGCAAGGTCTACAACTACGTCGTCAGTGTGCCATGGCGAAAGGTCAAGTTCAATGAGGTCCTTTTGGCTTGGGAGATGAACGGCGAGCCTCTTCCCAAGATCCACGGCTTCCCTCTCAGAACCGTCGTATTCGGATGTCAGTTTATGGTTCCTCCATGCTTTTGGTTTAGATGCTAATTATCATCAGACATTGGCGCAAGAAGTTGCAAGTGGCTCTACAAGATCAAGGCCATGAGAGGTCCCAGTCTTGCTCCTGTCCAAGCCAAGGAGTACCTCTACTACACACCCCAAGTCGGCAAGCAGAACGCCTTGTACAGCAACGGCTTCAGCATTCAAGATATGCCCGTCTCATCAGCCATCATGTCACCAGTCAACATGGCTCAGATCATCCACGACGGCAAGATCAAGATGCGCGGTTGGGCCTACTCGGGCGGCGGTCACTGGCCCGTCCGTGTCGAAGTCTCTGGCGATGGAGGCAGTATCTGGTATGAGGTACCCTACGAGAAGATGACCAAGAAGTACTACTACGCCTGGAGACTGTGGGAGATTGACCTCCCGGTTGATGCAGAAGGCTGGCTGGAACTCTGCGTCCGCACTTGGGACAATGCCATGAACACACAGCCTACCTATGTTCGATCGGCTTGGAATTGGGATTTGCACGTTACTTCAAGCTGGTGGGTTTTCTTCCTTTCTTTTGATTTCTTTGGAGATGCACGGGTTTGCTGACAATCATCGCAGTCATCGTATCAAGGTTTACAGCATCAACAAGAGCAAGCCCCTCACCGCTCAGCGATTGAAGGTTCTCGAGGAGAAGAATGTTCCTATCGTGCCCATCACTCACCCCATGGAGTTTGATCTCGAGACTCAGGATCACTACGCCGAGGAGATGAAGAAGCAGGGTGGACGTGAGCCTGAGGAGTAGATGGATGACGATTAACCCTAGGAGAGTCTGAAAGGATGAATAATGTTTCATTAAAGCAGTCGTTACATACGCATATCATAACGTCCTTGTCACGTCTTTGCAAGAGTTTAACCATTTGTTATAGATGCATAGGGAGATGTCTTTGCTCAAGACGTCTTTGGTCTGTTCATGTCAACGGCACAGTTATAAAACTGTAAGATCAGGTCAAGCAAAAGCTGTCCATTCGTCATTTGGCTAGAAAGGGGGTATCATGCCATGCCCAAAATCCATCAAAAACTCCTCGCAATGCACTTCTTTATATTCATGATCCTCTTAAACTCTGTTTGACATCCCGAGCATACCTTCCCGTAATGTTGTCGTGAGAGCCAGCTCGCTGCAGATTCTATCTAGCCTCACGGCTGCGAGAACGTGAGCGGTCACGCTTGCTGCTGATCTTTTCACTGTCGCGGCGAGAAGCGCCAGCGCTGGCTGAGGGAATGTAGCGGTCGGCTTTGGGCCTATCGTCGTCTCGGCGGCGGCGATCACGGTCTCTGTCACGATCACGCTCGCGCTCTCGTTCCCTTTCTCTGTCGCGGTGGTCGCGATCTCTGTCCTTGTCGCGATCTCGGTCTCGTTCACGCTCGCGATCACGATCCTTGTCTCTTGAGCGATCACGTTCTCTGTCTCTGTCGCGGTCGCGTTCTCTGTCACGATCTCTCGAGCGGTCCCGGGGCCGGCGATCAGCAGGGACATAACGATCGCCCTGGCCTCTAGGAGAGCGAGTACGGGAACGTCTTCTGCGATCACGGTCTTGACGATCGGCAGGGACGTAGCGGTCACCGCCGTTCAGGGGACTGCGAGAGCGATCGTGGCGTCGTGTGCGGCGGTCTCGGGATGGGGACCTGCTGCGACGGTCTTTGCTGCGGAATTGGGTCGCTTTCCATGCCTCGCGCTCGGCACTAATCTCGCGCAGGGTGGATTCACGGCGGCCTTCGTAGCGGTCGTAGCCCCTTGGTGGTTCTCTTTCTCGTTCTCGGTCTCGATCCGAGGGTCTGTAGTGACGGTCTGCGGAGATGGAACGGCGGTCTCGGTCTCTGCGGGCGTATTTTCTGTCGATGCTTTCGCTGCGTTCGCGTTCGACTCGTTTTGCTCCAGTCTTCTGTGCCATGGCCTGGCCTTCTTCGAGCAGCATGCGCATAGCCTCCTGCTCGAGACGCTTGGCCTCTTCTTCCTCTTGCAGCTTCTTCTTCCTTGCCCTCTCTTCTTCCTCCTTCTTTCTCTCTTCCTCGCGTAGCTTGTTTTCCCTCTCACGCTCCTCGGCGATTGCTTTGAGGTGGGCTTTCTTTCTCTCCTCTTCCTTTTTGCGCAAGACCTCACGCTCGGCGCGTTTCCTCTGCTGGACCTCGAGGCGTTCCTTTTCCTTTTTCAGCTCTTGCTCGCGCTGTCTCAGAGCCTCAAGCTCGGCCTTCTTTTGCTGAGCGCGTTCCTTCTTTGCAAGCTCTTTGAGATGTTCGGCATGACGCTCAAGACGCTCCTGGTGGCGACGTTTAGAGGATTCGGCATAGACATGATCGGGTTTGTTTCCTAGGTCTTCCTCTTGTTTAGCAGCCTCTTCACCAATCTCAGTTCGACGGATGTCTCGCAGGGCTTGTTCGGCAGTATGAAGATAGTTTCTGACAAAGTTCTCGATGTCGGCTTCGGTCTTGGGATAGATGTCTGCGCGGGCGGCGGCACCTTCGAGAAGAGGGGCGGCAATACGAGGATTTTTGGCGAGGTATTTGACAGGATCGCGATCGATTTCGGCGTCTGCGAAGGAGTTGATTGAGTCGACCAGGGACGATTTGAGGGGCTTGAGATTGCAAATCAGAGATGGAACTAGCACGGAAGCAGGAGAGACATACGCCCTGATCAAAATTGGCAAAAGTATTCTTGCGAAGGTCGTCGAATTGGCCCTTCTTCTTGAAAGTGTGCAGCAGGCTGTCTATGGACGTGCGCTTGGACGAAGAAAGCGGCAGATCAGAAACACGAGGGCGTTTGCGAGGAGGCAGGTCGGCATGCGCGCCGATGGCTGAATCGGCGGTCGCTGCCATGTTGGGATGAAAAGAAGGAAAGTGATGCAAATTCAAGGTTGGATAATATCGGGAAAGAGCAGCCGGGGGGACGATGCGCGAGTCTGGAGAGACAACGCCAAGAGCGAGCTTGACGGAAGGAACGACTCTCTCCCGACGCAGCACGCAGCACGCAGCAGCCAGCGACGACGCAAAGGTCAGCAATTGACGATACACACTGACATTCACCACTTGCTCAACCCTCCTCCGCTGCCCTCCTCGACCACCCTCGCCGAGCCCGGAGCCCTCCCCGACTGCTCTTTCTACACACCCGACCATCCATCACATCACCAGTCGCAATGTCCAAGATCCTTTTCTGGGGCGGTTTCGGTGCGCATCAATCGTCGCCCACCACCATGGCATGACACACGTACTCATTGCAGCTTACAGGCATCGCCGTCCGCGTCTGGCAACTCGGCATTGAGATGCGTCCCATCCTCCAGCGCAACGCTCTCTGGGCATACCCTGTCTTCGGCGGCATCGGCGCAAGCTTCGGTTACTGGCTGCAAGGTGTTGAGCAGAGACAGCTGCGCATTCTCCAAGAAACAAAGGAATCATTGCTCGAGAAGAGAAGAAGACGTGCCGAGAGAGAAGGCGGTGTCAATATCGGCACCGACTACCAGAAGAACGAGGAGGGTCTTTTCGCAACTGCTGCCCAAGGCCACGGTGCAACCACCAAGCAACATTAAACCGCCTTATGTATTGCTGCCCTGCTTCTCTCCACCCTTTGATATCCAGAGAGCAACAACCACCTTCATGTATCACCGTTCCATCCATCAGCCGCTCTGTGCACTTTTCTTTCTTTTCTAGTCATTCTAGTAGACGATCAAAACATCCCAATTGACCCATCTCGTACTTTGCAATCATTATGCCGTGGTTGGGTGCATTTACAAAGATGAGCATCTCGAATGGTGAGAATAATTGCCATATCTTAAATCAGACTGCTTCGCGTTTTTAAATGTCTCCATGCTTCTTCAGTGTTTTGTGGATATCCAGATATGCCGGATTCATGACAAACAACCAAAGCTGATACAAGTCTGTTCGACTACATAGTCATCGATGCCGAGCTTGTCCAAGGTGTCATCTCGGTCCGCGTATTCGACTCCCCCTCCGTTCAGCTCACCGCACGTATGCCAATCGACTGACCGTATCACTCAAATTCTAAGCAGTTGGATCAGGACTGAGACAGTGGTCCGGAGCATACGTTACTTCTTCTGAGCACATCAATATTCGCTGCGCTTGGCTTCGTGAGGCTTCAACGACTTTACAACAACCAGACTATCAACAACTACGTGTCGTCAATTGTATATCACCGAGTCATCGCAACAGGTGTTTAAATTCAACAACGAAGCGTCTAAAGAATCTTGACTTCTCCTGCTCTGCATCGTCGGCTCTTTTCTCATTTCTGAGCACGCGACATGGAAAACCAACCACCACGAAATACTTGGCCAGGGTCACTTCGGCTTCCATCACCAAACCCGCCCAAATCTGGCCAGATCACAATCTTCGGCGGTGGCACAGGTGACCTCGTCTTACTCTTGCCAGGCAATGTGTGCAGTAGCTGACCTATCGGCCAGCGACGAACCACCTCGTTGATGTCTTCACAAGTCTTGCTCAGGCCAACAACAGCGTCCTGAACTATGTCATCCCGATTAGTGACAATGGCGGTAGTTCTAGCGAGCTGATTCGAGTGTTTGGCGGTCCTGGTATGTTAGCTCAAGAATGATGCTCTTGACTTTCATTGACATGTAGTTTAGGTATCGGTGATCTGCGCAGTAAGTCTCAACTCCATCAACAGCAATACCCCTCTCGACCAATTCATATTGCTTGCTCCCTTGCTGCAGTCCACTGATCTTTGTTCCAATCAACAGGTAGGCTTGTTCGCCTGATCCCAGATAACGGCGACCCGCATTCCGAAGCAGCAGCGATAAAAGCTCTTTTCAACCACCGTCTCCCGTCAGAACCAAGAGAGGCGCGTCTGGAGTGGCTGGAGATAGTGGAATCTCTTCATCCACTATGGCGTCAAATCTCGACGCCCAAGAAAGAACTCATCAGAAGTTTTCTGAACTTGGTCAATCAGGAGATCGTCAAGAGAATGCGACCATCAAGTAGATTTGATTTCTCATCTGCCAGTATCGGCAATTTGTTCTTGACTGGGTGAGATCTACCTTGTTCCCCTCTGGCCTCCTCGAAAGAGTTCAAACTAATAGGAACTAGCGCCCGCCTCTTCTCAGGTAGTCTAGAATCAGCCATCTACCTCCTCAGCAGCGTCTGCAGCGTGCCCTCCACCATAACCGTCCTCCCAGCCATAAACACAAACTTCTCGCACCACATCTCCGTATCTCTGACCGATGGCACAACAATCACCGGCCAAAACAACATTTCCCACCCCGCGGCCCCTTCGGCCCTCCTCGATTCCTCACCCCCCTCACCCACCCGCATCCGCCGCGAGACCGAAGAATCCGATAATGTCGAAGATGCAAACTTACCCGGCAGTCTACCCAGCTTACGCAAACCCGCCATCAAATTTTCAAAATCCCAAGAAGAGGATTTGAGTTCGAGGATAGAGAGGTTATGGTACATCAACCCTTACGGCCAAGAAATGAGCTGTCCCGCAAACCCACGCGTGCTGGACGCCATTGCAAAATCCTCGACGGTGATATACAGTATCGGCAGTCTGTTCACCTCCATCATCCCCTCCATCATTTTACGAGGAGTGGGTCAAGCGATCGCAAACCCAAACATCAGGAACAAAATCTTGATCCTCAATTCCTCCATCGATCGAGAGACTGGGCCTTTGAGTTCGCCGTTTACGGCTATCGATTTTGTGGCCGCCATTGCGAATGCGTGTGCCGAGAGTAGAGGGTTGGCAAAACCAAAAGTCGAGGATTATTGGGTTTATGTCAGTCATGTCGTTTACATCGAGGTCCGGGGTGCGCCAAAGGTCGACAGAGAGATGCTTGCAAAGGCCGGGATCGAGGGAATTAGAGTGTATGGCCAGAGTGGCAAGTTTGACGATAGGGGCTTGGAGCAGGCTCTGAAGATGGTCTTGGGCAAGGGGGAGCAAGGAGTCGGGCTGAGTAGGAGGAATACTCTGCAGAGGTAGATTGAAAGATTTGGACATGGTTGTTCCAAAGCGAACGAATGAATTTACAAAATGTCAAAAGTGAGATGTTGGCGATTTTATGTTGTTTGGTTACTTTCTCGGATTGGCAGTGACAAAAGTACACTTTGAACAGTGTTAATTCAAATGTCACAAACACTTTGGGAGGACCGATGGAAAGAACACAGAAAAGCGCATGAAATCAAGAAATGACAAACGATTTAGTAAACGTCATCAACCATCAAAGATTTGAAGACTTGGAAAAGTTGTGTTTTCATGATTCAATGATCAAAAATGGAGACAAAAAGGG
>RZIQ01000077.1:0-35118 GCA_003992365.1 Aureobasidium sp. P6 | reverse complement strand
GGGGGGGTATTATAACGTGTCCAGAAAAGAAACCAACTGGCTGCTCACGGCGAACTATCCCAACGACCTTGCTTGGAATTTCTGGCCGTGTCAATCTCCTTTTTGAAGTCAGAGTAAAGAGCCCTGATCTTTCCTTCCTCTTCCATAATGTCCACGATCTTGTTGGCGTGCTTTCTTCTCTTGCGCACACTCCACTTGTCGCGCTTGACAATCAGCTCGGGCGTGTTCCAGCCGGCGCTCTGGAGATACTCGACCACCCACTCGTACAGATGGTAACGCCAGTGCTGGAGAGAATGTGCGGTTTCCGCATTGCTCATGCAAAACTTGCCGAGGTAGAAGACGGTTTCTTCGGGCAGGATTTGGCGGCCTTGAGAGTCGTAGTTCACGGCTGCGTTCTCATCGACACTGCTGTCAGAGCCCGAGTCCGAGTCCGAGTCGCTCTCGTCGTCCTTTTGTTTGCGTGGCGCGACTGGCTCGAGGTTGTTCTTGTCGTAAGGCTTTCCTTCGAATTTAAGTTCGTAGGTGGCGGGATGTCCGGATCTGTTACAGGCATCACACTTGTCGCGTCCGAAGTGCTCTGATGACTTTCTGTCGAGACGAGCTGATAACAGGTCGGGTCTTGCCTGTAGGGCCAGGGTGAATTGAGAAGTCCAGGCAGCTGACTGGAACTTGGAGCCAGCCAGCCCCTTGACCTCATCGTCGAGCTTCTTGAATGTCAGATCGTAAATCTCGTCGTCCATCTGAAAAGCTGGATTGATTTTCTTCTGCACCATCCAGTCTATAGCGAAGCGGAAGAGATCCTTCGCTTTCATTGAAGCATAGCGAGTGAATGCGATAGGAACATTGGTGGGAACGCCCAGAGGACCATCTTCGTCGTCGATCACAAACCCTTCATCTTCGTCATCTTCTGCGAACATCTGCCTGTGGGTGGTCCTGTGCGTCGAAGGCTCAGGCAACTCATCTTCTTCTTCGAAGTCAGAGCTTTGATCGTAGGCTTCTTCTCCATCGTCGGGCTGGCCATCCTCTTCTTCTTCTTCTTCCTCCTCCTCGTCTTCGACAATGCTGCTCATTGGTGCGCCTCTCCTGGCCTTGAGACGCTCCAAGGCGAGTTCGCGAGCACTCTTTTGTGACACCTTCTTTCTTTTGGACAATCGGACTTCGGCGTCACTACCGCTCGAAGCCAGGTCCATCAGATCATCCTCCAACTCCTGTCTCTCCTCCTCAGTGATAGTGCTCATAGGCGCGGTATCTTTGTTTCTGCGCAGCCTTTTGCGAGATCTTGACGATGGCGGCTCGTCTGATAACTCCTCAGGGTCGGGTTCAGCTGGTCGTGAAGAGGCACGTTTCTTTGTAGAGAGTGATCGCTTGCGAGATCCAGTGATGACGACGTCACTATCGTCGTCATCGTCGTCGTCTTCAGGGACGAGTGAAAGAGGGGAGGAGCTGCGAGCCTGGCGCTTTCGTTTACGGTTCACGGCAGGAGTGGTGGGTAGATCGTCTTCGCTGTCGTCGTTGTCTGAGATGGCAGTAGCTGGCTCTGGCTCTGGCTTTTGAACTTCCACAACATCTTCTTCTGGTGATGGTGACTTCTGCTGCTGACGCTTGCTCTTCTTGCTCTTTTTCTTCGGCGCTGGTTTGGACGAGGCTTGGTCGGACTCGTCGCTTGAATCGGGATTTGATGGTTGTTGTGTTCCGAAGAAACCAGCTCGGACAGGTCGCGCAGTATTTATGGCCTTTGGACTTGAAGGCGTGAGATCAAGACGTTGTTGCTTTTTGTGGCTCTTGCGACTTGACAGCCTTGGGGTTGGTAAGACTTCGTCATCGCTCACTGCCGATGCGCCGAAAGAATTTGTAGGTCCAGTCGGATCCGGAGTTGGCGGTAGGCTTTCCAGTGGGAGATCATTAACGAGCGTGGAATTGAGTGAGGAGCTTCCAGCGGCATCGCGGACTTTACGTCGTTTCGCCGGGCTGGCACCTTCAAATCGGACTGTAGCAGCGCGGTCGCGGACTGACTGGCTAAGATCCGGTGGCGCGGGCGAAGAAGGCGGTAACGGATCGAAGGTGAGCCTCGTCTGTCTTTTCGAGGAGCGAGCCATGGTGGCAAGTGGTGCGTGAGATGGGCCAGTAAAGAAGCGATTCAGACGTGGGTTTCTAGGTGGACAAGGATGCTTGGTGAATCAGAGCGCGCCTTGCTAACGATATTCAGAGATCCATGCGATCGTGACACTGCTGTTTGTGCGAAACTCTGTGGTGAAAGTCCGCTACTCCAAGGCAGAAAGCTGGAAGACGCGATCCCAAAAAAGTCGCGGCTTCACGCGGTCAGCTGAATCGGGAAAACTGATGATTGATGACGACATGCTTGAGTCGATCATCGATTGCAATTGGAAGGATCATGAATGGTTGTTTCTTCTGTTGAACAAAGGCCGAGAGCAGTTTTCTTCGTTAAATCGACTGCTCCGATTGAACATATTCTGTGCATCTTCTGTTACAGCGCATGAACAATTGGTTGCGCTGTTGGAGAAACAACACTCTTGGCGTCACGCACCTGCTTGAGAAATCGAGTTTATCGAGCTATCATACCAAAGGAAAGAACAAGAGGCGGAGGAACACCTTCAAGATGGGTGCGCCACAGGAAGCCATCACAGAGGAGGAGATTGTTGGAATGGAGGTTCCAAACACAAAGCCACAACCTAAGGATGCTTGTAAGTGACAGACTAACCATACGCGGGACTGCATTTCTCATTGTTGACAGTTGCAGAATTAATGTCCAAAAAACCTAGTAATACTCAAAAGTCTTCCCATGGCTCGAGATCAAGTGCGAACAGGCCAGATTCGAAAATGGTTTTTGAGGGACGAAATGGTCTTGGAGCATATACGGCAGACCCGTTCGCTTACGACAGAGTCTTGTTCAATAATGACACCTCCGTGATCATCAAGGACATGTTTCCCAAATCCTCGGTCCATCTTCTAGTGCTTCCAAAGTCTCGACGAAATATTCTACATCCGTTTGATGCCTTCGAAGATGCAGAACTTCTTGCCGATGTCAAAATTGAGGTGGAAAGGGCCAAGCACATGGTTGCTGGCGAACTTCGACGAAAGTATGGGCAATTCTCCAGATTGGAGCAACCACGAATTGAAGCCAGAGATTCTGATGATCCACCGGAGGTCCTCCCAGAAGGTCGTGATTGGATGAAGGAGATTATCACTGGCATACATGCAGTACCGTCGATGAATCACCTCCACGTTCACGTCATGTCGAGAGATATGGTCAGCGAGTGCCTGAAACGCAGTGCTCATTACAACAGCTTTCAGACATCTTTTTTGGTTCCATTAGAGAAGTTTCCTCTGGCAAAAGACGACCCCATTCGGAAAATTGGTCATGGACCATGGCATGCTGTTGATCTGGTTTGTTGGAGATGCAAACAGAATTTTGGGAATAAACTTACAAAGTTCAAAGCGCACTTGGCCGAGGAACATGATCAGTGGAAGAGGGAGTAGATCGTGTGATAGATTACGACCATCAAGAGCAGCCTCCTAAGATATTTGTATCGAGATCTTAACTTATGCATTGATCTCGTTCTCAGTCAAGATAGCTTGTGAGAAGACATTGTGTATATCGGCATCGTCGAAACCAAACGGCGCACCTGCAACCGAATGCTGGCAGTTCGATGATGCTGTTCTTTCACTAGACCAGACCAGACCAGGATGGTTGCGTTTCGAAGCGGTTGTTTGCGTTACACAGTCCGATGCATGTGTCCGTAGGCGCATCTGTCGTTTGTGACATATACAAGTTGCAGCTGCATAGTCGAGAGATCAACAGGAACAGTTGGTAAATCATGGGATGCTAGATGGCAGTAGCGGACGCGACATGGTCGTGGTCGCCGCCTCTTGGCGACTGCCCAAATCAAGGTCGAATCGAAGTTCGTGTTTTGCTCGAAATTTGCTCACATTATATCAAACGGACGCTGAAGGAGCTTGGTCGAGACGCGACTTCTCCATCTACCCATACGGCTTCTCGCTTCCATCTTCACGCCTGCAACTTCCTCGACTTTTGTTTTCTTCCTCTCGACTTCAGAATCATCTATCCACTCATCACTGTCCAGATCTCATTCATACAATCCCCTTCGCTCGATACATCCATCAAACACGATGGCTTCAAGCGGCGTCTTCAGCTCGACTGACTCTGATCTGGCTGCATTGGCCCAAGAAGTGACACAGAAGTACAAGACCTACAAGAACCTCGAAGAACAAAAGTCCGCCTTTGTAGATGTAAGTGAAGGCTTTCTGCGTCTGTAGATCCTTGGCTGAAGTTTGCAGTCGCTTGTACAGCAGTTGCAGTCTGCGACGATTCGATGCACTGAGCTCGACACTGAATGCAGGCGGCTGCGCAAACAGCACGATGATGCCATCATCAGCAGCGATGGTCACTCACCGTACGTTCTGGTCCTGATCGACGGCAATGAACTCATCTTTCGAGATCGCTTCTTGAGTCAAGGTGATCACGGCGGTCGTTATGCAGCCCAGGCACTTTATCAAGCCGTCAACGAGTACGTCTTCTCGACCATCGCTACACTGCCTGCCAAGACCACAGTTCTGCTTCGCATTTATGCCGACCTCGACGATCTTTGCAATGTTGCCCTGCGTGCTGGCCTGATCAGTCATGCAAGTCAGCTCAAAGCGTTCGTTCGAGGGTTCTGCCAGGACAAGGCTCTTTTCGATCTGATTGATGTTGGCATGCAGGGTCGCTCTGTTGTATATGACAAGATGGAAGGTTCGTTTTCTTGCCGTGACAAATCGGTCCATACACTGACGAGTGTACAGAAAACTTGAGAATGTATGCACTCAATACGGATTGCAAGCACATACTCTTTGGTTGCGAAGACGGCGAGGTGTATGCGCAGATTCTCAGACCATTTACGGAGCAACTCGGCGCCAACCCACGCATCACCCTGCTCCACGGACCTGAACCGGACAAACGTCTTGGATCTCTACGCATTGCTTGCACTCAGATGAACAACATTTTTCGAGACACGAAGACAGACACTTACAACTTGGCAGGCCTTGGGTCAGAAGCAGATTCAAGTGCATCCTCTCGCACGGAATCGGTGATGTCTCCGATCTTGACTCCCACGACCTCAAGATCAGACTCACGCACCGCCATCAGAGCAGCACCCATTGCAATTCCAGGGCTCGCGCACAGTCGTCAACCCTCGGCCAGCTCTTCGGTGAACTCTGGCGAGCCCAAGCAAAGAGCCAGCTCATGGGCCATGGCAGCGAAGAAAGGAGCTGCTGTGAAGACACCGCCCAGAGAAACAGCCAAAGAGAAGGAGTCTTTTTCCAGTGATGGGATTCGCCGCAACAGGAAGGGGCAACGTATTGATCCGCCTACGCCTGAGTTCAAGAAGGATGAAGTGAATCGTCTCAAGAAGCTGAAGCTCTGCAACGCTCACCACCTTCGCCATGACTGCCCGTACCCCGAGGGCAAATGCGAACATGATCATTCATACAGGTGCACAGCCAAGGAATTGGAAACGTTGAAGCTCGTGGCTCGTATGTCTGCCTGTATCCATGGTAGCGAATGTTCAGATCCTAAGTGCATCTATGGACATCGCTGTCCCTTTCCCGAGGCCAGGGAGGGCAGCAACAGAGGAAAAGCATGCATCAATGGTGACAATTGCAGATTTCCAGAAGAGATGCACAATATGGACCTGATGGCTGTGCGCCACTTCAAAATCACTTAGGAAGAGAACAGCGAGGAGTCGGTAGAGTGGTGGGACACAGACGAGGAGCGAGACTAAGCCGTATCGATACAAGACAGCGTAGATAGGACGCGGCTCAAGCTGATACAATATGGACATTCGTTTATTGGTTGCTTCGAAGAACGATGTTCTCGGCCCTCGAAGGCGCCAAGCAGCTGGCCGAAGCTCGAGCTGTCTCTTGAATGGAGAGGCCACCTTCGCACTTCTCGCCCTCCCCGCAACTGCAACTCTCTCGTTCTCCGTGACTTTGACAAGGCATTGCACATCACAAATCATCAACATGGTGTCCCTGAAACTCGGCGCGTTTGCGCTCTTTGCGCTCAAGGCTCTTTCTGCCTACGCTCAGGTTTGTCCACATTGCTGTCCCCACCAATTGAGCAGGACTAATGACGTTGACAGGCTCCTGAGGTCGAGGAGGAGATCGAAGACCCTACCCAGCAGCAGTCGCCCAGATTGAACGTCGAGGTTTCTGTCGCTTTCCCTGACTCGGAAGTCTTTGGTGTCAAGCTCGTCAATGGCCACGCGACCAACGCTGTTCTGTCGATTGCCAACCATGAGACTACCCCCATCCACCTTCGCTACGTTGGTGGCTCTCTTCTGACTCCTTCTGGTCTTCCGGGAGCTCCCGACCCGCCTGTTGCTCTCCGCAACTTGACCACCGGAAAGTACGATCTTCTGATCCCAGCCGGCGAGAAGGAGACTGCCACCTACAGCTTCGCGACCGAGATGCACCCCCAGGACCTGACGCTTAACTTGGCCGCTGTCATCCAGAATGATGCCGGTATGATCTACACTTACCAGGCTTACAACGGTACTGTCTCTGTTGTCGAGGCTCCCATGAGCTTCTTCGATCCTCAGATGTAAGCATTTCTTGGGCAATTGAACCATCGACATGGACTGACACACTTTTGCAGCATTTTCCTTTACCTCGTTCTCAGCGGTGTCTTTGCTGGTACCGTCTACTTCATCTACAACACGTGGTTCACCACTTTCTTCCCCCAGAAGAAGGGTCGCGGCAAGGGCGGCGAGCGTGCCAAGCGCTCATCCGGTGGTTCCAAGAAGGTCGACCCCGCCGATCAGGTCAGCGTTGTTGGCGCTGACGGTCCTGCTGTCACCAGCGGAGCCAAGGCTTACGACGAGTCCTGGATCCCTGCCCACCACTTGTCTCGCCCTCAGGCCAAGCGCGTCGCATCCGGCGCTAAGCCTAGATCCAGAAGCAGACCCGCCGCATAAGAAATTGTGAAAAGCATGGTATAAGGAGGCACACTGTCTAAACAGGCAGGTGTGCTTGGAGAAGAGGTGTATATTGCATATGACGATTGTACTCTAGAAAAGCGATGGGCGGATTCAGGATAGTGTGGTGCATTTGATTATCGAAATGAACAAGAACAAGACCATCATATCATGCATTCGTAATAGCTTCGTTGCACGCAGGTAAAAGCGTTCAGTTGGGCGTATTTGACAAAAGTCATTGAGTCGCGAAGCTCATTATTGAGTGATGGTTGCTTCCCCGCGTTATCTCCGCCTATCGCCATCAAAGTGACGGCAATTATTTATGTATTGACGGCAAAAAAAAAGATGGACATGTGCTGAGCAAACATGGTCAACAAACCACATGCTCCTCGGAGCAACAACAAGCCTGGCAAGAAGTCTGCTTCGACTGCCGCCACGGCAAACGGCGAAGACACGAGCTACATAGTCTTTTCCAATGGCAAGGGCTCCAAGAAGGCCCACAAGAACGAGCCCCCTCCGACGGCAGGAAGCAGCTCGTCAGCCCCTGACAAACCCAAGGCCAAGGGCAAGCATGCAGGCCCCGAACTCGACATGGCCGGCGACGCCGTCAAAAAGCCCGACACACGAACCCTGATCGGCGGCCAATCATGGACGGGAAAACTGCCCGTCAACATGCTCTCCGAGCACTGTCAGAAGCAGAAATGGGAAAAGCCAGAGTACACCATGCACCGCTCGTCCGACCCGCCAGGCCACGTCTCGTCTGTGATTCTGCGCTGCAAGAATCCAAAGACTCAGGAGCTTGTGTCGTTGCCTCCCATGTCGCTACCCCCTGCCAAGAGGGCACTGGGTGTGCAAGACACGGCTGTCGAGGCTAGACATTTCGCTGCTACCTATGCGCTTTATCGAGTTGCCAATGCCAAGAACTTGCACATGATGATGCCGCCCAACTATCGCGACCTCTGGAAGGGCGAATTTGCAGACATGAAAAAGGAGGCTACGAAAGAAGGCATGGCCTGGCTTTATGCTGCAGACCCCTTCCAAGCACGAAAAGAGTGGGACGAAGAAAGAGCTGCAAAGGAAAAGAAGAGGCAAGAAATCGAAAAGCAGATGGAAGCCGCCAAGAAGGATAACAGCACGCCTGGTGCAAACAAGAACCCTGGAAAAGGCTGGACAAGAGCACCAAAGGTTGAGATGGGTAAGAAGATGCGCAGGGACGTTGAAGCTTTGATCAGACAGGCTGCCTCATGGAACCCGCACGGAGTCACTCTATCAAATGGCGACAAGAAGCATATCGTCCAAGACCTTTCGAGGCTAGGTTTCCGTCCTTCGCACGTGGACGAGGCTGTAGAGATCTGCAAAGACCGCGAAGAAACTATCGAATGGCTACTGATCCACGTTCCGGAAGACGACCTGCCAAAATGGAGTTTGCCAGAAAACTACTCTGCTGGTGTCTCCATGGCCAGCAGTGACCTTGCTCGTGAGGGTAAGCTGAAACGTCTTGCCATTACTGGCTATGCTTTGGAACTCTGCGAAGAAGCGCTTGATGCATCTTCAGGTGAGGAGGCTGCCGCTGCAGAAAGACTTCAAAATAGACTTCTTGGCAACCTGGACACATCATCTCTGGCATCTGCCACAGAAAGTCTAGACATCTCGGATGACACCGATGTATGGGAAGAAGAACAAGTCATCTTGGCCTCCATCTACAGCGACCGATACAAGGCGACCAAGACATCTTGTTCAGTCGTGTTGGAAGTTGCCGAGAAGCCAAAAGAACGTATCGTTCTTCACGCTCGGAGACCGGCTGCATATCCTAATGTCGTTCCAGTCCTGGCCATTGAGGCTTCTTTGCCCGCCTACATCCGTCTGAGTATACTGAAGCAAGCTCTCTTACAAGCGCAATCAGACTTCCTTGGCGAGCAGATGCTGTTTAATCTCATCGACTGGCTGGAACATGAGATACCGAATATCATTGCCAATCCTGGTAGACTCAGTAGCATTGCCTCTGTTGCTTCGACCTCTGCCAAGCCTGATGCAGAAATATCAGGACGTAAACGGCAGCGGACACGTCGCATGCCCAGACCCATCAACTGGCAACCTTCTTCAGAACAGAGCCAGAGGATTTTAGCCGATTGGCAAGCCAGGCAAAAGACACCAGCACAAGAGCGCATGATGACAGCAAGGAAGTCTCTACCCGCCTGGAACTTACGAGACGCCATCGTCGAGGCCGTCACTTCATCACAGGTCACCATCATCTCTGGAGAGACCGGTTCCGGAAAGTCTACTCAGTCTGTACAGTTTGTTCTGGATGACATGATCAGGCAAGGGCTTGGGGAAGCTGCAAACATCATCTGCACACAACCTCGGAGAATTTCTGCTTTGGGATTGGCTGATCGTGTTGCTGATGAAAGATGCGTAAAAGTTGGCGAGGAAGTCGGCTACTCGATCAGAGGAGAATCGAAACAAAAGTCTGGTACTACCAAGATTACGTTTGTCACTACCGGTGTATTGTTGAGACGGTTGCAAACGTCTGGCGGAAAGCCACAAGACGTCGTTGATGCTCTGGCTGATGTCAGTCATGTGGTGATCGATGAGGTTCACGAGCGAAGCCTGGATACTGATTTCCTCATGGTTTTGCTCAGAGATGTGCTTCAGGTTCGCAAAGACTTGAAGTTGATCCTCATGTCTGCCACTCTTGATGCTGAGATCTTCAAGAGTTACTTTGCGGGCAAGATGAGCGTCAGCACAGTCGAAATTGCAGGTCGCACCCATCCTGTCCAAGACGTCTATCTGGACGATATCTTGCGCATGACTGGCTTCGCCGGCGCCATCTCAGAAGAAGGCGACGAGGAGGGATCGAAAGAAACTAGCATGGGAGCAGCACTACGCAGTATCGGCATGAAAATTAACTACGACCTCATCTCCGACACCGTCCAAGCCATCGATGAACACCTCGGCACCCAAGACGGCGGCATTCTGATCTTCCTCCCCGGTGTAGCAGAAATCGACCGCGCCCTCAAGACTCTCCAACACCTCCCTCACATCCACGCACTTCCCCTCCACGCCTCCCTGCAACCCGCCGAACAAAAACGCGTCTTCCCTCCCGCACCACCTCACAAACGCAAAGTCATCTGCGCAACCAACGTCGCCGAAACCTCTATTACAATTGAAGACATTGTCGCCGTCATCGACACCGGCCGCGTCAAAGAGACAAGTTTCGACGCTGCAAACGGCATGATCAAACTCGAAGAAGTGTGGGCTTCAAGGGCAGCGTGTAAACAGCGTCGTGGCCGTGCCGGTCGTGTGCGAGCGGGTACTTGCTATAAACTGTACACCAAACAGGCAGAGAGCAAAATGTCTGAGAGGCCGGACCCGGAGATTTTGCGTGTGCCATTGGAGCAGTTGTGTTTGAGTGTCAAGGCTATGGGAGTGTTGGATGTTCCTTCGTTCCTTGGCCGCGCGATCACTCCGCCGTCTACGGTGGCTGTCAGTGGTGCTTTGAGCACTTTATCACGCATGGGCGCTCTCGATGGCGCAGAACTAACGGCCTTGGGTCGCCATTTGTCCTCGATCCCAGCTGACCTGCGCTGCGGCAAACTCCTCGTCTATGGCGCCGTATTCGGCTGCCTAGACGCCTGCCTCACCATCGCCTCTATTCTAACTGCTCGCTCACCTTTCCTCTCCCCACCTACCCGTCGCGACGAAGCCAAAACCGCTCGATTGGCATTCGCGCCTGGGGGTCAAGGAGACTTGATCTGCGATCTCCGCGCTTTCGAACTCTGGACCCAAAAGCGTGCTGACGGCACACCTTCCTCCGCCCTGAAACAATGGTGCGATGTCAACTTTTTGTCCACACAGACTCTCTTCGACATCCAGAGCAACAGACGCCAATACTTTTCCTCGCTGCAAGAAATCGGCTTCTTGTCTTCCTCTTCTTCTGCTGCCATGGACAGGGAAGGATACAACGCACGCAACAGCAACACGGCACTCCTGCGCGCCCTCATCGCCGCATCCTTTTCCCCTCAAGTCGCTCGTATCGAGTTCCCGGATACAAAGTACGCGGCATCCGTCTCTGGAGCAGTGGCTTTGGACCCGGAAGCAAAGACGATCAAATATTTCCGCGAGCCCAACACTACCACTACTGCTGCTGCTGCTGCTGCTGCGACACCCACCTCGACATCAAGTCATTCTTGTGCAACAAAGCAACATGATCAAGCAAACCCGAGATTGTTCATCCATCCCTCCAGCACTCTGTTTTCGTCGGCGCCCGGCACGAATTTCCCGCCTTCGACGGCTTTCTTGTCGTATTTCTCGTTGCTCGACACCACAAAGACGTTTATCCGCGACCTCACGCCTTTTAATGCCTACACTCTGCTCTTGTTCTCTGGCACCATAGAGCTGGATACGCAAAACAGAGGCTTGGTGGTTGATGGTTGGTTGAGACTGAAAGGGTGGGCGAGGATAGGCGTTTTGGTGGGCAGGTTGAGGGGAATGTTGGATCAGGTTTTGGAAGGCTTGGTCGAGAGGCCCGGTGAGCAGATCAAGGAAAAGGAAAAGGCGTTGGTGGATTTGGTTGTGAGGTTGGTTGAATTGGATGGCTTGGACAGGTGATTGTCAGTCAAACAGCCCAACAAAAAATCTTTCGAGGTTATCACTGCAAAAGCAGAACAAGACACACAGTCTTCTGATCAGAGAAAATTCAAAGGAACAATGAGATTCTTGAACTGCAATTTGATTCCTACACCCTTCCCCTCGTAACCTCTACTCCTGACTCTCAATACTGTAATAACTTCTAAACCGCGCATTAGTCTCAACCCTGCAATCCTTGATCGCCCAAAAACAAGCCATCAACAACGTCGGAAACCTCACAGTAAAATACTGCAGATATCCATGCGGCAAAGGACCGACCCTCTTCTTGACATCCAAAGACATATCCTCATAATGATTCTTCTTGTTGCGTAATGCACGCAGCAGATCGAGCATTTTGGCACCGTTGTATTTGCGCTGTTTGCCGAGTGTGTCCAGGAACATTCTGTCCAACTTGCGTTGCCAGTCTTTGTCTTTGCCGCCAATGACCATGTCGGCGTAGGATTCGAGATAGTTGAGATGAGGCGAAGGCGGATCGCGCTGTTCGTGTTCAAAGTGGTCAGAGACATCGCACAGGAAGTCGAGGCGTTTCTTGGGGGACCAGAAGAAAGGATGGCAAAGAACTTGTTGGGCTGATGGGCGGTCCTCGGGGTTGTGTGCCAGCATTGCCGTGATGAGTTGGCGTGGTTCTTCGCTGTCTGAGCCCAAGTCGAGTTTGTGCATGTTCTGCAGGTTGTTCTTCTTGATGTTGAGTTCGCGCATTTGCATCCAGCCTTCCTTGTCATCATAAGGGTGATCGCCTCCGGTCAGCACCCAGAAGAACAGGCAGCCGAGGGAGAAGATGTCTGCTGCTCGCTTGACACCCCCCATGGTTCCGCCAGAAGAGCTCTCGCTTGTGCCTGGATGCGAAATATTGCTATGGCCATTGTTGGAGGCTGTATCCTTGGGCTGTGAAATGAGCTCTGGCGCTTTCCATCCGCAAGTTCCTGCGTTGCTCGTGGGGTCGATCAAGGTGCTGACATTCTCAGGCAGAGTCTTACACAAGCCAAAGTCCGAGATGACGAGACGAAGCTCGTTGGGTCTGTTTGGCTTTGGAAATGCAATCAGGATATTCTGAGGCTTGATGTCTCGATGAATGATGCGAAGGTCGTGGAGATGATACAGACCCTTCGCAAGTTGGTACAGAGTTCCACGGGCGTCACGTTGGACGGCCTGAGCTAATGATTGAAGCTGTTGGTAACGAGCTTCATCGCGTGTATCAGGCAGGTTGAAGAGGTCCCACAGACTTGCTTGACAAAGTTCGACCGCAATGTACAAGAAGTGTTGGTCCTTTTGCTGACAGTAGTAGCGGATAACGTTCTTATCGTGGTCGCTTTGTTGCAGGAATGAGAC
The DNA here is from genome assembly GCA_003992365.1 of Aureobasidium sp. P6. Lineage (NCBI taxonomy): Eukaryota > Fungi > Ascomycota > Dothideomycetes > Dothideales > Saccotheciaceae > Aureobasidium > Aureobasidium sp. P6. The sequence goes on along the minus strand of RZIQ01000077.1, from coordinate 22,150 downwards.
TTCTTGAGATGCCAATTCGTAGTACTGCGAGAGCATACGCTTGACAGCCACATCACGACCTTCAAATTTGCCTTCAAAGACACAAGTACCGGCACTTCCATGACCGATGATGCGGTCCGTGTCGATGGTGAGGTTATTGATTTGGATTTTGCCAGAAACGTTGGGACTTTCTGACGCATCAACGCTGATGACATCCATGCCGTCGATCTTCGAGAGAGGCTTTGCCAAAGGTGTAGCCAATGCACCATTGTTCTCTTTGTCGCTATTGCTCTGGCTGTTTGCCCTGCGGCGCTGCTGTGCCTCGAGTTGTTCTTGTCTCTTTTCTTTGGCCTTTCTGCCACCTCTGACACCGCGAGTTGCTTTCTTCTTGGGCTTTACGGGTGTTTGCTCCTCGGCAGGCTTTTCTGCTTCTGGCAGAGTCGGTGTTGCGGCACGGGTGGGCGAGTCAACCTTGACTTCGAGTGGCGTCTCAGTAGACGAGCTCTTTTCTTGTACCTGTTCTGTTTCTCCTTGTGGGAAGATGGTCTCTTCGGCAGGCTCAGGGAAGCGGACTTTCCGGTCAGGCTGATCAGCTGTAGTTGACTGCTCGTCTTTGGCAACAACTTCGCTAGGCTCAGAAGTAACAGGTACGACCGGTTGCTCTACAGAAACAGGCTGAGAAGTCTGGCGATGCACAACCATTTGCACACCTAGGTATCTCGATGCGACGATGAAAAGCCCGATCATCGCGAGAAGACCGATTATACCAGATGACGAGATACCTGTCCAGGGATTGGATGCACCGGGTAACATGACCTGCGCATTTTCCGTGTTGTACGGATCAGGAGCACCAATAGCTGATTTGTCTGGTCCACCGCCAATGGTAAGCATCTCGTTTTGATGCTGGCTCATAGGATGCAAAGGATGAATGCCGACTAGATTTGCTCTTTGTTTGGCAGGATTGAAAGTGCCTACAGGAAGGGCATAACCTTGGGTATAGCACACGGCGTTAGAAGCGCCATCGGTGACGGTCGGATACTTCAGCTCCGACATGGCATACCAGCTACCAGCCTCAGTGCAATTGACAAAGACTTTATCCTGTTCGATGGTGTCGTCTCCAGCTGGGCCGATGGGTTGTGGTAAGATAATGAGCGAAGCATCCGGGACTTCTTCATCGAGAGGTCTGACGACATCGTAGACGCGAGCGACAGGCGAAGGAAATTTTTGCTTGTACAAGATTGAACTGCCGAACCGGTTGATGTCTCTGTAGTCCACGGCAACAACACTGCCATCATGCTGGGTGTAGATGTACTTGCTGTCCATGGTCGAGACGTACTGGTTGTGCAGATCCTTGTCGCGGTTGTTGGGACCCCATTCAAAGTATCGAATGGTGCAGATGGGATCACCGGTAACCTTGTCTGCAATTGAGACTGTATACTCGGTTCGACCCAAAGTAAGGGTGCCAATTGTCTCGCACTCATTGTCTTCCAGAGCGCCGAGGCCGTTTACTCGACGACAATTCTGGTCATTCCTGAAGTTTGAGGCGCTTGAGCTGAAGGTTTTGAGAATCCTGCCATTGGCTGCGTCAACCGTGTAAAGGGTATTTTTCTTGTCGGCCGTGTAGACTACTGGCGGATCTTCTCCAGCGTAGGGAGAGAGCTCCTCGACGAGTTGCTTGACTGACAAGCCGAGTTTCTGCATGCCGGTCTGTGGCTCGGAAGAGTAGACGTAGAGGCTTCCATCTTGAGAAGGTTCGACAATCCAGATGAGGCTGGTTTCAGGTTGAGAGTCGGAGTCGGAATCATTGTGATGATAGACGGTCTCAATCATTGGTCTGTCGGCCTCTATCTCCCATCGTGGAGCGCCGGTTCTGCGGTCTCTTGCGTGTAGTTTTCCATCAACGGTCGCCAGGAGAATGATATCCTCGACTTGCCAATCCTGCAGAGACCGCGCCGGGTGTCGCGAAGAGAGAGCACCGGACGTGGCCGATGACAGTGCAGGAGGTGCTCGGACGGCCGGGTTGGAATCGGCTGGAGCAAAAGTCGCAAGGGCGCGCTCGATTGAAGGGTCGATTGCGGTGTCTTTGAGATGTTTGTGGGTGGATCTCAGCTCCGGCGGGGAAGGCGGGTTGCTGAGAGAAGGGCGTCTGCGGGAAGGCGGGTTGGCATTGTGGGCGGACTGCTGCTGCTGAGCAGTGGCTATGAGTGGCAGCCATACGAAGATGCAGAAGAGGGCACTGCCGAGACTCAGTGCTGGTGGACGTCGCCGGGCCATGCTGGGTGACCTTGTTTGTCGAGCATAGGCCGGGGGGAAGGGTGTGTTGATGGTGGGTTCAGAGGTCGTCAGCACGCATGAGAGATGGCAGAAAGAAGGGTGCAAAAGCGATGGATGCAGTGACGAATTTGATCAGGGGCATGCACGTCGTGTGCGGGAATGTGGGCTGGATTGCTTTTTGTGGAGCACGACGACTTCGCGCGTCCCGAGTAGCGACCGTTGAGTCTGGCTGAGAGGTGCAGGTGGGCTGACGACTCGTGAGAAGAGCCTGATGGAGACAGAGAGTGTTTTGTGATGGGAAAAGAAACGTCAATGATCACTGCAAATGATAATGATGATGATGATGACTGTGTGGGCACAAGCGAGCTGAGAATCCCGAGATGCTGATGCAGTCACGCCTGCCTATTGAAGGCGGCCTCGTCCTCTCCAGGCATCTCTATTCGAGACGCTTCGACGCCATCCCTTGCCGAACACGCCAATTCTCGTACTCGACAATGACCCTTCAATTGTCAATCTTATCCACATGAAGCACTCGGCTCGTCCGACTTCAACTGTGCAAACTGCTTTTAATCAAGAAGCATGGTCTAGATTGGCTCGATACAAGGAAGCGAGTCCCTGCCGTCTGGGGACCATCAACTCGTGGACCCTTGGACCGAGTTCCTTGTCTGGTCACGCGCCGAGACTTGCTCACCGCCATCTTATCTTATCTTATCTATCATCACAACCCCGCTCTAACCACACCTCGTCACTGTCAATACAATCATTATCGAAACACTATCCTCGCAGCAGAAAATGGCTGTCCCGGGACGTGAAATCGAGTGAGTCCAAGTCTGCTGACAACGCGTCCTCATACTGAGTGGACAGTCTGCCTGTGCTTGCCCGCCATCTCGTTGACAACGGCCCGCACAAGACGCTGCCGACAGAACGACGCCTGAGAATCCTCATCAACGGCGCCTGCGTCGCCGACACTCTCAAAGCTGGCGGCACTTTGTTCGTTTGGGAGCATCCGTACTATCCACAGCTCTACTTGCCTCGATCTGCTCTGGTAGAGAATGTCGAAGGCTACACCATCACCTACGAAGATCATCAACATGTCAAAGATGCTCGAGACGAGGTCATCGCGACTACTCTGAAAGTAAAAGTCCAGCGCAACTCAGATAACAGCATGAAAGAAATCAAAGACGGCTTCATGGTATTCAGCCAAGATCTATCCGGTAAAGCTAAAGACCTGAGCGGTATGCTCAAAGTTCACTTCAGCGCTGCAGGTGAGTCAATCCAAATCACAAGCCTTCCTCGGGTCCTAAGACCCTGCAGACCAATGGCTCGAAGAAGACACCCCGATATTTGTGCACCCCAAAGATCCATTCAAACGTGTCGATATTCTGCAGTCAACACGCGGCATAAAGGTATCCGTAAACGGCACTACCATAGCAGAAACCCGGACGTGCATGCAACTCTATGAGACAGGCCTACCAGTCCGCTACTATATGCCCCTTACAGCCATCAATACCGCAGTACTGCGGCCCAGCAAGACAACAACGCAATGCCCTTACAAAGGCGAAGCCGAGTACTATGACGTGGTTGTGGGTGAAAGGACACTCAAGGACATTGTGTGGTTCTATACTCGTCCAACCGTCGAGTGTACTGCTATAGCCGGTCTGTGTTGTTTCTATAATGAAAAGGTCGACATGTGGATCGAGAACGGCAGTGAGTGGGAAAAGCTTGAAAGAGCAAACTCCATCTTCAGTTGATGTAGGCATACCTATCGTAGACGTACTTCTCCCGATATCTTTCGAGACGTCCCGTAGTCACACTTGCACCTACTTTGTAGCACCAGTCTAGCGAACGTCAGTCAACACTGCTGTTACCTGCGCACATGGGAATCACGCCTCAAATCCGGACTCCGTTGTGAAAACCACAGTAGAAACGTTATGTAAGACTTTCCAGGAGGTGTGCATATGCTCTTTTTCAGTCAGATTCGCAAGAGTCTTCAAGTTCCATGTAAATCTACAAATTCCATTCCAAAGCTTTGCCCGAAGTTGCCTCGTCGTCTGAACTGTCGCTTGTCTGAAGCTTTGTCGCTTTGCGGTTCAGCAGCCGATACTGCACATTGGCAACGAGACTGGCTAGAATAGATACCGATATGAGGCAGATCATAGCAGTCCAGCCCTTTTTGTAGTTCTTGTCACCGCTCTGGAACAGCTGACCCCCCACGATACCTCCCAAATTAGCGGCAGAAACAAACATTGCTGCATTACTTGACATCAGCCATTCCGTGCACGGGACAAATGTAGCGTTGAAAAAAACAGAATTCATTAACTTACCCATCGTAATCGATCTCTCAGCAGGTGAGCGCGCATTCAGCGACAGCCAGGATCCATTGACCGGGTGCCAGATGGTCGAGGTCGCCATCGCCAGCACCAGAACCGCATACCTCGCTCCTTTTCTGTCCGAATCTGCGAGCATCAACGAACCCAAGCAGGCTCCCCACCACAGCAACAGACCCCCAAGATTGACGAAACCTCTGCGGTCCGTCTTGTCTGACAGGTAGCCAGACAGGTAATTGAGAAAGATTGTGATGAACGGACCCACCGAGACCATGGCGGTCGCTTTGAGTCTGTCGTACCCGAATCCGTTGACCAGAGATGGCGCGTACGAGGCCAGCGTCCTCGCGGGCGCGATGCCGCATAGAGAAATCAGGACGTGAGGGTATATCTTCCAGTTGCCGAGCACGCCGAAAAGTTCTTGACTCGTTATGGAATGGGTCCTTTGTTCCTTGCTAGGATCGTCGAGGAGGACTCGTCGGCGGAGGATACATTCTTCGCGTGGAGTGAAATAGCGGTATCCAAAGAGAGATTTGGGGTTGGAGGGACTCAGAGGGATGCGGAAGAGGAAAATGGTGCCGCAGAGGAACGAAAAAAGCCCTTCGATCAGGAACATCCATCTCCAACCTGCTAGTCCTGCTATACCACGCATGTGAAGACTAGCATGATGTTATCAATGATTCCATCCTCAGAATGCGGGCGTTAACTTACATGCCATAGGCGAGTAAACCAGTACACGCACTCGCAAAGTTATTTCCGAAAAAGTAGATGGCGAACCGTTTGCTAATCTCCTCTTTTTTATAATACGAACCCAGAATGTACAACCCACCAGGCATGAATCCAGCCTCACATAATCCCAACAAAAGTCTTGTCGACAAAAATGCCCCCAAGCCTTTTTGGAAAGCTTGGAAAGTAGCGACCAGTCCCCAAGCAAAAATTTGACCAGATATCCATATCCGGGGACCAAAGCGGTAGAGTATGATGTTACTCGGGATCTCGAGTATGACGATACCAGCGGCCAGTAGCTGTTGGCCTATGTTGTATTGGTATTGGGTTATTCCTGCATCCTTGAGGAAGTTGTCGTTGAGTGCACTTCCGATGTTACCACGATTGAGTTGGAGGGCGAAAAAGACCATGGTCAGGAGTGGCAGCACAGTCAGATCAAGCCTATCATTACGCCTCTAGTATCAGCCAGCATCTTCTGCAGCCAAGACATGCGTTCAGTACGTACTTGCGGACAAGCGTCTTCTCCTCTTCCTGTGTCCACGTTACGACTTCTGGAGTGATTCTGTCGCTTTCTGGAGTTTCGCCGTCAGCAGTTATGATCTGCTCTGCACATTTCTCCATGGTCGGTTGTATTCGCTGTGACCAAATTTTTAGTGAAAGATCGAAAGTCTTTGTACGGCCCCGCATCGTATGCTTGATCCGCGCGATACGACAACCTACTGGGTGTAACCTAATCGCAGCCGTTGAATCATACGCACTTCCATGCGTCTGCAGACCCTGTGTACTGCGAGTACTCATTCAATTCATATCAGACTTGCTTTCAATTCTGTTACTGTGATTCTTAGTGGTTAGGCTTCAACATGGTTGATTTTGGAGCTATCTCGTCCTTTTCTAATAGTGTACATTAAATCTTTATATAACTATGCCATTTTAGCGCTTAAAGTCGTGATGTTAGGTATAGATAGCAATTCATTCCCTCTAAGAAGATCAAGCCAAGACATTTTTCAGGTATACGATACAAAGTCGATATAGAAACTGTCTGTGGTGAAATAACAAACTTAGGTAATCACCCATGATGATATGTTGTTACAAAGAGGTTCAAGCAAGGTTTGCCCCCAGTTTTCCTCCACGCAGGGCCGCATTTCAAAACACGTCCCCGTTCCTCGTCTCTAACGAAGACGACGACCAGACCCCGCATATATCCCAGATCCAAATGGACTAGACAAATGGGTGTTGTTTGACGTGCAAGCTGACCTTGCAAAACTCTACGATCTCGCAGACGCTCTCACGGATAAAAACTTGGCTGAGCTGTTGAGTGATTGGCAAGATTAACGTCGCAGAGGTCGGGGTACTTGTTCAAGCACCTGAGTATGGTACGCTGGTTCTGAATCAAAAACATAGACTAGTACAGTACCAAGATTTTTTAAACCTGAAGAATCATTTGCTCAGTGTGGAAAACGCCAGACGATGGCAAAGGTGCTCGACTGAGATGCAGCCGTATTTAAAAAAAATCATAACCATCAAAAAAGAAAAAAGAAAAACTTTCATTCCTGGTAACGTCTCAGGCTACCCGAGGTGTAAAGGTAGGGGTATCTCTAATCACTATCGTCCAACCCGCCATAAACGCCAAAGTAATTCATAGCAGCATGGGCCTCATCGTCATCGTCGTCACCCTGTGACTGCATAGGCGAAAAGCCAGACCCATCTCCTAATTCCTCTGCATCCAGATCATCACCATTGAGACTGTATTCTTCAGGCTCATCGTCTTCGTCTTCAGAGCCCCTGTTGTCACTCGAGTTTCGTGCTGCTGCTCTGTTGGCATCGTGGCGTTCTTGGAGGCGACGGGCGTCGTCTAGATCGAACGAGTGGGAGATGTTGGTACCTTGGTCTGTGATTGAGCTGCCACTTGCGCTGTCATCGTCGCTGTCATCATCGCTGTCGATGATGTGAAATTGACGTCGAGATCCGCGAGCTGCGGGTTGTGCACGAGGACGCGGGCTAATAGGTATCGAGACTTCAACGCGGCGGGTGGCATTACGGACAGGTCTGTTCTCCGAGCGGGGTGTCTCGACCTCGCTGTCGCTGTCGATGTATTCGATGGGTCTATTAGGTCGCGGTCTTATTGAAGGTTGCGATCTGCGGACTTCGGGCTGTCCGCGACGTCGTGGAGCAATAGGTATCGGCTCATCGTCGCTGTCGATTTGAATTGCGTTGCGAGCTGCAGCCCGACGGCCAATCACTCTTGGCTCGTCTGAGTCGTCTTCATCATCGTGATCGACAACACGCGGCCGCGTAAAGGTCGATCGGCCTTGGAAGTATTGAGCGTTATGTCTTGTGCCATCGCTGGAGTCAGATCCCGAGCTGTCGTGGTCAGAGTCGGAGTGCGTATGGCTTTCATCGTGATCTTCCACGTCGTCTGAAGATATGATGTTGCGGCGCTGCCTTCGTCTTGCCGGCGTCGCGTCATTCTGTGAACTGATGGTATAGGCGGTAATGTCATTTTCGTCTCTGTCATCCAGGAAGTCGTCGATCGAGCCCGTCTCGTCATCGTCTTGGTCATCATCTTCATCATCATCATCTTCATCCAGATCGTGACCCATGTCCTCGTCTTCGGCTTCTGAATCCACAAGTCGGGCATTGTACTCTTCTCGGTTGATCCTGTTTCTGTGTCTAGCAATGCGGTTGCCCATGTCCATTTGGCGGACCAACTCGGCCCGTACCTGGGCAGCTTCTTCATTTTCTGAGCCATAGGATTCTGACAGGTCATGTTCGTTGCCCCATTCCATCCATGCTACGTTGCGAGCCTCCGGGTCAAAGTCGACGTCAAATTCACCAAAGTCGGCACTAGCGTCGTGGTCTTCGTCTTCGAAATCGTCGGGGATTATCTCGCCGTCCAGGGAGTTTGACATGTCCGAGAGGCTGTCGGTATCACTCCAGCTGTCCATCAAAATGCCGCAATGGTTGCACATGCCGTCCTCGATTTCCCAGTTGCACCGGGGGCATCTGTCAACGTGGTCGAGCGGGTCGTGGTTTGGAAGCAATCTCGGGCGACGAGGGCGGAAGATGCCTTTGAAGAGACCTCCGGTTCGTGGGTCGCCATCGCTTCTGTCCTTGCGCACCAGATCCGCCTCTTCAAACTTCCACTGCTCGTGCTGCTCGATTGTTTCGCCGTCTGGTAAAAGATCATGGCGGCGCATGAAGACGTTGGTCATCTCCTTGATGACATAGGAAGGAGCTGGGGGCTGTTTGATGACTTCGCGGCAGTTGGGGCATGTCTTTTTCTTGCTGGTGGCGAACCATGTACATAGACAGCTGTAGCAATAGGTGTGGCCGCAGGAGATGACGAAGGGCTCGTACATTAAGCGCTCGCAGATCTTGCAGGTGACAAGTTGCCGCAGGTCGTCGAAATCGCCTCTGAGGACTTGGAGATTCTGAGTGAGAATCGAATTAGCATGGTGCGATAAGTCACAAGGGAGAGTTGAGTACGTGAAGCTCTTGTGAGCGAGGGGCGTCGATGACATGTTTTGCGGCGGTTTCGTCGGTGGTCAAGTCGAGAGGTGGCGGAATCATGCGGGTTTCGTCAGGAGCAGCAGTCCTGATTTTCTTCCTTGCACCCTCGTCATCCATGTCAGAACGATCGCGCTTGTGTGTTGGCATGTGTGGCAGGGAATTGGGTGGCCGGCTTTGTTCACGTCGTGCCGAGCTGACGACTTGCTGCTCGCTTTGGTTTCTTCGGTTGTGGTTTCAGAGCCGGAACCAGAAGATTGAAAAGGTCGGCAGATGGCTTTATCGGCTCTCAGTAAAACCGGCAAGCACGACTGCTCCCTTCACGCCTGTTTGTGGTGATGTTGTGCAAAAAAAACCTCTCGCCTTGAGTAGTAATAAACCCTGCATTCACCTACCGCCGGATCGACGTCTGACGCGCCTTCTTGGCGTCGACTGTTGGCTGTCACGCGTTTCATCCAATTTCGTTTCAAAATGGAAGCTGCTTCGACCATGACCCTGATGCATATCAAATTGTCTTCTTTTGATTGCAATACACGACTAAACATGACACTGCCGACTTCTTGTGATAGCGTGCGTCGTGTTATAGCAGGATGCACCGCTGTTCGAGTGTTTGAAAAAGGAATGCTACATAATCACGATATTCGGACTATGTGGACACCAAAGCCTGGCAGCCTTGTGTAGAGGTAAAGATTCCTCGACACATTTTACTCTAGTTTCTATCTATGCCTCTTCATATGATATCTGGCACAGTACTCCTAGCGACATCCACCTCTTCAGGTCTCCCTTGATCAATGATCCTGCCACTGCCCAAAGCAAGACAGAAATTCGCTCCTCTGACAGCCGAAGGACGATGCGCAATAGTAATGACGGTGCCCTGCTTCATCTCCTCCCTCAACACACGCTGGATCTCCCATGCAGTATCCTTGTCGATACTAGCCGTCGCTTCGTCCATGATGACGATGGCGCTTCTTCTCAGCACTGCCCGAGCTAGACCAACCAGCTGACGTTGACCCTGGCTGAGGTTCTTTCCCCCGGTATCGATCTGCGTCTGCAGCGTCCAGTTGTAGTTACTGCACACGCGAGCTATCGCTGTCTCGCATTCCTGATCTGAATGTTGATTTGTAGGGTCCAAATTATGGCGCAGTGACCCTGGGAATAGTACAGGATCTTGTGCCAAGAAGGTGATACGACTGCGTAGTGCTTGCTTGTTGACCTTCGAGATGTCAATGCCACCTATGAGAATACGCCCTGACTCAGGGGTCATAGTAGCAAGAAGTGAGAGTGCAAGAGTGCTTTTGCCCGATCCTGTGCGGCCAATGACTGCTGTGTTGGATCCTCCTTTCAGTGTGAACGACACTTTTGACAGAGCTGGATCAAGGTGTGGTGCATATCGTATCGTAACATCGTCAAAGACGATATCACTGTCGTAAGATGGCCAGTATGCAGGCGGTTCAATGTCGCCTGGCGACTCTTGTTCGAGATGCAACAACTCTACCACACGCTCTACCGAGACAAAGTTCAACTGAAGCTGGCCATACTGTTTGCAGAGAGCATGGGTCGCTACCACAAATCTGCTGGCGCTTTGAAGGACAAAAGCCGTCAGTCCTGGTGAGAGTCCAGAGCTGATAGCTAACATAGTGAGAAGAAATGTGGAAACTGCCGAGAGGATATCGAATCTATACATGAGCCACGCTTGCAAAGACCTGAGATAATCATCAGCATCACAACAATCGAGCGGTGGTCAGAAGATTGGACAAACCAGTAGAAATGATCCATGCCTTGGAAAGCGTCTGTAACGGCAATTACACGATCTTGGAAGCGAGACTGCACGCAGAAAGCCCGAACAGTCGTCAAACCGTTCAGGAGAGCACCAAAGTTGGACATCAGAGGACTCAAAGACACCATCTCGAGTCGTCTCAGACTTTGTGATGTAGGCAAGAACTGCATGAAAACGTAGATGAACAACAATGTCAGTGCAAGAGAGAATACGAGAAATAGTGGCGTGACACCTGCGATCACAGCGATTGACGAGACCCAAGCAATCGCATGCCAGGCGACTCGAAGGAACTGATCAGAGATGTTGCCATCCACGGTCGCGACATCAGATGTCATTCGATTCATGAGACGTCCAATTGGTACCACATCGTAGTAGTGGAACGTGGTGTGGCTGACCTTCTCCATAATGTCTCTAAACATGCCTTTACCTGCAACGTATTGGATGACGAGCATGAATATTTGCGAAATCATTAGCCCAAGAGACTCGAATATGATCAGAACCAGGAATGCGAGAAGCCAGGGATATACATTGATGCCTGGATCCGGGAAGCGATCAAAGAACCGTGATACAGGGCTTGAAGAGACAACGCGAGCTTTGGCGAGAAACGTCTGCAATTCAAAAATCTGCTCGGCTTCTCCGTATGCCTCTCCCCATTCCTGATACATGTTAGCAAAAGACACTGGCGAGATGCACTGCACTCAGACCCTACCTTCAGGAACCACGACTCGAGGACCATGAGAAGTCGAAAGAAGGCAGCAGAAAGTATGACAAGGAACCACCATCTCAAACGACCAGCTTTGATGTACTGCCAGTAGACTCCAGCTTTGACTCCACCGTGCTCTCTGTGCTCGTCTTCCTCAAATTTGTCAGGTATAGCAGCAGACTCCTGCGCTTCATCGACCTTGACCAATTTTGCATCTTCAAGTGCCTGGGCTGTACGTGAATTTGTTGGACTTAATTGGAGTGAGTCACCTTGATATGTTTGTGCAGCTCCATCTTTGATTTCGATGAGCTGTTCAGCCATGCCCTTGCACAGATCTGTGCGATGAGTTACCAGAACAATTGTTCGACCTTGCACGAGATCACCTGCGAAAGACTTCGCAACGATGGACTCAGCGGTCTGCTGGTCAAGTGCACTCAAGGGATCGTCAAGAAGCAGAATTTTCGCGCGGCTGTAGACCGCGCGTGCCAAAGCCACTCTGGCTTTCTGCCCACCAGACAAACCTATGCCATTTTCTCCGATGTTAGACAAATCTCCATGCTTGAAATTGGCAAGGTCTGCAGTCAGAGCACAGGCATCGAGGGTCTGCTTGTATCGTACGTCGTCGTAAAGAGAAGAAAAGAGAATGTTGTCACGAATGCTCATACTCTGTAACCAAGGAGCTTGGGCGCAGTAGGCGACGGGTGCGTCTGGCTTGATCAATTCTCCATGACGCAGGTCGAGCTCCCCGAGTAAGGCTTGCAACAAAGCACTTTTGCCCGCTGCAACCTGACCATATACAACCGTAAGGCCTGGTGGAAACGAGAGTGTGAGATCATGGAGAACATCCTTGGAGAGACCTGGCCAAGCGAAGGAAGCGTTTTTGAGCTCAAGAGTGTGGTCGGATACGGAAGCAGAGTCGTCCTTAGCCGCTTTGTCTGGTTCTTGCATGAATGCTTCGATGCGACCTACAGCTACTGATGCGTTGATAAGAACTGTGATCAACGTAGGAATCTCCATGAGATCGCTTTGCAACATGTTGAAGAGCTGTATAGCTGGAAAAGCGATATCAATTCGTAGTTCATGTCCAGCCAGAGCGGCAAAGCCATAGAAGGCAGCAACTGGGAGCAACCCACTGGCAAATACGCCGAGCAACCGTATCGCATTGTTCCACAAGGAAGTAACAACTTTGAGGTCGAGTTCTGTCTGTCTTGCTTCCAGAATCCTTTCGAGCCAGACAGGATGCCAGCCATACCATCGAAGATGTCGAATGGCCTCGACGTAAGCAGTTACTTGCTGGAGCTTAGCATCCGTGGCCTTTCGACGAAGCTGCTCTTTCTTGATGAGAATACTTGCAAAGACGGCGGTAAGAATCTGAGCGACGACCACGACTGCGACTCCGAGCAGACAGGATGGTCCAAGTAGATCCCAAACTAGGCACAAAGACAGTATCATGCCTAGAGGTTTGTTGATGAGTGTCTGGAACTCCCAAAATCGCTGGCTTACCTGTGAATCATGTTAGTGCACAATCTTAAGTCGATCTGACAATTCAAGAGATTACTTACCTCGTAGACGTCTCCGCGCATCAGATTGAGAATCTTGCCCATAGAGGCCGGGGCATTGTCCTCGGTCACAGTAGTAGTTCTTTTGCCACGTCCGAACGGTATAATGGAGCGAGTCTTGCTTAAGATCTTCGAGAAGAACGATCGTTTTTCGTCTGATTCGCCATCATGGCCGTTCAGAAGCCCTTGCCTTTCGCTTCCTTCGTTCTCGCTTGAAGAGGCCTCACGATCTGAACCATCATTTGACTCTTCGGCAAGTTCACCCTGTACTCTTTTGCTGATTGTTGCGACGATCTTCCGGTTCAGGGTCTTCTCGTACAACATTGTGATCATCTCGCCTCTAGACCTTTCGTAAGCACGTCTGCCAAACCACATACTGAACACTGCGCTTTGAGCAGCAACCAATCTGACGACGAGTATGAGTAGCGCAAACGTGATTGCTGGCGACTTCTCAAACTCCAAGTTATGCATAGCTTTGAGGAGCTGCTGAAGCAATATTGGTGCAGAGTAGTTGGCTGCCAACTCCAGAATTGCGAGTACCGTAAGAACAGCCAGATCTACCCAGTTCGCACGAAGCAAACGTTTGACGACTGTGCCATGTAACTCACGAAATGCGTGATGTAGATGACGATGCTGAAATTCATAGCCGAGAAACCAGACGTCGTCCTCGTTCAGCTGTCTTTTCTTGCCAATCGAGATTAGCGGAGACATCCAAGACACTGTCATCCATTGCCAGAGTGTCAAAGCATCTTCAGGCGATCTCAGACTAGCTGTCGGCGTGGTAAACGGTTGGCTTATACCCTCTCGTGATTTGGACGGATCTCTGAGTGGCAGATTGACGATGATGGCGATACTGATGAGCGAGATGCTGATGTTGACAACTTCAATGGCAACAATGAGGTTCCAATCGCCGGGCTCCCATCGAGATGCTAGTAAGTAGACTTGCAGAAACAACAAGGCAGTGTAGTCCACGAATAGAAAAATCGATGTGGTTCGTGGTCTGACGAGTATCAAGTAGACGGTAGCAATGGCTAACAGGATATGAGGCGATGCGAATTTAAGTATAGCTTGAAGTGTGATTCCAGTGACGGCGAGAAATAACAGCAGAATTGCCACATATGGTAGGCTTTGCTTCTCCTTTGGCACGACTTCATCGTCATGAGAGTCGGTCGGCTCTTCGATGAAGGGCTTCAACCATCGCGGCTGAACAGCAGACGAAACCATGACTACCTTCCACCTCGAACTCCAGTCTTCGACGGTTTCTGCTCGAGTTACTCTGGTTGAAGGAAGGGAAGTCTACGACAGGACGATCGTCATGAAGGATTTCTTGGCAAAAAGCGCTGCCATGACTCAGTCAGACATCGAGGCCAGTTCAAGTCCGATTTCCAGGAAACACCTTTGCTTGATTATGAGGAGTAGCACCTGAACAAAGCCAATTCAGATACTCATATCAAGAGGTCATGGGTCACCGCTGTCTACTGTCTGTTCGCTGCATCGCAGATCCATCTCGGCCTGAGGTTCGCACACCATACCTAGTATCTACGACACCTGAGAGAAGAGACTCGATCTTGTTCGTGCTTCAATGATGAGAATCTGGGTAGATCACGTTCAGAAATCGCCTTGCATATCAGATTGTGTATCGCGCGCTGCTGAAAATACATCTCAGTGCAACTTTCGCTGTTACATTTACTTTCTGTTGTACGAGATCGATGCGTTGTTTCATGTGGGTAAGATCATAAAATGCCCCTGGATGATACCTGTTCAACACGATCATACAATGAACAGAGAGGCAAAGGTTCAAGTTTCGTGACGTACAATAGACATCGAGTCGCATGTGTCAAGACATTGTTTTGTCCAGCACGATAAAATTGCTCGCTTGAAATCAGCAAGACACAACTCTGTCTCGGTATCACTGAGACACATCTCACTATCTGAAAGACTTTGATAATGACACTCAAGCGTCCATGCACAACAGCCGGCTGTCTTGATCAATTAGACCACCATCTCATCAGATATTTTTCAAACATGAGGCCCCAAGCCGGCAGGTCATCAACACGCATACACGCGCAACCTTCGCCTACAAAAGAGTTCAACTATGCGCCTTTCTCAAGGCAAACTTCTTCAACCAACGAGATCCACTACGCACCTCTGTCTTCGGTGATTGCTTATTCTCCTTTCAAGACTTCGGACTCTCACTCGCGGACATCTTCTCTTTCCCATACATCCAGCAGCCTGCCGATCGAAAGCTCTCCCACTCTTGGCTCTTCATCGGTCTCAACTGGCCTGCAGAATCCCATCATCCAGATCTCGAGTCTCGCTCCGACATGTATTAATTCCTGTCATCTGACAGGCGCGGACTTTCACGACAACACATCTGGACCATCTATTGAACTTACAGTCACAATATCAATACTATTGGGCATAATGATGGCTTTTGCTATTATGCTATGGTTTGCAGAAACTCGAAACCAAGAGCAAACACCGAAGCTGAGGAACAACGAAAAAGCAAGCCATGTGGAACAAGCAGAAGCGAAGCAGGGTCCTGTCGGCCTGGGAATAACTTTCCAGCAAGAAGCAGGTGACACATCAAAACCCCAAGAGAACAAGTTTGCAACTGGTTGCATTGAGAGAGCTTTCGCAAAGGTTGTAGATTTTGCAATTTCCAAGTCACGGACTGAGATTGGTATAAGCGCCGAAAATGGTCTGTTGCTTCCGGTAAGAGACGAGGAAAGGACTAGCGGTGAAAGAAGTCAAGGTTCATGGATCGATATCGATTGAGGATGGAAAAGTGACGACCTCGGATGCGAATTTGCAGGTCGGGTTCACGCAGGCATCTCAACAGCAGCACTGCGTTCTCTTGCCTGCATTTCCTGTTTCTCGACATATTGCTGAAGACCACACACCCAGTTCTCAAAATTCTTCTGTAGCGCTTGACCAAATTTCCATTTCACGATACGAGCCGAGAGGCCACCGAAAGTTTCCCACGACCTGTATCTGCACGTCCCGTCACCAAGGTCTTCGATCTCGTTGACCCTCTCGGCGACCAAGAAGAACTTCGGAGTATAATTGTTTTTGTTATCCATGATCCAATTGATCCGGGTGATTCTTCCTGATTGGACGCCAGTGGGTAATTCGTCCACATGCGTTACCAGTTCTTTGCTGCTAGTAGTCAAAGAAGGTGTCATTTTGACTTGAAAGCTCAAGACCATGTCTTTCTCCAAGCCAGCATTGGACAAATCAGATTCCGGATTGGCGCGCTTGACGACAGTAACAGAAGGTACAAAGTCGTTCCATTGTCCCCAGATTGAAGTATCAATGAGAGCTTTGTAAACAGCAGAGGGTGGAGCGGCCACTGTGGCCTCGGCGAAGGAACTGAAGAAGCCACCAGATGGGATGGTGGGCGTTGGTCTTGGAGTACTGGTGTCGGCCATTTTTCATCAGGTTGCACGAAGTACAGAAGACACAAAAACTGCTATTGCGAAAGATGAAGGGATGATGATGTGAAGCGAAAAGTAGTGATGTCAGGAGGAAGATAGAGACGTCCAGCGAAGGCCGATCACAATGGATACCTACGCCTGGCGAGATTATAAAGCAAACAAGATCACGGGATCACTGTACATGAAAATCATGCTATTCTTGCGATAGATGAATGTGTCAGCGCGTAGCTGTAGGTGGTAGGGTAGCACAAGGTGTGGTGCATGAAGGAGTGAAACTTGGGCCCAGTCGGTCCAAGCGCGCATCCACATCGGACGCGCTGCATGCAGCTGCCCATGACCATCTCAGTCCATCCACAATCCGACCAACCTTGCTCACACTACGACCCGCCTCTTCCATCTCGCATCCGCTGAAATGGCGAGCAGCCCACCCGGAAGCGCGACCTCACCGCCTCCAGGTGCCTTACAGCTCCAGCTGCCCAAGAAGCGCCCGTCCATCACCGTGCCCGGCCAACCTCCGTCGTACAAGCGTCGCAAGCCTTCGAATGCCTCCAGTTCTACACATCCTCTGCGACAAACATCCTTCCCACCTCCCGATCGCCAAGGGAGAGAGTATAGCCCCGACACACAAGCATCGCACGCCGCATACTCTCCCGTCTCGCGCCGTAGCGATAGTCTCGACATCGACGATGAGATCAATAGTGTTGTAAGCGGCCGCACTGGTACTGGCGGCCAGAAAAAAGATCGTCCGCCCAAGGGCAAGAAAGTCGGCAAAGTAGGCCGCCCTCCCAAGAACCGTGGTGACACAGCTAGTCTGATCGACGGCGACGCTGGCCGTAAGGGCACCTCGACCAATACTGGCAACAACGACGACGGCCCCGGCGACGACGCAAATAGCGAAGACGAAGAAGACGGTGGCGACGACGTCAATACTTTGGAAGGTGGAAAACTCACAAAGGCCGCGATGGACGCCGAAAAAGAGCGAAAAGCCATGTTTAGTACACATATCCACCCCGCCCATGCCGAAATTTACGAGACCTGGAACCGCATACATTTGAAGAAAGAAGTCGTCCGTCGTCTTGCCAACCAGACTCTTTCACAGTCCGTTCCCGCCAGTGTTGTCACCACCATCAACTCATATACCAAGGTCTTCGTGGGTGAGATTGTCGATCGAGCTCGAGAAGTTCAGAAAGAGTGGATTGCTGCCGCCGAGACACTGCCTACGGGCGACAAGAACGAAGAAGCCTTCGGCAAAGATGGAGAGGGTGAGCCAAAGGTCAGAGAGCGCGATCGAGGCCCTCTGACTCCCGATCATCTTCGTGAAGCTCTCAGGAGATACAAGCACGACAGATCTGGAGGCACAGTAGGATTCACTGGAATCAGTCTGGAGGGCAGAGAATCAGCTGCTGTGAGGAATGGCGGCAGAAGGCTCTTCAGATGAGCACCATGCCCTGCTGTCATGACGCACACTTCCATGTCCTGTCCAAATGGACATCCTGCTCCTTGCAGGTATCCACATATGTTGTCTTCATAGGAGGACTCAAGAGCTTTATTACTTGGCTTAAACCTCGACACGTTCTGATTGAACAAAGTGAATTCGCATGGCATTCAGCAATCAAACAGCCATCACACAGCCGTGACAGATAACAAAGCCGCATGTTGACGATTTCTCCACGGAGAACGACGACAAACCCTGCTCGCAATAGCCTTGATCGAAGCACGGAAGAAGTGCCGCAGCGCTCCTTCCTGGCCCGTATTACTTGACCATTCTTTCTGCTGACTCGGCAGCTCTGAACTTAGCAAGGCAGGTACACCACTCATCAACTTCCCCAGAATTTCTGCTGGGAAGTTTGAAAAAGAACATGGGGAACATCGCTACTGAATTCGTTATTTTAGTTTCATGAATCATTAGGTTACGTGCAAGCTCAAGAATCAGAAAGCGCTTTCGTCCCCCACATCATTGTTCTTGTGTTCATCTTATTCGTCATGTCCAGCTCCGTCTCGGTTGCTATACTGCTCAGGATCCCCAAATGCAGTGGCCTGGTTCTCGTGTCGGTCTGGGATTCCGGATCCATTGTGTCGCATTTTTCTGTCTCGCTCTCTTGCGGCGAGTCTGCCGGTGTCCGGCCAGATCCGAAGCAGTTCAGTGTGCTGCTGAGAGACTGTTTGCACAACTTGCTCGACGAACGATCGCCAGTCGTCTTGCTCTGCAACGCGTGTCTGGTTCTCGCCGAGCATCTTTGGAACAGGGGTCGCAGTGTCGCCAGACTGGCAGCAATGATACCGAGACCGCCTTCGATCATAGTCCAGACAAGAGGCTTCATGCTTCGGCCGTAGAGATTGCCATCCGGGCCGATCAATGGGATATAGACTGTCCGAACGATACTGGCGACGCTGCCCACGACAGCAAGGAGCAGAATTGCGCAGCAGGATGCTTTTGCCATGTATGACAGTTTCGTTCGGATGAGGAAGTGGATGGCAAGAATCGGATATACCCAATCGGTGAGTGCATTCAGTGCGCCGTGAACGTAGCCAGTCACACTGAGAACGCGGAAAGACACGCATTTGCCGGTGACCTGTTTGATGACATAGTTTCCAGGAATGCCACACTCGAAGACGACGAGAAAGAACATGGCGCTTGCTATTGTTGTGTAGACCAGAACGCTGATCCATACCGCATAGCGAGCCCAAGATACGATCAGGAACCGCAAGAAGAAGAACGCCAGTGAAATCTTGAGGACGACTGTACCAAAGATATACATCGCTTGTTCCATGCAGATGAGCTAAATGAACAGTCAGACTCGCCCTACATGAAGACGGAATGACCGCGAGCGGCTTACCTGAGCATAGAGCTCCAGGTGGGCGAATGTTACTGGTTTGGATTCAACATCTGCCAGCATCAACCACACTGTGCACTCTCCAACGAAAGTTGCCTGTGAGCGCCAGTCAGCCAAGTTGATCTTCTCTCAGTCTGGATGTACTGACCAGAGTCAACAACATGAACCAATCATCCCAGCCCCAGCACCTAACGATCCTGGTCCGTGTCCATACACGAAGAGCTACGACGATGCATGAAATGCCGAGGAATGCTCCACACAGCCCTCTCATGAGTACGAGCTTGCTGGGCTCTATCCAGTACGCGGGCAGCTGCTGGCTCATAGCTGCCAGTAGGTGATCGTCTGCAGTGGGTAGTCGGGAATCTAACTTAATGTCGATCAATACCAACTAACTCCAGAGACAGCGCTTTGAGGTGCATGCGATGTCTATATAGAATATGTCCTAAGGAAAAGCACTATCTAACGCACGTAAGTAAAAACAGTTTGTCGAGACACCACGAACGGGCTCGATTTCTCTAGCACGTTCGCGTCTGGACCTTACTCCGGTCGAGCAATTGAGCAGCTTTTGTAACGCCCTTGTCTCATGGCCGCTCGAGATCGCAACGGTTCCACGAGCTTTACAGATGCCAGATGCAGCATGTCTTGCCAATTGGAATCAACCTCGGCGTTTCACTGAATTTTGCCATTCCCTACAGTCATGGTCGACGTACTTGTCAGGAACCAGACAGTGCAATAACTCTCTTCGATACAACGGCATGGCTTTCAGCCCCCGGAGTAGCCTATATCTTACCTTAGCTGGCTGCGCAGTGCCGAGGGCTAGTTTTATTGTCAACGGTTTGTTCTCAAAACGGTTATACACAACACGTTCGACTCCACACTCCCAGATTGGTACGTACCTGGACTAATCTAAATAAATTATAGGAGCATGTTGTTAGTTTCTAAGTACTAAGGCAGGGTCATGGCTGATTAGCTTTTGTCTCGATTTGTTTGGTCCGGCAGTCTGATGCCGCAGCGTTTTGATCGAACGGCTCGACTCTGATCATGAACTTCAGACTCTGTGTTGTCTTTTGATGATCCGGCTAGGCTTATGAAAGGATGATTTTACGGCAGTGCTGGTAGGTCTCGGTTCTCGTATATGGTGCCGGATGCGGAGATGTCATGAATATGGTTTGGCGATCACATTGATCTTGACTTTTCGCACAAAGTACTCACCTCTCATATCTCGCACTCCCTCATATATGAAAGTCCAAAAGACATTGGACACGATCGATTCGCATGTGATCTTGCCATCGTGGTTGCTAGGTCGCTCTTCAGGTCAACTCCCAGACGACATGGTGAGATCAACGCCCACACATACAAACCAAGCCCTCATCCGAACCTCGACTCCTAGCCCGTTGACCTCAAAACCGTTACCCAAACCACTCTTTCGCCTACCATTCTTGCCCTATCTTCACAAGTTCATCTCAGGAACATGACATAGTGGAAGCTTTGCAACAAAAAAACAAAACTGCCACGTCCAGCCGAACCTTGTCCGGCTCCTCTTCCATGGTAATTCGAACATATCAATATATAGAGCCCCAACGATTGTGGCTTTCGCATGCCGTCTTTGACTCAGGCACCGCAGGGGTTTCCCCATCACCGGTTGTCGCGTTCCGGATGATCCGCAAAAACTTTCTCGGTGTCCACGGACACAGTTGTCTGTCACGAATGTGTTTCGTATAGCATGGCTTGGTATAAGAGAGTTTTGAAGAATTGAGTTTTGAACCATCCACCATTTTCCTGATTCGCGCAGATGGGAGAACTTGTGGCCCATCAAACGGCTGCATAGAGTGTGACCGGATTCAAGCAAGGGCTGGCATTGCATACTGACAGGGGCTACCCAAGTCGTGAGGGAGACAGTCTTTGGTCTAGATGCGTGGTTCTGACCATCTTTGAATCAACATACACAATCACGTTAGATGAATTACGACTTGGATATGGGCGATTTCCGTTCCAACACACTCCCTCAAGATATTATTCTCTCCCAGACGCTGCTAACAGCGTTCCTGACGTAGTTGGGACGTGGTTCGGCGCTTGAGTTAATCGACAGTCTCACTGTCATGTTTGACCAAGCGCTAACGTCTGGGAAAAGAAACCTTCCACATTCAGAAATCCAGATCCCCTTTAAATCCAGACTCCATCCTTGGAAAGATCCTCAAATTCCGAAAAAAAGTGTCTCTGCGTTCATCCGCCAAAAGTTTTTCGAGTATAAGCCTAGCCATGCCTTTTTCCAGAGATTTCGGTGTCACGAGGAAAGGGTTGAACTCTTCGGTCATACGTATCTGGGGTGCTAGGTTTGATCTTTTCACCGTCGTTGTCCTCGAAGGGGGTGTAGGGGGGGTAAAGAAACAACACTCGCCTTCTTTTAATTTTCGGCTTTTGCAAATTTGTTTTTTTTTCATGCAGTGTTGTGTTTTTTCTTCATCATCTGCCCATGGGCTGCAATGATTGCTTTTTTTTTTGTTTGTTTGCGCGAAGAGGAAGGCCAAAGGAAGCCCCCAAGCCATATAGCACAAGCCCCCTTCGAAGTACAGAGTACGGTCATCTTTCGCAAAAGGCTCATATAAAGCATTGTGATGGCCGGAATGTTGCAAAAGGGGATACTAGATGTTTCAACATGATGGCGAGGGATTGAGCGGGAGATGCAATCAAAAAGGAGTACTACTACCTCAAGTGTGATGCTTTTTTCAGCCAACCTCGTCTTTGTCCTCCTCTTCGTCCTCTTCTTTTTCCGAAGCACTGCTAATATCAATCAATCACAATTGGTTCCTTTCTACAACGATCGTCCCGTGAATGCTGTTGTAAGAAAGCAAAGCACGTTTTGAATCATATCCTGGATATATGTATGTAATACAAAATCATCTTCATCTTCCTGAGCGAGTTTACCAAAAGCTGACAAGCATACAATCGAGAACGAGTCGGGAAAAATACCTGTGACGACGGAGACGCTTTTTCTTGGGGGGGGGGGGGGGGGGGGGAAAATTTTTTAAA
>RZIQ01000076.1:87528-121144 GCA_003992365.1 Aureobasidium sp. P6 | reverse complement strand
AAAAAAAGTCTCGTCCAAAACCCGAAAAGATCACTGCTCGTTGTCTACAATCACAAACGTAGGGCAAAAGTTGATCACGCCAGGGGTCGAACCTGGAATCTCTTGATTCGTAGTCAAGCGCCTTGCCATTGGGCCACGCAACCGATTGATACAGACAAAATGACTTGGATCATTCATGTTCTAAACCTGCTATCTACAGGTTCTGAATGTTCAACTTGACCGACTCCTCGATGCCAGTGAAACCATCCTGGCCAAAGTTCTTCTTCAAAATCTCAACAGCACGGGCTCTAGGAAGAACCTTGCTCAGGTCTTTGCTGTTGTTCTTGAGGTCTTCTGGGACTTTGCTGTCGGGACGGACCTTACGCATGATGGCGAGGATTGAGTTCCAGTTGTAGGGCTCGGCAAAGGCAAAGACGCGTTCGTTCTTGATGTCGGCATCGATCAGGGCGGCGACGTGCAGACGAGCAGTGTCGCGGACATCGACGTACCATTCTGTTGCAAAGGTCAGTGAAGCCTCACGGCAGACAGTAGGGGTGACGTACGAGGAGGGATCTGCTCAAGTTGAGGTGCAAAGCCTTTGGTGAAAACGTCCCTGATCCAGCCAGCCGTGCTTGCATCCTGACTCTTGTCGATGATGGGACCAAAGTTTGCATTGGGCAGGATGGTGTTGCACTCAAAGTGTGGCTTGCTCTCCTTGACATACTTCCAGACTGCTTGCTCAGCTTGTGTCTTGCTCGCACCATAGACGTTCCAAGCACGATCGGCCTCGGTGTAGGGCGGAGGGGCCCAAGCCTTGTCAATGGCCACTTGATTCCAGCTGGATTCGTCAATGGTGAACTCCTTGTCAGGTACGGGGTTGGTTGCGGCAGTTGAGGAAGATGTAAAGACGAAACGCTTGACCGAAGGCTCCTTGTTGGCAGCCTCGAGGGTGTGGGTCACACCAGCAATGACTTCAGGAATGACATCGTTGGGGTTCTTTGAGAAGGAGATGTTTGTAGCGACATGTGCAACTCCAGAGCAGCCTGGAGGCGATCAGTATGGGAGTTGATGGGATAGTCGAAAAGTGATTACCCTTGATAGCATCATCAAAAGCACCCTTCTCGCCCATGTTTGGCACAACGACAAGTTCGAGCTTGCCTTTACCATACTTTTGGTCAAAGTGTGACTGAACCCATCTACCCTTGGCTTCAGTTCTTACAGTACCGCGGACTTTGTAGTCGAGCTGGAGTAGCCGGTCGATGATGTGAGAAGCGATGAAGCCATTGGCTCCGGTGACCAGGACGGTGGAACCTTTTTCAATTGCAGGCATGGTAGTTTTAAGATGGAAAAGATGGCTTGAATTGATATGTGGATGGAGTGAGGATAAATACAAGGAAGAGCGTTAGTCGAGTTGATGATTGCTAAGCGAGAGGGGGCCATGTCATGATGGCTTATCGATAAGTGGAAGGTCGAAGAAGGCAGGAGCTCCTTGTGCCGCTGTCGAGGCAGGAGCGAGCGCCTTGCGCCGCTGTCGAGGCAGTCACATCGGTCGGATGTTCTTTCTGTATGGACTCACAGAAAACATGGACCTACCTTCCGGCCAGGCACATCAGGCAACCAAGCGTGTTGTGTTTGTTGATTGTTGAACGAGATGAGAGGAAGGTTGCTGCGAAGAGGTCCAAGCGGGTAAACAGGGCAATTGGCGGGCCGCGGATTACGACCATCTGCTGTTGCATGACGCCGTAGCGGTCAACAACAGCGGCCTGACTTGGTGATCGACGCTTTTGAATGTCAAAACTCGTCGAGCATATTTTATTACTGGACGTGCGTGGCTGCTTGGTTGATGAAGCCTACCAGATCATGTCGCTCTCGATCAACACATGCCCAGTCGTAGCACGATAACACGACAAAGACAAGGATCAGGACGACGATTGCGACATGTCGGCAATGCCTGCGGGCAGTGATGGGGCTTCGACGGGCAGCTCTGCCTATGCTGATTCGGCAAAATACGCTTCTTGGGGCAGGAGCAGCGATGGTGGCAGTGGCCGTGGCAGCACGAGAGCAAAGGACAATCTGACCGTCTTCCGCAAAAGAGGTCGCAAGTCAGGAGGCTTCCTCATGGGCAACCTGTTCCAACCGAGAGAAGGCGACGACAACAAGAATGAACCGCTCAAACCATCCCGTGTGGCTCAGAATGTCGCCGCTCCCGACAGCATCCATGGCGCTCCTCCCGCGCCTCAAACCTCGCTCGATCCGAGTCAACTGGTACAGATGGCCTTGAGTCTGAGCGAAGGTCGCCGTCGCCATGTCAGTGCCAACCTGCAAGTCCCCTCGACTCCTGCTGCGAAACGACGCGTGCAATCTAGTGGAGCTCCCGTCATACATGTGTCTCCCGGCTCTCCCATGGGCAACGACGTCTTGCGTCCCGTCTCGCTTGATGACTCTGGATATCGCCCATCTGCCGAGCATGAGAGTGCCCGCACGCCCGCCGACGACGTCGACTACGACTTCTCCCAAGCCACTTTGCACCGCGCAGAACGAGCACGCAACTTCTTTGAACTCTCCTCCCAATACAGGCGTCTCTTGTCCAGTCTTCCGCCCTTGAAGCCTACCACCTCGGTCGCATCCCCCCGCTCGGAATCAAGTCAGAAGGAGCTAGGAAGGGAATACAATCCTCTGCAACTCTTGCGCAACCGCAGAGCCCGTCACCGCGAACAGCGTCCTCTGGATCCTCCCGTCGAAGCCTACGACAACATCCAGAAAGTAAAGTCTTATATCGACGAGGTTGAGCATGAAGCATCTGACGCCACCTACCGCGCCTCGTTTGACACGTCCCTTCTTCCTTCGTTTCGTCGTCCTAGTCGGGCTCAAGACGACCCTCCTCAAAAAGTCACTCGCAACCACAAACGCTCCGACACGGCTGTCTCCAGGACCTTGCGACCAGAACATGACTGGTCATTCACTCCTGCCGAATTAATGGCCGATGCCGTCTGGCTGTTGCAACCTGGAAACAGGGCTTGCATAGAAAACAGGCATGGCCATAGGATTTTCCCACAACAACCTCGTTCAAGCTTTGAAAGTAACAAAAGTGGCAGAAAGAGTGGTGACAGCAGGCCTTCCATCACCCGTACAAACACTTGGGCCAGTACCATCAAAAGCGACGATGAAACAGATCGAGGCCGGAAGAAGCCAAAGTTTCTGTCTCTGCGTCACGTTGATAACTCTGCTCGCAAGCATTTGTTCCGTAACAGATCTCGCTCAAGCAGTGTTTCTAGCGCTACTTCGGCACGTCCATACAATCGCAAAAAGCAGATTTCGGGCCCTGGAGATGCCCCTGATCTTGACAACACCGGTCCCTTGGAGCGTCAGATGAAGAAGCTGATCGAGAATGAGTCTATGGGTATTGATCCCGACTCTCCCGACTTTGTCTCGCCAGACAAGTGGGACAGAGGGCATGACCAGCCAAATGGAACCACAAACATATCCCCAACCCAAGCGGAGAGCCCTTCTGTGAACACACACAAGCGAAACAACCCATCCAAGACAGATGAATCCATCCCCTCGGAGGACCGCGCTCGCTCTTCGTTTGATGACTCGACTGCGCCAAACTCACCCATGGTTCCTTCACACATTCCGTCTTTCGGCATGAGCTTGTCCCCACCGGCTAGTCGTCAGAGCTCTCCCGAGAGAAAGTTTGGTCTATTTAGGTCCAGCAGAAATCCTTCCGACGACAAGATACATCGTACGGATTTTGCTGCTGCAAGTCAAGCTAGTCTGCCAAGTTCACGTCAAGTTAGTGACAACGTTGAGCCACCTCGCTCCAGTCTCGATTCACTACGCCCTCCAATGCCAGGTATCAAGCGGCACAGGACCACAAATAGTATCACCAACACATTACTCAGTTCAGGTCGTCGCATGTCTAAGGATGTCGGCGTTGGTCGCTTTTTCAAGGGTGGCCGCATTGGAGACTTGGTGCGCTCGGACAGTTCACGTCAAAGCGAAAAGTCCCGTAGGAATCAGCAGGACATGTCCGATTCCGAGACGGACCCTCAAGATCAAGACGAGAATCGACCACGCAAGATACCGCCCACTGGAAGATCAAACTCCACACTTGTCGGCACGACTTCGAAGCAGAAAGAGAAAGAGAAGCAAAAGCTGCATAATCCCAATCTGCCAACCTTCAGATCCAGCAATCAGATTCTAGAAAGCGACGCAGAGAACGATCACATCGCACGACAAAGCAAACTGCACAGAGAAGAAAGCAGATCCTCTCGGTTCGACAGACTCGCGCCTCCCCAAATCAGGCTCCCTCGCAACGACTCACCCTCCGTCTCACCAACAAGAAAGACACCAATCTCACGCAACTCCAGCGACGGCGGATACCGCAGCGACCAAGATATGCTGACACCCCTTCGCAAAACCCGACAACCAGGCATCTTCGAAACCAATCTTTCCACAGTCGAAACCTCTTCTCCCGCAGCCTCACGCCAGTCCTCACCTTCCAAACGCCACTGGAGCATTTCAGACCGCCATGACCCTTCGCAACCTGAAGCAGCAGTAGCAGCGACAACCTCCCCAATCACAACCCTGGACGTCGCACGCGTACGCGCACTCTACCTCAGCAGCGGCATCAAGGCCCAAGAAATAAACCTCCGCGCCAATGCGACCGCTTCTCCTCCTTCCCCTTTTTTCGTCTCGGCTGCCAAAACCTCCAACCAAGGCATCCACCCCGTGCGCCTTAAGGAAGAATTCACAGTCGCGGCACGGATGTTGCATCACGCCCTGCAAGACCAATCCTCCCATCTCTCCTCCCAGCTCTCCGCTTTCCGCAGCAATGATCTCACGACCCTGCACGACCGTCTTGCAGACCTCCGCATCAAAGTCGACGAGAAATTCACCCCGCGAGTACATTCTACAGCCGACGAAGCAGACGCGTTCACAGTCGCTCTGACGACCCAACACACACTCTCCATCAAACAAGTCAATGACGCCATCGATGGCATCCTCAGAAGGCGAAGGCGGAAATTGATCTTTTTGCAAAAGGCGAGTTGGACGGTGCTCGAGTGGATCGTGTTGGGATTATTGTGGGGAGTGTGGTTTGTGGTTGTTTTGCTTAGAGGGGTCAGAGGGGTTGTTGGCGTGGTGGTTGGGTGTGTCAGGTGGTTGCTCTGGTTGTGAGTTTGTACGAAATGTGTGTGATGCCGCTGTGTGGGTTTTTGTCGGCTGTTTTGGAGGAGGGAGAGCATTTCTTTTTCTTTTTTTTCTTCTTCACTTCTTCACTTCTTGTCCTTTTTGAGTAATACCTATT
The DNA here is from genome assembly GCA_003992365.1 of Aureobasidium sp. P6. Lineage (NCBI taxonomy): Eukaryota > Fungi > Ascomycota > Dothideomycetes > Dothideales > Saccotheciaceae > Aureobasidium > Aureobasidium sp. P6. Next base: position 115,857 of record RZIQ01000076.1, on the reverse strand, counting down.
CTTTTATTATATTTCTGACATCTAACATTTTGAGTAATGTCTGCATTATCATATTCTGGGTCTTGTTTATACTCGCTAGTCACAAAACCATCTCGGCTTTTCGATGGACCACCACATCAAAACATCAGAAGGGAGCAAGCACACAATGAGTTGTGAACGCTGAAAGATGTCTCTCCGTGTATCAGAGCTCATTCCTGCAAGTGCTCATAAATACTCGTCTGGTTTTTGTAAGTATATATAGCTTCATCACTCGTTTCAAAATAGCCATCTCGTCTTCCTACTCACGAATTCAGCAGCATTTCCTTGCAGACCAATCGCCTCACCTCTTCCTACGTCTGAACCTGGTACTGCTCTCCTCATCCTCGTCGTCGTCATCCTCTTCAACTTCGTCGGGACTGGGCTTCCTTTGTACTCTCTTCCTCGGCTGACTCACTTCGTCGACGACACCTTTACCCGTCCTCTTGCCCGGTTGCGTGCGAGCCCCACTCTTGGCCTGCCGTGCCGCAGCAGCGATATCGCCATCTCTGGCCGTTCCTGCGATTTCCTCTGGCAAAATGGCTTCGGCACGCGCAGCTTCGGCGTCTTGCAGGCGGGACGTCGCGATACGGCGACGGAAGCGGGATGCATTGTCTTCGTCGTCTGAAGGGTTGTTTTCGCTGTCAGAGAGGAGGGAGATGCTGTTGTTGCTTTGGCGTTGTGATTGAGTGCCATTACGCGAAACAGAGGCAGGTGTGCCCGTCACATCCATGTCCACATCTGGACTCTGCTGCTGCGACTGTTTCGATCTCTTCTGAGATTTCTTGGAGCGAATCGACGACGGCTCGAGGAAGTAATCGTCTTGGATGTCATGAGCTTTCGACTTTACTTCTTCCAAAGAAACAAATACGCGAGCGCGAGTTTGTGTATTTGCAGCCGTTCCCTGCCTGCGGAAGCGTTTGAAGTTCTTGCGTCCATTCCAGCGATCATCCCAGCGATCATCATGGCCAGCTTCGGCGTTGTATCTTGATCTTGGTGGGGGTTCGCGACGAACGATGTCCATGAATTCGATCTGTGCTAGATTTTGCATGTCGGCGACATCCATGCCTTCGAGTTGATTGCGGAGTTTTTCTTCGTCTTCAAGACGTTGCTCTTCCTCTGCTTGTTGGCGTTCTGCTAACAGCGCTCGTACGTCGATATCCTTGTCTTTGCGCATTCTGGCCTTCTTGACTGTTGGTGCTGGAGTTACTTGTTCGGCTGGTGCTTCTGCAGGAATCGTCGTCTTCTCGAGGCCTTCTTCGATGCGCCGTTTCTTCATCCTTGCGGCACCTTTCAGCATATCGGCCATCATATCCTGGTGTGTTTCTACATCTTCTGGCGGCGGTCTCTTCTTCGCTGATCGCTGTGTGTGTTGACTCGGTACCGGATGAGAGCTGGCAGGTATTTGGTCATCCTCCATGAAATCAGCCGAGGGAGCTTGACTTGGCTCGTGAGATGGAGGCTGTGACGGAGAAGGGGAACGGTATTTAGGCAACGAGTTGATGTCAATCTCATCAAAGCCTTTGAACTTTGTCTGAGTAAGAGGTCTGCGACCACGACGTCTGCTTGCTGCAACCTCATGTTGAGCAGTCTCGGGCGGAGCATCTTCCGGCGTTGCGGATTGGACTTCTGTGGCAGCCCTCGTTGATTGTCGATTCGTAGAAGGAGATTGAGCCTCTTGATGAGTACGAGACGAGTGAGATCTGTCTTGCATGTTCGTGTCCTCTGCAGGTTGTACAACTTCGGCGGGTCGCTTCAACTTGGATGCATCAACATCAAGAATGACTTCCAAAAGTTCATTTTGCTCAATACTGCTTTGACCAAGAGCAGAGTCAACAGTGTTGTAGAAAGATGGCTGGAAGTCTTTGTAACCTCCAATTCGGATTAGAACAATGCCGCCTTTTGACTTTGGCTGTTGACTGAGACTGAAAGCCCTGTCGGACTTTTTGCCGGCAACCTCACGAACATAACTTAGCAGGTCCTGAGGATCTGGGTTTTCGTTATTTACGGCATGACACAAAGCCTTGCCGCCACCACCAGTGATGGCGGGCATCAGATTTTCATATTGTCCAGGATCGCTGAAGATGAAGGTATAGTGTGAGAACATGTCGGAGCGCCTTGGATTAGGAAGGTAGTCGGGCGATTTATCGGGACGAGGATTTGGTTCGTTGGCAGGTGGCGGAGAATAAGGCTCCTCGCTCGGCCAGTTGGCTAGGAAATTGTCCTCGAGAGAATCCAGCGAGAGGGATTGAATCTCTTGTAGATAGTCATCTGTGACGATATAGCGAGCATTGACCAGAGCTTGCAAGGTGGTCGGAGTGTTGCGCTTCTTGGCGACGAGGTGGGTGGTGGATGGGGCGATGTAGTCGACGATACATTTGATGCCCAAGGGCTCGAGAGTAAGACGTTGTTGGCTAAGGGGATCGTCGAGTTGGCGGTGGGCACGAGGGAGAGAGGGAAAGGAGAAGACCAGGGGCTGCCATTTGATGTGAAAGAGGTGTTGGTAGTTGCCCAGCCTGATCTTGTTGTCGTTGCGGTCGATTGGCTTGGTGGCGCCTTTCTCCAGTCGTTGATCGTTGACAAAGGTGCCGACCTTTGAGTTGTCGGTGACAGTGAGGGCGGTCTTTGCGTGCAGGTGTTTGCTTTCTCCCGACTTGACGTCAGCAATGTCGATGGTCAGGTGTTTGCGTGAGACGGAGCTGTTTTCGATGTATCTGGAGCCTTGGTGGGAGTCAGCATCGAGTCAAAGTGACTAGGTGGAGTCGAGAAGCGTACGCTGGCCGGGTTCAGGCTTCGAGGTGCGGCCAATGACATGGTTGGTGCCAGGACGGAGCCAGATGCGCTTGTCTGTTGGAGGGGAGTCAGTCTCGAGTGTCGTCGTGTGAGGACGGCAGAAACTCACGGTCGAACAAGTCGCCTTCACACTCGAGGAACCACATGGTGGTCGGCTGGAAGGCCTTTCATGGGCTCCAAACAGGTCAAAAGTTGACGTCTGAGAAAATGGAGCTCAGGAAGACGCGACTGTTGCCTGCCGAGGTCCGCGCGCTCGCGACGTGTCTCTGCACCTTCCCTTCCTGCACAGCTGCACTACTGCATACTATCCACTCACTACACATTGCCGTCTATCATGCATGCATCCACTCACTACACATTGCCGCCTATTATGCATGCATCCACTCACTACACATTGCCGCCGATTATGCATGCATCCACTCACTACACATTGCCGCCTATTATGCATGCTGGCAATCTGACCTCGTGTGACTTTTTGCATATCCGCATATCTCAGTATTCGCCAAGGTAAACAAGGCATTGGACCATTCATGGCCACACACTATCTATTGCCTGTGTGTCATCTCCACAAGAATATCTCGAATCTCGTCGTCTGCCGCCTAGAAATTGCTACGAGAGCCACGTGCTGAGTTCTTATCAAATCGCTGTGCTCAGGACGCTCGATTCATGGGTTCGGAATTGGAACTGCGACTCGTAGGATCTGCGCCATGACAGCATTGCCACGGCAGCATCCTTTGCCGTCATCCTTCACCATCCTTCAACAGGATACCCATCCCGAATCCTCGAACTGATCAAACATTCAATCTTGACCAACAAACAGGATGGCCGTCGAACCAAGTTCTGTCCCCATAACCATTCGAGGGCGTTATTTCTGGAGAGGAGACGACAGGGTGAGTCTCTTGAGTGCTGCCTACAACCATACAACATTACCTGATCAGACAAGTTCTTCGTCCGCGGAGTCGTTTATCAACCTCAGAAAACTCACAAGCCGCCCCTTGAGCCCAATGATCCTCTTGAAGATGACCGCATCAGCGAATTGGAGCAGAATATTCCCTTGTTCACTGAACTTGGTGTGAACACTCTGTATATCTGTTCGTCTTGTTTCCCATCTTCAAACTCTACGACTAACTTGCAAAGACACCATCAACAATAACAAGCCGCATGCCAAGGCCATGAAGCTGTTGGAACAAGCCGGACTCTATGTCATGGTGGTGAGCACATCATTGCACTTTGTAAAGGACTATTGGCCTAAAAGTCTACAAACAGACAGTCGCTACTCCGCACTGCAGCATCAACCGGGCAAACCCTTACGATTCTTATAATCCCACAAATGTCGCCTCTTTTTTGAAGACCGCGGGTATAATGGCTAGCTACCCGAATACCCTTGGTATCGTTGCAGCCGATAGTGTGGTCCACAGCAAAGACACTCTTCGAGCTAGTCCCGTGATAAGAGCTGTTATAAGAGACCTCAAACAATATCTTTCATGGAGTAACAACCATCATGGAAAGAGGATTCTTCCTGTAAGCTATTCAGCTGCCGATATAGCTAGTATCAACCGACAACCCGGTTTTATGGAATATCTGTATTTCGGCGACAAGTCGAGCACCATTGATTTCTGGATGGTAGGATCATCTCTGCCAAACAGCCATTGTACGTTTCTGACGCCTGATACAGTCCGCAAACTATTCGTGGGTGGGAAAATCAAGCATGGCCGTGTCCGGCTGGAACAGTTTGGTCCGTCGTCGTTGTTGATCTACTTGCAACCCAGTGTTGGCTAACGACGCACTAGATTCGCCGCCATGAGCCTTTTGCCATACCTAGCATCCTTGCAGAGTACGGAGCGAACACATACATACCTCGGCACTTTCATGAGACTCGAGCACTCTACTCAGATCCTATGACTAGAGTGTTTTCTGGCGGCTGTGCCTATCAATTCGAAGACTCTCCCAACCGCTATGGCCTGATAGCATTGCCCGGAACAGATGAGGCCAAGTGGTTCAAAGACAGCGACATTTTGGAGAAACGGGTCAAGGAAACTCGAAAGACTGATCATGGTAATCTGCATATTTATCACGACTTTGCCAACTATAAAGCTGCTCTTGCAGAGCCCATAGATTATGACCCAACCTGGGATATCATGGTAAATGAGGCGGCAGAAAGACACAGCGCAGATACTACACAGATGAGCTGGCCTTGGGGATCCGAGTACCAGATACCCGAGACGTGCATAGACTGGGACAACATTGAGGAGCTTGTGGACCATCATGTCCAATCTTCCCTGGAGATCACCAGGCAAGAACTCGAAGACACATCGATTGCTTGATCTTCAACCTCGGGACAGAGACAAACACGGCTCGACATGTCTGGCCAAATGAAGCGTCGAAGCAACGCGGAGAAGCACCCCAGACAGTTTGATACTGAGTTTTTCAGATACCAGCAAATGCAATACAGGTTGATGAGAAGTTGAGAAGCGTCAACACGATGACCAATGAGAGAGACGGTGGTAAAGGTCACGCTGACAATTTTCAAACCCTCCTGGTTACATTTACGTACTTTACGTGCGAAACACGAGGAGCCTCGGTCTCTTCTCAAAGGCAGTGTATACCGTGGCGGAAGGGGCTGCCTGCCCTGTGCATCAATTCCCTTATAGGCTGTGACGGTTTGCAAAAGCAGCAAATCACACGTCGTGAATTTGTCCGAGGCAAGTTGGAGAAAGGTATAAAAACGCCACGATGCGGAGAGTGGCGCTGATCTTGTCAATGAAGCTTAACCGTTAAGCTTCCTCACTCTCTTGACCATGACGATCCCTTTTCTCCTGGGCCACCAGACCGAGGCATGGCGTCGCATGGCTAGGAAACAGTCCAGTCAGGATGGAAGCCATTGGTCAGTCTTTATGATGGACATGAACCACGGCCGTATCCTCACTCCACAGGTTGCAGATCTACGCAAACAGGGCTCCTTCTTGTTCAAGATCAGCAGCAGACCTGCCTGTTCGCCGTGAGCGTCAACCGTCTGCTCGAGGTAAATGTACAAACGTACTGCCACAGACCTCATGACAGTGTCAAAGTGAAGTACCCATTGAATATATAAAGGGGCACTGAAGTCGTAATGGATCCTAGTTTCTTTCAAGTCTTCAATCATTACAATATCCATCATGAAGAACATCGCCATTGCTTCTCTCTTTGTTGCTTCGGCTTCAGCCTTCCCTTGGGTTGTTGATCAACCTGGTGTTGATAGCTCCCTGCTCGGCGCTGGACGCAAGATCAGACGTCAGCAATCTGGTGGTAACCAGAAAGGCGGACCTGCCACATGCCCTTTCAACGCAGACCACAAAGGTTAGTCGTAACTGTTGACCCACCTCAGCTTCTTCATACTGATCACCTACAAAGGTGCTGCTCCTTATAACTCCAAATATCCATACAATGGTGCACACGACGGTCTCCCCGGCAAGGGTGTTGGTGGTTACCAAGTCCCTGCCCCTGGAGACACTGCGCATGCCTATGTTGCCCCTGGACCCAATGATATCCGCGGTCCTTGCCCTGGTCTGAATGCCGCTGCCAACCACAATGTAAGCATTGTGCAACTCCAAAGATCTTTCTGGACGGACACTGACCTCCACAGTTCTTGTCCCATGACGGCATCACTACATTCAACGAGCTCGTCGATGCTCAGCAGAACCTCTACAATGTTGGGTACGACCTGGCTACGCTCCTCGCCGCTCTCGGCCTCACCCTCACCGACGGCGATCTCGTCACCGAGAAACTCTCCATCGGTTGCGATGCCACCTCCAGAACCTCATTCAGCCCGGTCCTCACCGGCTCCGAGCCCGGTCTCGACGGCCACAACAAATTCGAAGCCGACTCTTCACTGACCCGCAACGACTACTTCCTCGCCGACGGCGACAACTACTCCTTCAACGGCACTCTCTTCGGCATGATGCAAGACACGTGCCAGGGCAACTTCAACCGCGAAAACCTGTCCAAATACCGCCTGCAGCGCTACGAGCAATCCCGCGCCGAAAACCCAAACTTCTTCTTCGGCCCATTGACGCTTTTGCTGTACGGAGCCGCCTCTTTCCTGTACGAGCTCATGCCAAACGGCAACCACGGATATCAACCCGACCTCGAAACCATTTCGTCCTTCTTTGGCGCCGAGAAGAAAGCAGACGGCACGTGGGGATTCAACGGCGGCGAGCGCATCCCGGACAACTGGACCAACCGCGTATCGCCCTACTCCAACCTCGACGTCACGACCGAAATCCTGGCCATGTATCTCGAGAACCCCGTCTTGTTTGGCGGCAACACGGCAGACGGTAGCTTCGACACCATCAACTTTGGCGCCATCAAGGACGGCAAGATCCAAGTCGGCATCAGCGCCACTGATACTTCTTGCTTGTTGTATCAGTTGGTCACCGGACAGATTCCTTCCTACTTGAACGGTATCGTGACCCCTACGGTCGAGGCGTTGAGTTTCGTGGCCACAAAGGTTTCGCCCGGGTTCAAGAATTTGGGATGTCCTCTTGCTCTTACTTGAGTGTTTTGAGACTTACGGGCAGGGACAAGAGGGGTTAGAAAGAGAGACTGGTGCTCTTTTGATTTTGGCAGTGCTCAGGAGTACTTTGAGAGGAAATGGGGTTTCACGATATGTAACAAATGAATTAATGAGCAATGCTTTCTCTTTTAATCTTCCAACACTCGACTGCTCTTTTGTTTTTCTGATCCATCCTAGTCTTCGCAGGCAACCTAGTCTGAAATTACCCAAAAGAGAAGCAAGGGGTTCGCTGCGCCGAGATCAACACATGAAGGTGCGATGAAGCCCTGCAATGCCACCATCACCGAGATTGGTTGCCGACTGGGAAGTGTTGTCGAGAGCGCTGGCTCAAGGATATGCACGAACATGGCTACTGCAACTTGACACCTGAGTCGACTTTTTTCCTCGGTCTTGTGTGTCTGGGTCTTGGTGACTCTGCTGGTAGATTATGGCTACACGCTGTATATGCGAAAAAAAAAGTGGTCGGGTTTGTATCTGTCGATGAGCTGTACAGAGTGCTGAACCTGGCCCTCTGCCATTTCCGTTGATTGGTACCGCTCATCTCCTGCCCGACAACGAACCAAAGCTGTGTTTCGAAGAATTGGCGAAGCGGATCGATAGCCCGGTCATGACTTTTCGGATGGGCCGCTTCTGGATCAAGGATGCCGCGGCGACTTCTCAGCTCTTAGACAAGAAAGCAGCTCTCTCTATGCTTTGCGACCAAGAATGCTCGTCTTTGCCGAGCTGAGTGCTCTTGGTCAACGCGACCTTGTCGACATGCGGTATGTTGATATTTGGTGTGTGCACCGCAAACTTACACACCCAAGGTGTTGGTCTGCAGACATCGAGGCTTCAAGAACAACAAGAGTCGGGTAATGGCATATGATATGCTACACTTCCCACAGCATTTCGTCACTCGCATGGATCCAGACTTCTGAACAGCCGAATGTGGGCTAGGACATTTGCAGTGACCTTGATGTGGCAGGAGCGGAGAGGGTGGAATTCCAAGCCCAATTGTAAGGACTAGCCGTCGAGAATCTTGAGCATCTCTTGTACCGAGTGGCACTTTTCTCTTTCTTTGCCCTTTGCTTGTCCTCTTCGCTTCTCCTCTTTGTCAATCTTTAGCCAGTCTTCCCAACCGATGCTTCGAATGCCGCGCTTTTCGGCCTCTTTCTTGACTTCACTCCAACCTGCTTTTGGTTCGTCACTTGAGCCGATAAAGGTCACACCATCTGCCCAGTCTTTTGCGACAATATCGGCACTGGTGAAAGCGTCTGCCATGGTGCTAGCGATGACACCGGTAGGGCCTCTCTTGACCCATCCTGCACAGTACATACCAGGCACATGGCTAGCACCAAGTGTACCGGGACCACTATCTGGGCTCAGTACTCTACCGTAGAGATCATTGGGAATGATGCCCATTTTCCGATCGAAAGTGATGCCAATGTCTTCGAAGCCGTCCAAAGGCTCGGATTGATAGCCAACAGAACGGAATGCAAGTTTAGACGTAAGCACTTGTTGTGTACCGCCTTCCTTTTTCTTGACGCGCATGCTTCGGAGGGCATCTAAATCAGCCAAGGATACGGAGGATGGATCCTGAGTAAAGTCCATGTCATCGAAGCGGACACCACCCAAGGAACCAGGAGCAGAGCCATCCTCTTCAAAAGCGACAGGGTTGCGCATGTAAAGCAGTTCCCATCGCCTCGCCGCGTGTTGTACCGGGGTAGGAGAGCCCTTTTCAATGACTTGAGCGATGCGCATGAGCGGGCGCGGAAGTTTCTTGATCTCTGAAGGGAACAGTGATGTATCTGGAGTACTAAAGGCGACGCCAGGCAATTGCATCAACTCACGAACCTCCTTGATGGTATATGGAGCTTGTAGTGGGCCTCTTCTTCCGACGACTCTCACTCTGCGGACCCTGCTCTTGGAAAGTGTCTCGAGAGCAGCTTCGGTCATGTCTGTGGTTCTCAATCTATCGAGCGGTGATAGGAGGACTCTTGCAACATCCAAAGCGACATTTCCCTGGCCAATGACGACAGCCTCGTCACTGCTGTCAAGAGCCGGTGCGAGGTCTGCATATTCCGGGAGACCATTGTACCAGCCAACAAAAGCGCGGGCCGAGAGAACGCCGCTCAGGTCTTCTCCAGGAATGCCCAACTTGCGATCTCGTGAAGCGCCGTAAGAAAAGAGGAGAGCATTGTAGTGCGGAGCGATCGAGGACAGTGGTAGGGAATCAGGGGCGGAGCCGATGGTCGTGTTGCCGACAAAGGTGAAGGAGGGATGAGAAGCGACCTCGACGAACTTGTCTATGCAGTTCTGAGGGAGATGGTCAGCCAGTGTCAGAGAGAACGAGGCACAGGAAATGGCCACGGTACCTTTACTTCAGGATGGTCTGGAGCGACGCCGAATCTCACCAGACCATAGGGAGAGGGCAAGGCCTCATACATGTCGACGCGAGCATTGGGCAGTTTCTGCAGCATGCGGTAGGCTGCGTAGAAGCCCGCCGGACCAGAACCAATGACGGCGCATCGAAAAGGCCGGCCATGGTCGGCCGTCGAATAGAGCCGGCTGCTCCGGAACAAGGGGCTGTCGCACCTTCCTCGTGAGACGAGGTTGCCTCGCAACTGCCTGCTGCAGTGTTGGCGTACCAGATTCCTTGTCATGGTTGTGGCAGGTGCAGAGGGTTGTCGCGTCTCCAGCCACTTTTGTCGATGCAATCTGCGGCTCCCCACGCGTCATGGCTGATCCGGAACAAGATCCGTTATCGCTATCTCGTCGTTCCTGCAGCAACGCCATGTTTGCGTGGCTTGTCCACAGGTGGATATATGGCCACTACTCGCCTGGCCGTTTCATTCCTCGTTCTTTTCCTTGTGCGGATCCTTTTTGACAGTCTTTGCATATCAGAAGCTTGGAGTCTGGGTTGCAATCAGGCGCCAGGCCTTCCACTCATTCCACCATGGCCATCACCCCACCCTACCTCTTTACACCTGTCAACCAGCGTGACACGGACCCATGCTACAACTTTGACCCCAAGGCCGTTACTCGCGCCAGCTACTACTCGATCGCCTCTTCAACGTCCACACCAAAGCCCAAGCACGAGGGTCCACTGATCGACTTCAACAGACACCCTGACAGCTACATCATCGTTCCTTCAGCCCGTCCTCATGTCCCGCCCATGCACCCCAACACCAAGCAAAGGGTCAAGAATGTTAGATGGGTCCAGTTTGCCTTCCGTTGCCTTCAGCTCTTGGGTGCCTTGGGAGCTCTCGTCTGTGTCATTATCATCAGAGGTGTGAACGATGTCCAAGGTTGGATTCTCAGAGTGCCCCCTGCTGTTGATGCCGTAGTCTGTGTCTACGCCCTACACAACCTTCGCCGGCCTGCAAAGACTCGTCCTGCGTCGTCTTCGGCCAGCTACAATGCTTTCTCCTTCTTTGTCGACATTGCTTTGATACCCTTTTATGTCTTCATTGCCTTCTTCACTGCCACCAACTGGACCATGTCTCCTGGGGACCAAGGTCGCTGGACTTCCTTCTTCCACTCTCCTTCCAAGGACGCCAAGGTGCTTGAATCTGCTTTCCTTGTGGGCAGTGTGACGGGCGCTTTGCATCTCGTCAGTCTTCCCATCGACGTCTGGCTGTTCAACACATTCCGCAACATTGCTCAGTTCCCTCCCGATATGAATCCTTTGGAGGACAACCTGACCAGCAGAATCAACCGCAAGCATACATACAAGCACAGCAATGCCTCTGCAACCATGTCAGAGCAGAAACTGGCCATGTTGAGTGGTAGCTCTCTCAGCCTGAGCAGCCCCACTCGTGTCTCGACTGGCAGAGATCAGCTCATTCCTGAGGCCAACCTTCGACCCATGTCCTTCTACCAATCGCGCACCAACTTGGATCCCAGCTATTCTGGCCATACTCAAGATTCCGCTCGCCAATCCAGATTTGATTACCAGCAACCTGCCTCAGCTTACGCATCACAAACCAGCATGCATCGTGCCTCTCAGTCCCAAGACCGTGACCGCTCCCGTTCTCGTTCTTCGCGACCCCAGTCATTCCAAAGGTACGCAAACCAGAGACCTGGCACTCGCGACTCTGTTCACGACTCAATGCCTACTCGTCCTCTGTCGTTCATCACTGCTTCCGAGAACATGAGCCGCACCGCTACTCCTCAGCCCCCTCTTGCTACCTCCACCACAGAAAAGGATCAACAAGCACAAGCTTTACTCAGCGACAACTGGTTTGTACTTTCTGACGATGACGCCGACATGTCTTCGCCACGTCGCACTGCCGTGCCTGAGCTTGTATCCGATCGCGACTCCAGCCCTGAAGCCCGCGAACCTGATACCACCCAACTTCACTTTGCCAGCGACGAGTACAAGAAACTTTTGCCTGAACCGCTTCGCATGCATCCTCCTACTCCTCCCAAGCATTCCTTCGATGCTGGTGACTTTTACTTTGACGATATGCCCAAAGGCACCCTCGAGTTGGATGACTACTCTCTGAGAGAGACACCGTCCAACACGAGCATTGGTCGTGCTTTGAGCCCTCCTGCTCCTGAAGCACCTGCCGTATCTGCCAAATCATCTTTCTACTCTCAAGAACCCAACGACTCGAGTCGTTCCAGCACACCCAAGGCTAAACGCTACGGCAATTTGGCTCCTGCCGTCAAGCTCCAAGAGCAGACCGTACCTAGAGGTCAGGGCCGAGTCGTCAGCAGGACTGGTATTGACATTGCCGATGCAAGCGTCATGTACCTTTCAGACGACTCGTATAACTCTCGCGCACGCAACGTCAGTGGCAAGATTGCTGAAGAGGGTCTCGGAGGCACTTGGGCTAGAAAGAGACATGTCAGTGGAAAGGCATGATCTGTTGCTCTGGAAGCAAATAGTTTTGGCAGTATCGGTCACAGTATGAAACAGGATTTTCGTAGAGATTTCAGAGCTGGGAGTTTATGGAGCATGATTATGAGGGATGGGTAGTATACACACACGATGAGATAGATGTTGGGATATGTTACGAGACACGTTTTGTTCAGGTACACAGTGTCAATAATTCCAGATACGACAGAAAGGCTGCTTTTTGTAGACAATTGAGCACATACGACAGAGAATCAGTTGACCTCTCCTTCCAAGTGCCACGCGATTGCGCCTTCTATCCTTCAAAGTCATTTGTACAACAATCGATACACCTCCTCGGCAATCGCCAAACTACTCGTCAATCCCGGCGACTCTATCCCTAACAAATTCACGAACCCATCATACCCTTCTTCCTTCCTAATCACAAAATCTTGAAACCCTTTCCCCTGTCCCACCGCCCCCAGATTCCCCAACTTTGGCCTTATACCCGCATAATCCAAGGCCAGAGCATTTTCATCTATACCCGGCAGATATTTTTTGATATCGGCAATGGCGGCTTTGAAGCGGGAAGGGTCGGAAGTGGGTGACAGGTCGTGCGGCGAAGACACCCATTCGACATCGGGCCCGAAGCGGATGCGTCCGCTCATGTCGAGGGTCAAGTGCGTGCCCAGACCTCCCTGTCCGGGCACCGGAGCCGGATAAACCAACACGGAAGGTTTCGGAGACGACGAAGCGTAGGAAAAGTAATTGCCCTTTGCGTAGTAAGGGGTCACGTGGGAATCTTTTGGCAGGATCATGTTGTTGATTTGGCAGGCGAAGAGGCCTGCCGAGTTGACGAGGGTTTCTGCTGTTATGGGTTCAGTCTCCAGATCCGGATTCAGCGGGTCCCTGGTGTAGATTTTCCAGTCTGGGCATGTTGGCGAGGGTGGAGAGATGCGAGTGACTTTTGCATTTAGGGCCGTGTCGCCTCCCAGATCTTCAAAGCTGCCATGCAGATAGGTCATGTAAGCGTGACTGTCCAGTATCCCCGTCGTCGGCGACTCGAGCACGGCGGTTTTTGCTTGCACGTCTGGTTCCCTTTGCTCGGCTTCCTTTTTGGTCAAGAATCGAGTGGGCACGCCAATGCCGTTTGCAAAATCGTGCACTTTTTGGACCGCTTGCGCTTGCGTTTCATCCTGCGCGACAACCCATTTCCCGCAATTTTTGAATGGGATGTCGTGCTGTCTACACAATTGATACAGCATTTCTTTGCCTTGGACGCAGAGTCTGGTCTTGAGGGTGTCGTGGCCGTAATAGATTCCCGCGTGGATGACTTCGGAGTTACGAGAAGAGGTTTCGGTGCCCACGGCTTTGTGCTGTTCGATTAGAAGAGTTGAGACGGATGGAGAATGGGATTGGAGGCGGCGGGAGATTGCCAGGCCTACTGCGCCGGCGCCGATGATGGCGTGGGTGAAGTCGGCTTTTGTGTTTGGGGTGGTGCTGAAGCTGCGGTTTTGGAGTGGTGTTTTTCTCATAGGTTTTATACCTCGTCGGAGGCAGTGGGTGACGAGGGCCATGGTTTATGATGATTTTTTTGATGGCGGTTATATGCTTCTTCTTTCCATGGGTCAATTCGCTGAATTGATTTCGCAGTGTGTTTGGCGGAGAGACAGAAAACACCTTTGCCCCGAAAAAAGAAAACCACTGCAATGTTAGGGATGTTTCTGTCTGTTGATATGCTGTATACCAAAAGTCCCGGCGAAAGGGCTGTGGCTGGCGGTGGTAATGACGTGCTCGGAGAGGCCTCACCAGCCACACTATCTCCGTGCAGCTTCCGAAGATGATGTCCTGAGATCATGATCTTTCACCATACAATCGAGAGAAAAAAGTTGATAGAAAGAATACAATCATATTGTAGTCAAGTAGTAAAGTACACTCAGAGAGAATGTCAGACATGTTTAACCCAAAGACACAATCCTATGCCAATTCCCGAATGCCCTAAACTCCGTGACACAGAGGATCCTGTGATTTACCCCTTCTCATGACGGTACACCCTCATAGTTCCAGCCTCCTTCGCCGCGTTTACGTCTTCTTCTGGTGTTTTGCCTGTTTGCTGCGCACTTGACAGTGATTGTCAAGATAGCCAACAACCCAACGATGACACCCGCAACCGTTGGGATCACCACAGTCGGCTGCATGCCATCCGTCCTAGCCTGGTAAGGACAAGTCTGATCAGTCCCGCTGACCCAGCAATCCGTGATATCAATGTCGTTCAGATTGAGCCAGAACAGCTCCCTGTCGTCGTCGTCCCTATTAGCAGGTATCCAATTCCGTATCGCATCAATCATATATCGATTCTCTAATGCGGTGCGTGGAACAGCGAAACTGAAGCCATCACCGCAGGCTTTGTCGCCTTGGTAGTATCGATTGCTATCGTCGCTTACTTGGAAGTTGTAGGGCGAGGTGTCACTGCGACAGATGTAGTGATTTTCGTCTGTGCAGTCTACCACTTGCCAGCGGCCGTTGTTGGTGATATTTGCCGCTGCACAATGCCGATTTGTGTTTACCTCTCCCGCGCTGCTGTCACTGGGTTCGTCCTCTGCCCAGCCCCATAGTGAATTCGCGATGTAATCACTGTAAATCGTGGCGTTGAATGTTGGTGGAGTGTTTGAGAGCAGTGTGTTCAGTATGGGTGAAATGCCACAGGATGAGAGATTCATGGCAGTGTAAGCCGTCGTGTCAAGAGCTGTCATGTTGGGCAGGTTGCTGGAAACAGCCCAGGACGAGTTTACAGCAGACAGCATGGTATTGTTTGGTTGGTACAAGCATCCAACGGAGATGGCGCCATTGACTAATGATGCTGTGTTGATGTTGTTAGAGATGTAGCCGGCAGGGAATATAGAGTTGTTGTCTGCAGCAAAATTGTACTGTTGCATTTGCGCATCTACACTTCCAAAGCCTGCGACGAGTCGCAGAGCTCGCTGGAGCATAATGACACTTGTACTTGGCCATCCATTCAAGGTGTACAAGCCAGAGGCTTCGCTCAGTGGTTGAGTCGTCATGTACTCTGCAGCTGGCGGATTGTCTACGGTGCTTGCAAACCATGATTGATTCAGATTAGATCTGTCGGTCAAAAGAGCAGCTGGCGTATACAGATAAGGAGAGAGGGTCGAATTCACCAGATCACCGATATAGTTGCCGACATCGGGCAACCTCTGAGGATCAGGCTGACTTATGTTGCCAGTCGGATTAGAGAACGGAGCTGCCAGCCGTATGTTGAACTCAAGGTACTTGAACCTTGCATCAACATCGTTCTCGGTCGCTTGAAAGTAGCCCGCTAAGACATTGGTCAATGTGGAAATTCCAATACTCTCCGTACAGAGGTAAGGTCCTATTTGGTGGCCTGTTTCCGATGGGGCAGCAAAAGGCGACGTCTGAGATGCTGTAGATGCTGTATTGGCCCCACTTGTCACTGTGCTTGACTCGGTCACTCCTGCAGCAATCTCTAGAGCTGAGATAGTGGGAGATACGTCCGTGAAGAGCTCGGATGAATCTTCGGAAGTTTGTCGGGCATAAATGTTCGGTGCCGTACGGTGCCCATCAGGATCCGCGTTGGTAGTTGAGCTGGGGTTGTCTCTCTGCTGGAGCCGTTCGGCCGCATTTTCAGAGGACAGAGCACGCGTCAAAGTTGCCGATGGGCTGGTTGACGATGATGAGGTAGAGAGGCTGCTAGGAGAAGCCCCGGTATTGATCGGCGCGCTGGAATTTCCTACAGTGCTCAGCTCCACGGGACACAAGCTCCATGTCTGACGGCTCTGGTCCCAGTACAGGTCGACAACAATTCGCTGGAAACCGACAGCAATGAGGTTAGACAGACATCGTTGCGTATCAACATCCTCGTAGCGACGGTCCGAGAAACACACTGCTGTCAGATCAACTCCTGGCGCTGTCACGTAGTTGATTGGAATTTGGCTAGCGATGTCCCTCTCAGCCTACGGAAGCATCAAAAGTAAGCTATACATACACTATGCTGTTTCGCTTACGCCTCTCCTTACCAGTAATGCAGTATCGAGCGTGGCGGGAACTTCGGCTGGAGGGTCCGGGTTGTAGCTCGAAGCCATCGCACGCCGCAGTCACACTGGCTTCAGTGAAGCGTCAAGATGTCCATGCGATATGCACCAAAAAGTCTTAGTAAGAGCGTCTGCTTGTTTTCCCAGAGCACTGCTCACCAGCTCGAGGATCGTCGTTGGGTTTGACATGAACTGTGGCTGGAGCCCGGCAGTCGACGTCTAAACGAGCTCTGCCAAGGGCCAATCAGCGTCATGCTGCATTCTTCCGTTCCCACAAAAGGAGCAGCAAAAACTTGACTTGATCCCTTTCTGTCTGGTGCACGCACGCTGGTCCGAGAGTCGCTCTACGCTTTCGGAATCCCAGTCTATAAAGTGTCATATAGTGGGTGAGCAGTGCATATCACGCGTCTCCTCGTCGGTTCCTCTACCCCGACTCACAGAGTTACAAAGACACTTACTCGCGGATAAAACTGTCTCCCCTGCACCCCCCTTGCAAGACCCGCCATTCTTGGTCCGGTTTGTGGGATCAGGAGATACTTGCTTTGGCGCGCGAACTTGGAAGAGTACGGATGGTCCAAAAGAAAGCGCCACAACAGACCCTCCTCGGAGCTAGAAGTGGCAGAAAGCGAGTTGCCTAAATCGGTAGGGGCAAGGAACGCGCAAGGACGGACCTTCGAACGGATATGGCAGAATCTTGACTCCTATTTCTGCACAACCCAGACAAAGCTTCTGCGGTATCTCTTTCGCGTGAAGCTACATGCTACCGAAGTGCATTGTGGTCGTGGAGTATGAAGAACCGTTGAGGACGGCAGCTGTCCGTCCACATGGCATGACTGCAGGTGCGGCTTCCCAGACAAGGGACATCTAAGCCTATTCTTCTCCCCCTTTGCAGTCTGTCATGTCCTATCATTTCTCCTCGCTAACCATCGCGATCTTTAGAACCTACCAGAATGTTACTGAGTTATCGTGGCCCTGCAGGTCTCGCTAAATGTGTCAAATTCGTCCAGATTATTCAGCCAAGTGCAGCATGTCCCAAGGGACTCGCCAAATGCTGTTTACTCCATATGTCTCTCATCTGAACCCCATGTCAGCCACGTGTGATTTGACTATAATTCCACCTACGTAGCATCCGACTCGCCATACCATGGTGTCTTGTGGGCTCATGCCAAATCCCATGTTTCAGACCTCCCACCGACAACAGATTCCTCAGCCTCTGTGGCTTTCTTTGTAGCTATCAACGGCCAAAACTGAAAGCATATCGGAAGCTTGGCAAGCAGTGCCGGAAGACTGACAAACACCAAATCCAGATCTGGGAATGATTCAGAGTTTAGGTTCGCCAGGTACTGGATAACCCTTTGCCCGTTTGGCGCTTCTTTGCGATACCCTTTCTGACGCTGTACAACTCTCTCCTTGAAAGCCTTTGACACGAACGGGAGAAACTTTAGCCTGCAAAAGTCTCCTCTCGAGTAACGGTTGGTCCACGGCTGGGAATACGAAACTTGCCGAAAACCTTGTCGAGAACAGAATGTCACTTGACTTTGGACGACGCGTATTTCGAGAAGCATAAGATGTTGTGTGTTTGAATAGGGCATAACACAAAAGAAAGAATGTATAATTGACAAGACGATCTCGATCATCTGATCCGGATGAGCGGACACTCAGCTACGATCATCGGTAAGAGATGTACAGTACTCTACTTGCCGCTTACACGTACAAGACGGGGAAGCGAGTTAGGACACGTAGCGTTCCAGGCCAGGTTCAAGATGCATAAGAAAGACTTGAGAAGAAAAAGTGTTGGCGAGGAACTTTTTGGTGTGTGTAGGATTTCAAGTTGCATAGCGCGTACTGTGGATACCGTATGTACCTTGTTCGTCTTTTGCATCAACTCGAGACGGGATGCACGGCTGGAAAGATCGATCAAGTCATGTATGTACGGAACACGTCGAGAGCACCAGTGGAGACTGGAGAGCAAGGATGCTGCTGCATCATCGTTGCGTGCTGCGTGACGAGCGTTGTCGACCAAATCTCAAGCAAGCTCGAAACTCCTCTGCTGAAACTCGACTCCTCGTGTTGTCACAAGGCGTTTTCTTTTTGTGCACCGTTGCGGCTCTCCGGCCCAAATCAAAACACCGCGTTACTGTTGTGCCTGTTTATGCTGTTATTTCGCTTCTGATGCAGACTGAGCAACGTCCCTCGACGGTTGTGCTGGCCCTGCAACGACAACGACCAAACCTGTTCGTACATAACGGTGAGATTAAAAGTGTATAAGATGAATGATTTGCAACAAGATGAACATACAAACGTCGTGGTTAAACAAACAATTGCTGCTCAAAGTAAACACAATCGCTGAGGTACGCAGCATGGAGATTGACCGAGCAAACCTTTGCTAGGCCGAGGCCAATTTGATACGAGGGGAAATGGTGAGGATGGCGGGAAAGAGCAACATTGCTATCTTGAGTATGTGTATCTACCAGCCTGAACAACGATGTCAAGTGAGATCTTTGCAGTTCTATGTCTCAGAAAATAAGGTGCACTGTATGCGTTTCTATCCTCTGCGGAAGGAGGTTTTCCCAGTAGATGGCAACGATAGAGAAGATATACCGCTCTCAGAACGGTGGGCAGCTGTTGGAACATGGGGTTCTGTGTGAAGAGAGAAGGATCAAGCTGAAATCGCGAGAAAAGATATGGCACAGGATTGAAATTGAACAAGGTGTTTGATGATAGCGAATGATCGATTACACTCAGAGATGGTTCTAAAGCAAAACTAGTTGGGTATACACAAGTCTCCATCCCGGACAGCCAGCACCATGCAAAGACCCTAAACGCCATGAAATGGTGAAAATACAAAGCCAAAGACGCCTCATCCCTCGTTATGTACATGCAATCCCGATTCTGTCGTCGATATAAAAGTCTTAGTTGGCAACAATGGCTGACAATCTCATCTTCTCCTTGGGGCTCTCTTTGCCGTCACCACCATCCTGAGCAAGTTCAGGGTCAATGGAGTGGTGCTGAGGAGCGCCGCCAGCCATGTGAGCAGGCATGTGAGAGAAGTGGTGTTGAGGAGCCATTTGTTGGTAGACGTGGGGAAGAGGTGCTTGGTGAGGGTACTGCATCTGAGGGTATTCCTGAGCGTGGCGGTACATCATGGCAGCTTGAGGGTTGAAGGCTTCCTGCAGCATCTGAGGACGCTTGGTGCCATCCTCTGAGCGGGACATTTGCATGGGGATTTGGTAGCCCTCCTGGCCAGGAACGACCAGGCGCTGTTGCATGTAGGAACTGGAAGGGCGGCGGTCGACATAGCGGGGGTCTTGCTGGCTAAGAGGAGGAAGCTCAACAGGGGATGTGCCGTGGGGTGAACGCTGAGAGTATGAAGAAGCGTCCGAAACAAGAGAAGGAGCGCCGTCTGCAGAGATTTGAGAGTAAGCACCAGGAGAAGGCAAAGGACTCTCAAAGGGGGACGCACGAAGAGTGCGACCGAACTGAGGAACACCCAGGGTCTGAGGATAGTGTGCGTGCTGAGTAGCAATGTGTGCTTGCTGCTGGTAGATGGCAGGCAGCTGGTTCTGATCAAAGTACTGGGGTCTTTGCATGGCAGAGTTGAAGTACATGGCCTGGTCGGGCAAGTGCTGCTGGACCATCTGACCGGGTGCACCAATCATCTGCTGCTGGGCGTGCTGCTGCTGTTGGCGGGTTTCCATCTCGGCGCGTCGCTGAGCGTTGCGTCTGCGACGGTTCATGCCGCCATTCCACCAGTTCTTGACAGCATTGTCGCTGCGACCGCGCAGGCGGCGAGCAATCTCGGCCCAGCGCTTGCCCATCTCAGCAACCATCTGCTCAATCAACTCGCCCTCCTCGGGAGTGATGGGGTCGTGGTTGAGGTTGGGCTTCAGGTTCTGGTGATATCTCTCACGGCACTGCTTGGGAGAGCGAGTGCCCATCATGCTTGAGATGCGCACCCAGTTGTGCGCACCCTGAGAGTGGACAAGGCTCATGAGGATGTGGTCCTCCTGCTGGGACCAGGGACCTCTCTTGTGTGCAGGCATTTTGATTTGTTCAAAAGACTGAAAGGAATGTACAAGTGGGAACTGTAAACTCTGTTAATAATGCATTGATAATGATGAGAGTCGGTATGAGGGGGTTTTGTCCTTAGCACGTCGTAACAACGTGGAGTCTGAGGCATGCAACTGGCAGGATGGTATGATGCTTACCTAAAGTCAAGCTTGAAGCTTCGAAAGGAATGTGGTGGTGGATGCTGTGTCTGAGGTGATGAGGATGGAGGTTCAAGTAAGACAACGGGGAGGGACAACGAGGTCGTTATAAAGTCGATGCAAGACCAGTTGGGATGTTGGATGGCTGTTGTTGTTGCGACGAGGTCGTTGTATTTGTATCGGGCACAATGTTTAACGGTTCAGGAGGATATCCCGATCCGTCAACGCTGGGCTTAAACGGACAGCGGGGCAGGTGCGTCAACTCCTGTTGAAGCACTTGAGGGGCAGGATTCGGGTCTGGCTGCTGTCGATAGTTCTCGCAAGATCGAGTTGGCGGCCGTTGGACAAAAGCAGGAGACGGACGGTTATAACGGTTGGATGGCCAGCCAGGTCCTGAAGAGGGAGACAGAAATGTCAAAAGAAGGGGATCTAGGGCTCAATTGTACTTGGCTCGTCCCGCTAACGTCACAGTCGAAGCTTATCCAGATCGCTGGGTGATGCGCGATGTGCAGCAGGGATGCTGAGCGTGGCTCTGGTACAGGCTTGCACCAACCTCGACGGCGCCGGCGCGGGCCCCTTGCTTTGCTCGTTCGCTCGCTCCCTCGACCAAAAAAAATTCCACCTCGAGACCTTGGCTCTTTTGCTGTGCGGCTACTGCAGGTCATCGGGCGCCGTTGCAGGATCTTTTTCTCTTTGACTCTTTGGCGCCCCCTGGTGCGCGTGTAGCTACTCGAGCACCGTTTGGGGCCTCCCAACCTGGCCCGTACCGAAGCCTGGCAAGGCGTCATCTTCGAGCACCGTTCGACACAAAAAGCCGTTTGCGAATCATTCGAAACAGCTCAACAGCCAGTAGTCGATGAGGATCAATAGAATCTGTGTTCACTATCAGTTATGTTCGTCGAACTACCACGCCATCATTGCCACTTTCGCCCATGACACCACTGTGCAAATTGTGCGCCGCCATTTCGCGTCTTTGCCTTTTACTATTCTTTTCGATCGTACGGCATCGCCGAGTATAGCCCTCGAGACTTTTGGCTGCACACTTACAGTCATAGACTACGCCCCAGACCCATCCGCTCACGCACTCGGGACCTCCTTCCAACCGCGCCATGCCCTGTTCGGACAGTTATCCATCGCCAAAGTTAACCCTTCGCGCGGCCCGTTGCCAGACTGTTCTGCCCCCTTCCACCTCTTCCCCTTGCACAAGCGCACTGCTGCTGCATGGCGCTGTCGCGTCCGTTATAGCTGTCCACCAACTGTCACAACTGCTGGCAATTTCACTGTCTTCGTTTTCAACTGCTTGCCGTGAATGTTGTTGTTGTTGATATGTTTTGTTTAATTTCATATAGGGATACCAACCCCCTGCACCCTTATGCAACTTTTGCTCACGCCGGCGGAGATCGTGCAGATCTTCTCGCATTAGCATTTTGTCAGTGCCTGCCAGCTGGAGCAGCGGCTCCCTGCATGGCATCCAGAAAGCGCCAAAACTTGTCTCCTTTTGTGAATCTCTTCGGCAATTCCTACAGTACACTGCTGCTGCCGCCGACAGCCGCGATCGCGTTTCTTTATTCTTTGCCCTCCATCATTATCAATATCGATACTACGTGTTGATCATAGGATGTTGTCTGAGAATCCTGCAGGCTCGTTGTTCCAGGCGACACATTCCAGGACGTCCCGTCCATACAGGTTCTCACCAGGAAAGACATGTTTCATGGGAGAAATCCTGACATGGTATCTCTCGGACGTAGCCAGCATCGCCGAGCGACCGATCGGAACGACAAGGTTCATATTTGAAATACTTTTCTTGGCTAGCGCGTCGTCCAGCACGGAGCCCCTTGACCACTAATCCGTATCCGCCCACTTCTCCAGACCATCCTTCTCGCTCTAACCCCAAGCATGACTGCTCCAAACCTCTTTAGGTCATCATGATTCGCGATTTGAAGCCTGAAGCGGGAAAGCTTATTCCCATTCCCTCCGGATCCTACTCCCAGCACCCCAGCCGTACTCTCACTGCCTGCCTCTGTGAGGCTCAGTCTTGCAGAGGTCTCGTCCTTACAAAATGTCGCTCGGGTTTCGCCTGAGTACTGCACTGAGTCGGGTCAGGCGAGATAATAGGAGTCTTGCCGTCTAAGCATGGTCTTGCTGGCCTACCGTTGCAAGAAAAAACCTGTATACTTGGCTTTCAAACA
This sequence comes from Aureobasidium sp. P6, assembly GCA_003992365.1. NCBI lineage: Eukaryota > Fungi > Ascomycota > Dothideomycetes > Dothideales > Saccotheciaceae > Aureobasidium > Aureobasidium sp. P6. The sequence goes on along the minus strand of RZIQ01000076.1, from coordinate 93,211 downwards.
CCATCCCGTGACTGTCACCATTGTCAACTGTCTTAGATAATGACCGACACCTTGGAGCTGACCGCTGTCTATGCGCTCATCTCATGCGGACAAGAATAGCTACACTACGTCGAGTCGCAGGTTGCGCTGCACTGCACAGTTGCTTGAGCGTTCATGGCAATCTCAGCGTGAATATATTTGGAGCAGTGCATGCGTGCTTTCGACCAAGGCGCTTTTGCAAAATGCCGGAGTGGTTTGATTATAGTGCTGCTGCTGCAGCCTTCAATTTAGCCAGCATGATCAGACTGGCGCCAGATATGCAGGATGCTGCATATCTGGAAACCACGAGCCATCCCTCTTCCAGCACAGATGAACTTGTAGCCTTATGCATGGATTCTCAAATTGCTTTGCAGCATTTGAACCACAGGCCACCCATCTACATCCATGACTTCAGGTCTTGGAATTTGTCCTCGACATGAATAGGATGAGGGTGTAGTGAACACCATTCAGTGTGAGAGGTTGGCAGGTTGCGCAATATCGCTGAGCGTTGGAACAGGGCCCGGCTCAGACGTTGTCGGCCCGCTTCCAAGCCTTGATCTTCCTATCGGTGGAGCCCGCGGATTCACCTTCATACGACATCACGTTCAGACCGTTGACCTCGCGTTGATCATTTGTTCATTTGTGTGACAGTTGGCAGATATTGTCCTGATTAGAGCCCGTGATACAATAATGGTTTACGTCCGTAACAAGAGCTTCGTTCGCCGCGTCTGTACTCGAGACAAGACGACGACAACGACGATGACGACGCAAAACTCCCTGCGAGCAAAAGTTCATCCATCTCCGGAGAACCACATGCATTTGCAATCAGAGCCACATGGCACATGCAACGACAAAGTGTTAGACATTTTCCCAGCGAGTAGCTACCATTGTGCTGGAGCTCCTCGTGAATGCATGACGACTTTTCATCACGCATCCTTGCAGCTCCGTACATTTGCCGCTTTAGGACGCGTATATTAACCTGCTTTCTTTTCCCAGCCTTGTCAACCGAATGGGGAGGCAAGAGACAGTGGGTCGCATACACCACCACACCGTCTCTCACATCATTCGTTTTTAATATAAGATGCCGACCCACAGTCTTGGACGTGGAAATACAGTCTGCATACGTGCGTAATGCTGGGACGGAACGGAATCTTCTATTGTTCCCAAGACGTCCCGGACTTGGATCATGCAATTTGCTAAGAGCTACGGGATAAGTCGCGCAGTGCACAGCGACTCGGCGAAGGATCCGGTGGTGTTGATTGTGTCCCCCCGAGAGACTGAGCATACCTTTTTGGTCTGTCGCGCCGTAGCCGCAATGGATTGTGGATGTATCTATGCTTCCTGCGGAGGATGATAGGTGTGAGTTTGCCAGTTGATGCTTCATGCAAGCATATGTCACTCGGTCACTGCGGCACCACAGGTTGATGTGCCTTGCGTCTGCTGTCAGCCTCGTCGCATGTACTCTTTCCCACAGGAAGGTCGTGGGGATACCCGTTAGGATGTCACAACGGTCTACCACAATAGAGATAAGGTAGGCCGTTCCTCCCGCCCGGGGATGTACGTGCAACGGCACGGAGATATCTTGACAGCCTTCACTTCCTTGTCAAAATCACAGCCTGTCCAGCATGTTTCGAATTCCATTTGCATAGCAATTGCACGCACATGTAAACCACTCTCTCATGGAAGGATTTTTCTTTTGCAGATTCTGCTGCATTCATGGTTTCCCTACGGCCTAGTCGCATGCATGAAACACAAATCATTCTTGGACCGTGCTTGCATTCTTGCTTGCGCTTTGCTTCGCTTTGCAGGAAACACGGACTGTGCTTTTTCCTCTACCCCACAGCACAGCAGTGAAAGAGCAATCATTACCTACTGTGTGGTCTCTGCCTTGATACAGCCCTAGATTCATCATGAACTCGATGTAGTCCGCTGTAACTTATTTTGCTTTTCACGGTATCTTGATGGTGAATGGCTATCTTGCAGCCGTCTACTTCTCAGCGTCCGCGACGAGATCGATCATCCTTGCACTATACTAGAGCGCGCACATTACAAGGCAGAGCATCACATCACCACGAATCCACTATTGAAGCGCCACCGCTGTTTGGTCAAAAGCAGGCTTGTATATACCTTCGCACGCGGGTAAGATTTGAGGGACCAGTTGAAAAGGCGCACTCAACATGGTGTTAATCCCGTAACATCGACCATCACGCCTGAAAGTAAGGATATTTCACATCAAAAACCTCCTTTAAACACGCTTCCGAATCAGAAATAGTCTTGTTTCTATCTTCAGGCTGTCGTCTTTCGAGTTCAGACCACAATCTCGATATATGTTGTCGCTGGGATCCAGACCCTGTCCCTGTCTTGACTCAAGTCTCAGATAGGGCTTTCGACATCCGCCGTTCACAAGTACTCAACCAGGTACAAGGTACGAACATCTCGCACGTCTGAGAAGCATGCATTGATTACCCGAGCATTTACCTCTTGGGAGCAAACAACAATCTATCATAATCCGGCGGTCTCATGCACGCGCGGCATCCCCAAACACACTACTGCACAGCATAGTACTCAGCTCCAGTGGCTGCCTGGATAAATACCTCGAATTAGTATCCTGGATCGTGCTCTTGCAAAGATGCCAGCGTTGTCAAATTTAGATTCTGGTGGCCGAAGCTCTTGCTTGACCGCCGTTCCAAGGATGTGGACGAAGAATATGAGGTCAGGATTGAGGTTCAATCAAGCGGCAAGATCTGATCTGCAGAAAAACGACCATGCAGGACAAGTACGTCTTTCCTCTCCATCTTCTTGTCGCCACTTCTTATGTCACGAATTCAGATCGCGGCTGCCGGCTTCAGCTTAGATCTGTTCGCAGTGTACCTGAGTACATCTCGGTAACAAAGCCTTTTGGTCACGAGTCGACAACTGCAACAACGTATGGAGTACAGTGGTTTGATTTGATACACTGATCTGGTACAAGGATACCTAATTACTTTGACTTTGTACACTCCGGTGACACCAAACCACATGCTTTGCTGATGATTTGTGGACTTCATGTCAAACACCTAGCACGTAATCGACAGAATTTGTTCCTCGAGAGACATGGTGGCCGGCAAGCTCACAGACTGATTTGCATACGATAGTTCAGGCTTGCAACAGACATTTGCTGTAATTACTGGCTCTGTAAAGAGGCTGTCCTGCTGTCGCCCAGGCACCATCATCGCATCGAACGGTTGCCACAATTGTTGCTCATCAGTCTACCCTGATGTCGTTCGTCGCGTCGCTGATCAGTATTGAACATCAACGATATCAGGAGAATATTCTCACGGACAAGTTTTGGAGGAACGAGATACGTCTTCGACACACCACATTCCAAGGCAACTACTGAAGGCTATCGTGTCACCGAGACAACAAAAAGATCTGCAATGACTATCAAAATCATCGTGGGATCCATGTACATCTGGAAAGTCTCTCAAACTTGCCTCTGACAGCCCTGGTGATCATCCCATCTCTTTGGTTATCGACTTGTGGCTATCGATCTGGAGTACGAGTATCAAGGTTTGTGTTCTGAAAGTATTGGAACCTCGGGCCATTTGCCCTACTTTACGATCGGTGCTTTGGTTTTATACTTTCGATATAGCAGAAACATCTTTCCCCGGCTTCTGCCGACACGTGGTATGACAGGTTGCAACTCTTGAGCAGCAAGTCATGTGTAAACCCTGATCCAAGGCTTACTGTCTGGAGTTTGGCCTGAAAATCTCCTTTGTTTGTCCAGATTTGTATTGTGGCTCTCAGGTCTGATGCGTCCACTCTCTGTGGGGTCGCTTCTGCCACTGGAACGACATCGCATCATTTCTGGCGCAACACTTTGCTCTGCTGATCAAAAGGACACCGAAGAAACGTCGTCTCAACCTCTTACACCCTCATTCGCAGTTGGTTACCAACACGAAAACATCGTCATCATCATCATCATACCAATTGCAGATCTATCAGGGTTGCTCTCGCAACATGAACTGTCTATCCTCATACGCTCATCAATTCTATTCATATCGACCGTTATTCCATCGCAACTACTCCTCTACAAAGCACAAGATCTGCATTAGTTCATCATGATGTGCAAGAGATATGAAACGCCCGCTCATCTTTCTCGTTTAGCCAGAGTGGGAGGAAAAAAAATCCCGTTTGAGTCGTTGCGTAGAGAAACGGTATATCAGAGCTTAATATGGAATTATAAGGTTATACCTCGTCACCGGGTGCAACGAAATCCCGAGTATTGAAACGGGTTTTACTTTTTCTTGATAATTCGGGATCGGAGGTCTCACTCTCTGGATGACTCGATTATTTGTTGGAGCATGAGTAAGCATGATGCACAGGATGGATCAACAAGGGCAAATAGAAAGGAATAAGGTTGCGGGCCTCGCCCCGTCTGCCCGCTTTTCTGTTTTCCAAGATTTGGTTTTTGTGAAGGGGACAGATCGAGTGGTGAATCGTATTGAGTGAGACAGCTGTAAAGTAAGAGATCTGGCTGGCTGGTAAGACACATGACTAGATTCTTTCTTTGGGAGAGTCATTGTGCGAAGGGTCGGGTGCAAGACATTTTTAGAGGTCTAGATTTCTTTTTTTCTTGTTTGCTCGAGGGATACAGCGATGAATGAGATCAAAGGTCTTGAAGATATGCAACATCACAGCAGTAAAGAGATCTTGAGTATGAGAGTGAGAGAGGAAAAGGTAATATTCTGCTATTTTTACGACCACGGTTTAATCATCCTTTCTTGTTTCCCCAGCAAGGCCATCCTCCAAGGACCACATATCAGTCAGAAAGAGTAGAGTAAGACAAAGAGGCACAAGATCAAGAAAAAGCGAAAGAGATTCTACCAAAAAAAAAGACAAATCATTTCTTGAGTATCTCGCTCCACATTACTCGATACATCTACAAGCAGAGACAAAAAAGGCAAGCCCTCATGTGGAGAGTATTTGACATGTTAGTACCGTATCAAAAATTCCACGAGACATGCCAAGAGGGTGTGACAAACAAAGAAGATCGATTATGTGGAAAAAAACCAGACCTTTATTTTCCCTTCCCGAGGGACGACTCGCCTACACTCATCGCTTTGCAGAACTCGTTTCTAAACATCAAAACCTTAGACTTCGCCTGCAGCCTCGCTGCCTCGCTGGCCTTGCGTTTTCCAGCCATTCTTCTTCAGTTCCCATCACAGAGGGCGGGGGACAGACCCCGTGTATACGTGGGCCATCAACTTGACATCAAACTTGTTCAAACACTACCCCTTCACTCTTCTGTTGATCCGAGCCCGACCAAGTCTGAATCTTGGAATCTTAGTTGATGCGTACCGAGTCATTTTGAGGTGTGAGAGAGAGAAAGCCAGGACGTGTAGGGTATCCCACTTGGAAGATACAAACAGAGAGGATATAACAAAACCCTTATCCGTGACGCGAGCCTTTTTGGAGAAAGGTTCGAAAGAGAGAAACGCACAAAGACAGAAAGGAGGACCTAGAGATGAAAGGCATTAATAAATGTCCAGGTCGAGTGCCAAATTGATCATGAAGAAAAGAAAAAAACAGATACGAACAAGCCTAGCATACAAAGAGCCCAAGGATAGAAAAACAATGAGTCTTTTCCACCTTTACAGAAATATTGTCTTTAAATGTAAAAAAA
>RZIQ01000076.1:0-87518 GCA_003992365.1 Aureobasidium sp. P6 | reverse complement strand
GTAAAAAAACGAGTCAAAAATTTCGGACTAAAAAAAAAAAAAACGAAAAAAAAAACGAAAAAAAAACGAAAAAAAAAAAAAAAACGAAAAACGCATGTGCATGCGAGAAGGAAACAAAAAGGACTGATAGAACCAAAGTATGATCGTAAAGCCATTGTCCTTTTTTTGGTTTTATCCTCCAATTTGTTTTTGTTGGGCTGATGCTTCGCGTGCTTCAACTTGAAGACAAGGGAGAAAGCCTGCCGTATGTTTGGAATCCGAAAAGCTTTGCTGACCGACGCACTCGACGTAGCAGACAGAGTGGAAGGAAGTTTGACAGAGTAACAGAGGATTGAGGTATGCGAGAAGGTGAAAGTAAAATGTCCTTGAAACATCTGTGTCATCTCTCGTCCCCAAAAGATCAATCCATGCAGCGCCAACGCTTAGATGCCATGACTCTAAATCCATGAAAGAAGACCCGAACCTCCCTCACTCCTCCGACGAAACCTCTTGAACAAGATATCCACCCCTCGGCACATCCTTCAACCAGATATCTCCACCCTCACCACCGACCCACCGTCTCCACGCCTCATGATATGCATCCTCCAAATCCCTAGTCCATCGCTCGGTATCAAACAATGCAGACGTCCACCTCGACTCGGTCAACACCTTGCGCAATTCAACCAATCTGCCAACGCCTTTACCGACATCAGCTCCTAATTTAGGGTATATCAGGCCCTTGCCCAGACGAACTGCCAACTCTTCATACTCGGAGTCTGAAGAAGCGATGAGGTCTTTTTCGGCGGCTTCGCGGACGTCAGGGGGAGATTTTGGTAACGCGCCTTTGAGGATGGAGGCGGCCATGCGACTGCACATTTTGTATTCGAAGCGTGGGAGGGTGAGGAGAGGTGTGCCACTCCATAAGCAATCTGCTGCGGTGGTATGGGCATTGCACTCGGGTGTATCTAGGAAGAGATCGCAGACGCGAGCGCGGCTGATGTGTAGATGTTTGGGTGCGACGTCGGTAAAAATCACACGAGCTGCTACGGTGGGACCAGCCCACGCCTCGGCAGTGCGCTTGAGATGCGATTCGCCAACGTCAGGGAAACGCAAGAGCCAGAGAATGCTGTTGGGTACTTGAGCAAGTATGCGAAGCCAGGTGCGGAAGGTGGTAGGTTCAATCTTGTACAGTTGGTTGAAGTTGCCGAAAATGATCACGTCGTCAGCAAGGGCTGGGAAGATCTCTTTCCTCATCTTCCAACGTCTCGCTTGCTCTTCTTCCCATGTCAATCTTGGCTCCCCTGCATCCAGTGCGCTTTGTCTGTGATCACAGCAGAAGAAGGTATCGCGGCAGTACACGAGGTTCTCGCCATATACCCAATCGCCATCCTCACTCTTTGCTTCGTGGACCAGCCGATCCTTGACATCAAGATTCCGACGCCATGGTCTGAGTGTGGATGGTGGCACAGCAGTATCATCGGCGAGCAGATAGTCACACCATTCAGCTCCTAACGTGCCTGCGAAACCCATGAAAGCCATTTGGATCGGAGCAGGACGCGCGGCAAAGACCTCATTGCGGGCACCTCGGGTATATCCGTTGAGATTTACAAGAATATGAATGCCGTCTGATACAATCTGATTGACGAGGCGTTCAGTGGTCCAGTTACTGGCATCGAAGAAGTTGGGAGATTCTTCCTCTATCTTCCGTCGATACGGGGAATTATCAGAGACGGTGGTGGCATAACAGAATGTCTCGACACGTCGCTGATCATGCAAGCCGAAGACAGATTGCATGAGGTGAGCCAAAGGGTGGTTGTTGAAATCCGATGAGACGTAGCCAACTTTCAGATGTGGAGAAGGAGGTGCTGGTGGACGGTAGACCTCAGCAGGCAACCAAGGCATGCGTAATGTCAAAGCCGAGATGCGGTATGCGTTACGTTCTGAGATAAGGCGAATCTGCTGGGCCGAGACCGGACAAGTGAATGTGTGGAACGGCAATACCGTAGGCGCGTTTGGTACATTGAGGGTAGCAGGAAGTTGAGGTCTTGAGTAACCCGAGGTTGTCCTCTGCTTCCGGACATATTGGTCTTGGTACCGATGCCAGCTGATTCGTCGTGTCAGACGCTCAACAAGTCTAATCAGACGTGCACCTTCCCACTTTTGACCTGCCCAACTCGAGATGATTTGTCGGAAGGTCTGCTCGGTTTCCGCAGTCTCTTGCGAATCGCCATCACTCGCTGTAGCCTGATGAACGATGGAGTCGATGATAGCGGGTGTCAATATTCCGCGGCCCCAGCTTTCGCCTTCCTTTAGTTGCTTTTCAACAATATCGACAACACGATTCATCCAGCCAAAGTTTTTGGGCGTCGACAGCGTTGCGCTAAGCAACATCCCATTGTGATCAACGTGCCATCGATCTCTCTTCCCTTCACCTGCAGAAACACCTCCTCTGGCCTGCCATGAGCAGACAGAATTGAGGGCATTGGCGAGGCCACATACAGCCTCGGCAAAGTCAGGATTGACATCAACAGCTCGTTTGTAGTACTCAATCGCCTCGGCAATCTTGCCTTTGTCCTTGACAGCGTTTGCAAGATTCGCTAGTGCTATATCAAATTTGCCGTCGCATTGAATGGCTCTTCTGTACATCTCGACCGCTGCATCGAGCTGGCCAATGTCTTTGAGGAGACTTCCCAGGTTTGTGTAAAGATGAGCGTGTCTCGAGTCAAGCATGAGACCGTAGTTGTAGTACGCAAGCGCTAGCGCGATACCGCTTCCAGGATGGACACCAGGAATATCCTGTTTGAAGACAGGAGAACTGTTGAAAGTCATTGCTGGTTGAACAGACTGCTGTACACCAGCCAGAAGAATGCCGACATTGTTTGCAGTGGATGGACTGGGTTGTAGGGACAGTGAAAGGTAGTATAATGCGAGTATTTCTCTCACACCAGAAACCATAGGCTTTCCACCAGCGCCTTGAACGTTCCTGCCCATGCCATCCTGGAAGATCTTGGCGAGTGAGAGGAGAGAATTACTGGCTATCGCGACTGCAGCGCCTTGTGCAGGACTGGTGGGCGAAGCTGGCACATATCGCAGACCTGCCAATTCTCCTTGATTCGAGAAGCATAGTCGCGCTGTGCTTGCAGCTTGTTCGGGATATAGCAAAACAGGATCAGAATGCCCAGGCGTGGAGGAAGTAGCCGTGGAAATGACGGTCAACACGTGTTGTATAAGCTGAGAGATGCTTGGGTACATGCGACCAGTTGCCACTAGCACAGCGTCTTCGAAAGCTTTAGCCGCACCATTATTGTCGCCGAACGTATAGAGCATGTTGCCCTTTGCGTGTATTAATGCAAGCATGCGACCATTGTCAGCACCTGGAATAGCGTAGCCACTAGATCCAAAACCAGGTTCCTTGGGACTCAAAGGTTCGCGTGTGAAGTCGCCATCTAGCTCGAAGTCATAGACTGGCAGATCGGATTTGTCAGAGACGCAAGGTGAACGGCTCGCGTTGGATGACATCTCGCTTTGGTGGTCAGAAGATTTGTGATTATCGTGCGATTTTGAGGTCCGCAATGAACGTTCGACGAATTCAATGACTTTGATGGCTTCTTTACCACGCGACGTGCTGCAAAATAGACCTACCAGATGTTCGACCGCTTCAAAGTAGTTGGGTGCGAATTTGATGACCTTCATCCAGTAATCCTCTGCTTCTTTCTTGCGTTCAAGAGCTACTAGTGTTGCGGCCAAATTCGACATTGCTTCAACATGGCGCGATTCAAGGCCCAAGACTTTCGAGTATAGATCTTCAGCCTGTTGGTAATAGCCAAGTCCATATGCAATACACCCAGAAAGGTGTATACCATCAGCCCATTGCCAGGATGTGTCGACGCAGAATCTAGTGAGCAAAGCCAAAGCATTGGCCGCTCGAGCCGGCGGTTGGGCATCGGGCGACATGTGCGAGGACATTGGAGGCATGATTGCTCCCGGAGACGGCAGGGGTGTTGAGGCAGACATGGCGTATGGATTTGGCCCGTGCGAGTAAGAATTTCGATAATGCGAGGATGAGTTGCTGTGTGATATAGATTGAGAACTTGTCAGATCAGATGAGGAGACAGAAGATAGAGCACCGGTGAACTTGGGAGGCTTCGGGTAGAATTTGGGGCCAGGAGGCGAAGAAGAACGGTATGGTGATTTGAACTGTTGACTTGATCTACGCACTTGGTGAATGTGAACAAGAAGCTCACGATACGTTTGGAGTGCCCAGTTGAAAGCTTGCTCGCGTTGGTGAGCATTTGCAGGAGACGAAGCGAAACCAGACGCAAAATCAGGAGCATGAGGAACACTGTGAACAGCGGCAAATGATGGATAGACCAGAGGCAAATTACTGTCATATGCAGGCCAAGGATGTGTGGACACAGGGTAAGCGAGACCAGGTGCTGGTAAGCCATGATAGTGACTGTCATGATGTGAGTAGAATCTAGGATCCTTGACTGCGGCAGGACGATAGGGAACGTAGGTGCCATCGTTCCAGTAAGGCCCGTAAAGACCGCGACCATCAATACCAGATGCGGTCGGATCCAAATGCTGCAGTGATGGCTGCATGACCCTCGGAACAGTTTGGCCATAGAAAGGAGGTGGAATGGGGTTTAAATATCGCGGTGATGGCAAAGGAAGCCGGTTGTGCACCGAATCCACATGGGTCATGCGCGGCAGCTGAGCGTAAGGACGCATACTGTCGTGTGAATGAAGGAGCATGTGTTTGGCAGGCTGGGCTGTGTGGTTACTACTCTCGTATGCGCCGTTTAGAGTCCCACTCGGTGTCTTCCTCCGCAACATGTTTTCCGACGACATAGGCCGTGACATGGAGCCATCGCAGGGGCTCCTGAGAGGCCACGCCAAGTGAGCGCTCTGTGCCGGAGAGGAGAAGTAGTCATTCGGCCACGGCTGACGATGGGGGCGTTGATAGTCCAGGGACGAAGGGCCAGACGGCTGGGAACGCCGAGACGTAGCGATCTCCATGTCGAGTATGAAGTATGATAGATAGCGCAGAGTGCTGCCTCGGAAGGCTTTCACCGGAAAGCACCGCGTGTGCCTATGCCTTTTCGATGTGTGTTCCGCTTAAGGCACGACATTGCCATTCATGTACACGAATGGAGAGGCTCCCTGATCTTGTAAAAGCGCGACCGACACTTTGGGCGACACACGACAGGCAGACGTGAGAACAGGAGGCTCAGAGTCGGAGAGGAAAGAGCAGAGGGCGAGAGACGGAGCTGATGATAGCGTGGACGCAAGGGCTGATCTGTTGTGATGCCAACACTTGACTCGGAGCTGACAGGGCGGAAGAGGAGCCCGAATGAGGACAACTGCAGGTTATGTATGCGGCCGACCGACGGCACCGGTGTAATCGAGACGTGTGACTGGATCTGGGAAGCAGTGCAGATGCGCAGATGTGCACATGTGCAGACGTGTCACGCAAGATACAGATAGGCCGCCGTGGTTCGGAAGCGACGACCAACAAGGAATGACAGCGCTTGCCAGACGACTGCACCGTGGCTATTGTATCAGGAAAAGGAGACGAGCAGCAGGGAATTCATCAACCAAGGAAGCAGCAACGTGACGGACGCATGCTCGGCAGGGAGCGCCCATGTGCAATCCCTGGAAACGACCATGGTGGAGTCTTTGTATGGGGAGAATGCGAGAGACACGAATCAAGGGCTTGCGATCGGCGTGGGATGCGCCAACCAACACAAACGGCCCGTGTGTGGCTCTCGCATTGAACAAGGCTCCGAGGAGGACAAGGGAGCGCACCAAACCACCTGTTCGCTGCTCTCGCGTCCGTCTGTTTCAACCCGCTGCTCTGTCTCGAGCGGGCCGGTTTCATCTTTGCCTTGTCCTGTCCTATTCGCATCGGCCGAGGGGCGGGTTGCTTCATCTAATGAGATGGGTTGCGTTGTTAAACTGAGGTCGATGGTCGAGGCTAAAGCCTGTGGCTTGCATGGTCACGCAGGATCCCTGGCGCTGGTGCTTGGTGCAACTCGCGTCGTCCATGTCCGTCGTACAACCAATGTAGCCACGCTTTCTTTTGGGCCGCGTGTTGAGACTCGACCCGAGAGCTGGTAGCCACTCCTTCGACAGTGCTCCAATACAGGGAAACAATTGGGACACAACAGTGAAGCACTTTCGCACGACTCTGTGAGTCTTCATCTAAATACAGCATGACATGCAGCCAAGAATGATGCTACGTATTCGTTATCACTGCGCATTTGAATGAAAAGTAGCATGACTGCATGGGTTTTGATTGTGCTATACGAGGCATGTACAAAACGAAGAGATTTTGACCTTAAACATGGACCAGTATGCCCACGCTCCGAAGAGGAGGCATCCCGGTGAGTAGTAGGACAAGATACATCTTGTTTGCACCAAAATAGGGCTAAACCACGGCAAATATGGGTAGAGTCCAGAGTGTTGGCAAACTGAATGGATGAGGCAGAGGGAGGAGGCACGAGGCACCAGGAGAGAAGGAAAGAAAAATCGTTGGGGGTATCACTGAAGAAAAAAGCGCAAAACTTTTGAGCGCGTTACAGGTGTCCGTTAGAGTGCTACATAGTAGACAGTTTACTCCTCAGGGACTATGAGATTGTCAGTCGTCAAGGATCAATCAATCGCAGATTCGGCAAAACTCACTCTCAATCTCGCCAGACTCAATGTCGTCAGAGACGTCCTTGGGGCTACGGCCATCAACCTGGCAACCAGTGGAGAAGGCAGTTCCGAGGATCTCCTTGACGGTACCCTTGAGGTCCTTGGCCAGGGACTTGAAGCGCATGGTGCGGGCAATGTTGATGATCTCGTCAAGAGGGACCGACTTGGTGTGCTTGATGTTCTTCTCCTTCTTGCGGTCGCGAGGAGGCTCCTTGAGGGCCTTGATGACGAGCGAAGAGGCCGAGGGAACAACCGAGACAGCGGCTTGACGGTTTTGGATGGTGAGCTTGACGGTGACGCGCAGACCCTTCCAGTCGCCGGTGGCCTTGGCGATGTCTTCACCGACCTTCTTGGGCGAGAGACCAAGAGGACCGATCTTGGGGGCGAGGGCGGACGAGGCACCGACTTCACCACCGGTGGCCCTAAGGTGGATCACCTTGATCTCGTTGGGGTCCATTTTGGGAGCTACAGGGCAATTTTACATCAGCCAGGCGCTCTTGCAGCGGCCAGTTTAAAAGGACGATACTTACGCATGGCTAGTACGTAAGGTAGTCGGTCTCTTTTAAAAAATCGAAGGGGACCCGGTGGGAATTTGTCGAAGGAATTGATTCGTCGCAAAGGAAGAAAGAGAAGACGGTCGAGTGCGCGGAGCTGGTGAAGAAAATGGACAGGTGCGCCAAGCAAAGACGGAGCGGCTACAGCCGAGCGATTGTGAGAGGTGGGTGCACGGACGCGCAAGGTCCATGGACATTGGACCATCAAGCTGTGGAAGGAAGCCTGAAGCGGAAGGAGCGTCTCGGGCGTCGCTGATGACACGGAGCCCGAGACTCGACTTTCTGTCCTGCTGTCATCTTTTGCTTGACCACTCTTCCACACTCTCCGAATCCGAGTGGACTGCAACTCGCTTGAACACCATAGCAGCCCCACGTCCGCTTCACATTCCAAAACATGTCGGCACCCCCTCAGCAACCGCCGCAGGAGCAGCAACAGCAGCAGCAGCAGCAGCAGCAGGAAGGCCAGCCCATGCAAATCAACCTGATGCCTGCCGGCCTTCAGCCTGGCCAGCAACCCACCCCCGAACAGATCCAGGCAATGCAACGCCAACTGGCCATCGAGGCACAAAAGAACGGCATGACGGTGCCGCAATACGTCGAGCAACTCAAGGCCCAGGCCATGCGCCAACACCAGATGCAGCAACAGATGCGCGCGCAACAGATGCAACAACAGCAAATGCAACAGCAACAGCAGCAGCAGCAGCAGCAACCCATCACTCCCGGCCCCCCCAAGCCCGAAGCCATCGCCGTCGCCAACTTCCTTCAGAGCCAGGACCTCAAAGTCCGCACCTGTGTCTTCCAGGAGAAGCGCAAGGACATGTTCAAGGGTACTGCCCATCTGTCTGCACTCGGTCCTTGGTGTGTCTAACTTGTCTCGCAGTCAAACGTGCCATTCGCGCTCTCGAATCACCCGCCTACGAAAAGGCCCGCGCAAAGAACCCTCTCCTCCCCCCCGTCACCGATCGTGCCAGCGCCGAAAACACATTCAAACTCCTCCCGCTATCCCTCCTCGCCCTCCGTGTCTCCAAAATCGACCCTCCAGCCGAACAACAAAAGAAGAAACGAGTCAAGGGCCTCTGGACCGTCAAGGTCGAACAGCAGCAGGAGGCACGCGATGAGTTTCACTACGTCTGGCTGTACGAGGGTGCTCAATGGAAGACCAAGCTCTATGCTGTTGGTGCTCTCGCTCTGATTCTCGCTGTTGTCTTTTTCCCTGTCTGGCCCTACAAGTTGCGCATTGGTGTCTGGTACCTCTCGATGGGATGTTTGGGTCTGCTCGGTCTTTTCTTCGCCATGGCCATCTTCAGACTGATTTTGTTCGTCATCACCATGTTCGCTGCACCTCCCGGTCTCTGGCTCTATCCCAACCTCTTTGAGGATGTGGGCTTCTTTGATTCGTTCCGCCCGGTATGGGGCTGGCAGGAGACGGCAGATGACAAGAAACTGAAGAAGGAGGCAAAGAAGGCAAAGAGAGAAGCCAAACGCCTGGCAAAGGCCGGTGGTGAAAAGATTGCCGAGATGGGCGAGAGAGTGCAAGAGATTTTGGATGACGGTCACAACCACGAGGGACACAATCATGGCGGACACAGCCATGATGGGCACGTCCACAAAGAGGACATTTCAGCACCCATCATGGAGCCTGCTGAAGGCACCAATGCTTCGGGATCGCAGGCTACTCAGGGTCAAGCCAAGCAGCGCATAATGACTGCTAGTGTCGAAGAGGCTGACGACGAGTAGTACAGGGCACCTCTTTTGCCAAGATGCATTGTCAATCGAAGACATGGAAAAGCGGTTCTATTTTGTAGTCACTTACTGAATCAAGGACTGTCTTTGAGTACAATTTGTCAAATGAGCCAGCATGTGAGGATTGTTTGGCTGTGCATGAAAGTGAACCAGTAAAAAATCATTCAGAAACCAAAGAAGCAGAATATGGGTATCTAGCAGTTCCGCACTTAACTCTCGACAGCCTTGACCTTGACACCAACAACCACGCCATCACCATTCAGCCCAACGATGTAGTACTCACACCTCGTACTCCCATGCTCGACTCTGAAGACTTTGACTTTTCCATCACTAGTTTTCTCCACGGCTTCTGCAACCTCTGCATATTGATTCTTGACATTCCACTCTTTGACGCTTAGTTCCTCTACTTTACCGCTATGGTCGATCAAGTTTGCAAAATCATCTATAGCCAGTCAGCATCAGTCACTCTCTCTCACTCCTTTTCCAACTGTTCCCTTTTTTTCTTTTTTCTTTTTTTCTTCTTCTTTTATTTGCGGTGGTAGCAAGGGTAACCGAACCTTTAGTGATAGACTCCTTGCCATATTTCAGCGCGACAGGTTCGAATGGCTCATCAGTGTCACTCTGATAGAAAGCATCGATTTGCTTTAAAGGTGCAGGAACAGTCGAATCCACGGATTTTGTTGTTGGGAAGCTGTTAGAGCTCTTGACTTGATCTGAAGAGCCAGTGTCTTGGTTGGCTTTTTCGAGAAAGTCGGCGTAGTCTTGGTCGGACGACATTGTGAGTATGGGTTTTTGTGTGTGAAGTTGCGGTGGGACGGGGCAAGTTTTGTGGGACTGTTGGATGTGATAAGGTGACCGATGATTGTGTGAGGATTCTTTGTACAGTCGTGTGAAAATGATGGGATGGGTTTGCAAAGGAGTAGGTAGTATCAAGAGTGGTGTTGTATGGCCATTTCTAGCTTCTTCCACCTCAAACCTCGGCTTCCGCCTCTCTTCTCTCACAACACACCTCTCACGATCACTCCCGCAGCCTTGTCAAAACACGCATCGCCTCATCCACCTTCTACTACGCTCATCGAATTCACGCGACTCTGACGACAGTGCCCTTCTGATCCCCACGAGCGCGTCCAGCAACCTCGCACACGCCTCTCGAATCCCACCGCATCCACCACCCCGCCAACAACACTCCCCATCCACCATCCACCGCAAGCAAAGAAACATCCACAATGGGCTCCGTCGTCCTGCCCCACCTCTCCTCAGGCTGGCACGTCGACCAAGCAATCATGTCCGAAGAAGACCGCCTGGTGCTGATCCGCTTCGGCCGCGACTGGGACCCGCAGTGCATGATCCAAGACGAAGTGCTGTACCGCATCGCCGACCGCATCAAAAACTTTGCCGTCATCTACGTCTGCGACCTCGACCAGGTCCCGGACTTTAACCAGATGTACGAGCTCTACGATCCCATGACCATCATGTTCTTTTTCCGCAACAAGCACATGATGTGTGATTTCGGCACCGGCAACAACAACAAGCTGAATTGGGTCTTGGAGGATAAGCAGGAGTTGATCGATATCATAGAGACCATCTACAGGGGCGCTAAAAAGGGGAGGGGTTTGGTGGTTAGTCCCAAGGATTATTCGACCAGGTACAGATACTAGAGGGCAGATGTGCTGCGAGGGATTGCTCAACAACGCTCTTTGGCCTTTTCTCAAAGCCTCTATCCGACCAACTTCCCTCCGACCACTCGACTCCATATCTTGCGCACTCACCAAAATCCTCACCTCGCATCTCTCGACTCTATCGACCCGTCTTTTCCACCTCTCATCAGTCTCATAGGTCTGCTGCGCGGGAAGCAACAAGCCAGGAAGAAGATGGCAATATTGGACGATCAATTAGACCTGCAGATTGCTGTCCAGCCATGACCAAACAACAAACACATGCCCAGATCAAGAAAGGCATCTCTGGCAAGAAGGAATGCAGAGACACTTGAGGTTTTCTGGCCAATCGCAAGGAAAAGGGCATGTGAAATGACAGCCCGTTAATGATTACGAAAGAGAAACCAAAGCAAGGCGAAATGGAAGTAGCAGAAATGATTCTTCTATCAAAGGATTACAAGAATAGTACAACAAAGTCTTCTTGCCATGAGAATAGAAAATTTTAAAATAGGGTTGGAAAGTGGGGGGTATCTTCTTGTGTCTCACTACAACACACACTCTTTCTCTAATAATCAAAACGCTCGGGAAGCACGACAGGCGCCACAAGCGTCCAACCAAACATGCCGTAACACACCCACGAGCTGACAATCTTGACCCAAGAAGCCCAATACGTACGTCCCACGGGCACGAAATCACCCTTTTCGATCAACGAATCGCCGCCAACGTTTTGTGTCAGCAGTGTTGCAACCCATGCTGTCGAAAGCAGGAAAATGATGTGGAACAGTGTGTAGTTGTACTGTGTGGCGTTCTTCTCGTCATCGCGAGGGTGGGCGCCAGGGTATGCGTCGTCGTCATCGCTGTCGTCGTCGGACTCGTCGAGAGCCGAGGCGGGCAGGGAGCCAGAGGCTACAGCTGCACGGAGAGCTTCGGCACGCATCTCGCGACGAG
Source organism: Aureobasidium sp. P6 (assembly GCA_003992365.1). NCBI lineage: Eukaryota > Fungi > Ascomycota > Dothideomycetes > Dothideales > Saccotheciaceae > Aureobasidium > Aureobasidium sp. P6. The sequence goes on along the minus strand of RZIQ01000076.1, from coordinate 75,940 downwards.
ACGAGGGCTGTGTGCTGACGAGGCCGTGCTCATGATCGCCTTCGCCGACTTGAATGTAGCCACCGGGCTTTCCAGTGCCCATAGCCAGGCCGTATGTGGCAGCGCGAGTGGTCGTGTAGGCAACAGTCAGGAATGTGAGAATGGCTCCCATGATGACGGTGGTTCTGCGAGCGCCACGAGCGCGTACCAGAGGGTTGCACTGGTGGTCATCAGGTTCCATGGCAACAGCCGACATGGTGAGGTAGGTGCAGTAAACACAGACAAGTGCAGCCTGAGCCAGGCCGGCGCGAGGGTTAGACTCTTGAATCATAGGGTGGACACTGATGACGGAAACAATCAACAGGCAGATCAAGTTGATGGTGATGGCAGCCTGGTTCATGGAACATCCAGAGCTGGCAAAGAAAATGTACATCAGAATGGTCATGACGATCGATCCAAGGTACATTGTCAGGGTAGAGCCAATGAGGAGAGACTTCCAGAATTGAGAGTCGGTGCTTTCGACCTTTTCCAGACAATACTCGGCCCAGCTGTGTGCCAGGTCGACCAGGAGAACAAGTCCCAGCAGTAAGAACAGGACAGCGCCGACCAAGGCAACATAGTTGCCCCAGACAATGAAGAAGCCATCGGGAATCAGGAACGAGATGACAATGAGACCAATCCAGGCAATCAACTTGGGACCCCAGAAGCCGTTCTGGAGGGCTGATCTCTTGTCGCGGGTGTTCTTGACGCCGATGAGAAGCAAGGCCAGGATGAAGTGGAAGAAACCGAGAGCAAAGTTGATGCGGTGGACGGCCGTGAAGCCATAGCAGGCCTTGCCGTTGCAGGAAATGGTGGCAAAGTCGAGCAGGACTTTTTGGAGTTTCTTGACGGCCCAGTCGGTGAGCATGATCCACGATAGCAGCGAGTTGAGCAGGAGGATGACGGCGTAGGCGATGCGAGTGGCCATACTGTTGTTGCATTTGCCAGCAGCGCTGCACACGGCCGAGCATGTGGCAGCGCCGCAACAGCTGGCGCCGAAGGTCATGAGCTGGATTCCATGTTAGACTCGACGGTGGCGCGCGACTACCATGTAGGAAGGACGCACCGATCCCACCGAGGGGATGGCCATGAGCGGCAGCGACAAGAGAGCTCCCATGGCGAATGCGGTCGTATCAAAAGATCGGAGAGCTGTGTATACAAAGGCCAGTCGTAGTTGCCTAATCAGTCACTCCAGGTCGTTGTCGACGGAAAGATGTGGGTCGGTCGTGCCTGCGCGTCCGGGGTTCCTTCCCCGATCAGCCTTGGCCGCTTGCCGATGACGCGGATAGCGATTGCCATTTCGGGGAGTGCGCAATGATAGGCCGCCGTGCGTACCTCCTTCCTTCTCTGGAGCTGCTCTGCCCTGACGCCGTGCTGTCGACTGAAGGAGTGCTGCTCTGCCTGCTCTGCCTGTCGCTTGTCTATCTCTTTCTCTCCTCTGTCTCTTCTTGCTCAATTGCTCATCTCGATACCATTTCAGTCTCCATTCGCTTCATCTCCTCCGAGCCTCGGTGTATGCCTCGATAGTACTCTATCCCTCTCCCAGCATTCTTCCCGCCAACACACGACATGCAAGATCGTGATGAGAACGCGCACTACAAGTCGCGAGTAATCTCGGTCATTGCTGCCACTGGAGTCGCTCTTGCTTGGTATGCTTGTAACCATCCATCCCCTGATTTCTCCACCAATGTCTAACTCTTTACAGTGGAACAAACGTCAGTCCGCCGTCCCAATCCTGACCACACTCTTCTGACCTGTCAACCAGTATGCATATTCAGCATGGGCCCCTCAATATGCCGAGCGCATGAAACTGTCTGCTACCCAAAGCAACCTTATTGTGAGACACTGCCCTGGAAAAAAAGATACGAACTGCCACTGAGATATACTAGGGTAGCGCTGGTAACATTGGAATGTATGCCTCTGGTATTCCTTTCGGTATCTTGATCGACACAAAGGGTCCTAGATGGGCCATCTTGATCGGTGCCGTGGCGCTTGCCTGTGGATATTTCCCACTGTACTCGGCGTACCAGAAAGGTCCTGGGTCCATGAGCTTTTCTGCCCTCTGTTTCTTTGGCTTCTTGACCGGTATGGGAAGTTGCTGTGCTTTCGCCGGTTCCATCAAAGTTTCGGCTACCAACTGGCCCCACCACAGAGGCACTGCAACAGCCTTTCCTTTGAGTGGTTTTGGTCTCAGTGCCTTTGTCTTTACACTCATTGGCAGCTTTGCTTTCCCCAACGACACTGGCGACTATTTGCTGATGCTGGCCATTGGTACTTTCGTCATGGTCTTTACAGGCAGTTTCTTCATGAGACTGATGCCTCCCACTTCTTCTTACCAAGCTGTGCCTTCTGAAGATGAAGGTCGTCCTCCACGCTTCAGAAAGAATTCGCATGATCTCCAGTCCGCACGTCATAGCAGAGACGGTAGCAGAACAAGCCTCCCTGGCGAACCCAGTAAGTGAAGCCCTTCCATATCTTCTCGAACATCCTCTCCTCCCCTGCTTTGCTCTTGCGTTCAAGTCTTGAGTTGGCAATCCGCTCATCTCTTCAGGCACTACAAATGCCCAACCAGATGAAAACACTTCTCTTGTCTCTCGTGCTGAAGACATCACCCCGGACGAATCTCAGACCCCCGAATTACATGGCTCACATAAAAAAGATATCACAGGATGGGCATTGGCCAAGAGCCCTTCGTTTTGGAACTTGTTCATTCTGCTTGGATTGTTGTGCGGAGTTGGTTTGATGACCATCAAGTAAGTTGCCTTGAGTTTTTACTTATATTGACTCCGGCTGACATTCGTCTCAGCAACATTGGAAATAACGTAAGGGTATCTTTATGATTCATGCTGGACCCGTGCTAACGAGCGTGTCAGGCCAAAACCCTCTGGCACCATTACGACGAGAACGCAAGTCACGACTTTATTCAATCGCGTCAGTTGATGCACGTTGCTATTCTCTCTATCGGATCATTTGTCGGCAGACTATCATCTGGTATCGGCTCAGACTTTATAGTCAAGCGCCTACATTCATCCCGCTACTGGTCGCTCGTTGCCTCGTCTCTCATTTTCACCATCGCCCAGATCTTCGGTCTTACCATTGAAAATCCTACTCACCTGTACCTACTTTCGAGTGTTACTGGGCTTGGATACGGTGCTCTGTTTGGTGTCTTCCCTGCTCTTGTTGCAGACGCATTTGGAGCCGCTGGACTTGGTATCAACTGGGGCGCGATGACAATGTCGCCTGTCATTTCGGGCAACATTTTCAACCTAGCATATGGTGCAATCTTGGACAGTCATTCTGGATCTGCTGATGGTCACCACCGAATTTGCAATGATGGCAAATCATGCTATTCTCAGGCATATACTATCACTCTTGTTGCTAGCATTCTGGGTATTGCTTGGAGTCTCTGGTGCGTGCGTCACGACACTGAAGAGAAGAAGGCACAGAGAAAGCTCTACGAAGATCACCAACCTTGATATCGTCGCCGCAAAGATCTCGTTGAATTTTGTTCTTTTCTTGTTTCTTGTGTCTTTTGTTCTCTTGTGGAGCGTGATATGCAATGAATTTTGGCCACCAAGGAGTTGTCATGGTTGTCTGTTGTTACAAAGATACCCCTCAAATCATACACGAGTTTGGAGAATCGAATAGAAAGATGGGTTATCGAAGAGAGCACAGCCACACCTCCAACTTGCTCGAGTCGAGTAAGTTTGGCCACCCCGCATGCAAGGCCGAGCTGTGGCGTGGTCGGCTCGTAGCTTGTGAGCAACCTCTAAGTAGCTGCCTAACAGTATTTCTCCTCTGACTATCCGTGACTTTCTTCCTACCAAATCTGTGATTTTTGATCCTGTGTTTTGGACATTCCAGTCTGCTCTTTTCGCAGTTGTTGCTTGTTGGAGAGTGTCGAGTCGGCTGTATTTTGCCACTTTGGCCGCCCGTCAGCCATCATGCCTGCACCACTTGCAAAAGGTATGTGATGTTCTGTTCTGTTTTTATCAAATGATCTTCTTCTGCTTGGATCGAGTTATCCATCATATTTCCTTTCACTCATTTCCACTTCTGATTTATCCAATAAAGCACAATCTGCTCATGAAAACCATTATACGGCGGAAAGAAGTCATCCCATGATCATGCGACACAATCTGACCACTGCCTTTAGGAATCCTTATCTCGCTCTCAATCCTCGCCGCAGTCGGAATAGCAGTCTACGAAAACCCCCAATTCAAAGAATGGGTTGAAGACCAACGCCGCAAAATCACAGAATTCCTACGCACGTTTGGCGATCAACTCGACCCGCAATCTCGACGCGAGGCCGAAGCGTTTGCCTATGAGGGACGTCTGCCGCTTCAGAGTCGTGAGGAAGCTGTTGCGGCTAGGCAGGCGGTCGCTATCGCTACTGGACGAGAGACTGGTGATGATTCGATCACGAGACGCAATAGGACGAGCATCACACCGCAGAGTCCGGACGAGGTGGAGGAGAGGAGGAGGTTGGGGAGGGAGTACCTTGCGAGGAGGAACCAAGAGATGTTGGATCTGAAAGAGAGGCAGAAGACGAAGAAGGGTACCTCTGACCTCTCGGAAAAGTCACCTTTGTCGCCTACTTTCGACCAGCTGGTTAATATCGATGGGTCCCTCAAGGTCACCGACAAGGAACTGTCCGATCAAACCAAAGAGTTGAACGAAAAGACGCTCGAGTTGCCTTCAGTACCAACCGACGAGCCAAAATCTCTCCGCAGCATACCCACCCAGGAGTCGACCGTCGAAACGGCATTCACCACAGGCTCCCACTACGCCAACCCCTTCAGCGACGAGTTCGAACTCTCAGGACCACTAGACTCTCGCACATCAACTCCCAAACCTCCAGTCCCGCCCAAGATCGCCCTCGGAGACAAGATCAAATTGCAAGAGCCGTCAATCCTGCAAAAAGAACCTTGGACCAGACAAACACCTCTGCAGCAAGAGCCAGCGGTGCCGGAGAATTTGAGCTACGAAGAACAACTCATCCGCGCCATGTCCATCAGTCTTGCCGAAAGCGAAGAACTCGCCCGTCGAGCCAGACTCGCAGAGCAAGAACAGCGTGACGCGGACTTTGCGGCTGCCGTGGCCGCCAGTCTCGCCGATGTCGAAAGAATGCAGCGACGCCGCCAAGAGCAAGACAAGCAGCCAGTAGTGTTGCTGACGCCCGACCCACCCGTTTCCGTGCCCGTGGCGGGCTCTGACGGGGATGATGATGATGACGATGATTTGTACACGCTTTCGCCCGACCTCGTTTCTCGCCGTTTGGATCCTGCTTTGTTCTCGCTTCCAATCACGATTCCTCCGCCTTTTTATGATCCTGTGCATGAAGCTGCTTCTGCTTCTGCTGCTGCTGCTCCTCAGACGCCCACAACGACTGCAGATTTCGCATCACCCGTCATCGAGCGTGATGCCATTTCTTTGTCGTCGTCGGCGTCGTCGGCGTCGGCATCCTCTGCTCATCATCATCATGCTTCTGCGCCTGCGAGTGTGGTGGGGAGTGAGATCAGTCTGATCGATTTCGGAGAGGTCGAGAGCGTAGGCAGCGAAGAGGAAGAGAGTGATGATGAGGCTGGTGGTGTGTTGACGCCGGGCAGTTGGACAGATGTTGGCAGTGATGTTGGCAGTGAGGATTAGAGATTGACGGTTCAAAATGAAGACTCTGGTTTGGGTTTGTTCTTTTTTTTTGGGTGTGTTTTTGGCTCGGGTCTCCTGATTGTTTTTTGTCTAGGCTTTTTGTCTGGTGTTTGGGTATGGCTTGTTCTTGGTTTCTTCTTTCTTCTTTTTTTCTCCTCTTCCTTTGACGCTTTTATTCTCTTTTTTTCCCCCCTTCTCTTTGCTGTTTTTCTCAAATACACGAGACTTTTCTTTTCCTTTCCCCCCTTTTTTTTCTCTCGCCCGTTGAAACAGTCAGAACGAGCGTGCCACCCACATCAACAAAATCAGATGCAAAGGAGGAAAAAAAAAGAAAAGAATTTCTCTGTTCATTATTCGAGAATTTCAATTTGTCGTTAAATACTGGCATTGAGCAAAATTAAAACAAAAAAGTACAGCATCTCTCTTCTCATATCATCCCTGAACCCAATGTCCATATTCACTCTTCTTCGGCGTTGATGACCTTCCATTTTCCTCCCTTGCGCTTCTTGCCAGCAGCAGGACCTCTCCTCAATTGTAGCTCATCCGGAATCTCGTTGGCAGGGGTAGGGATCAGTGCGGGCATGGTCATGGGAAGAACCGCTGGTGCAGCTGTAGCATCGACCTCTGGAGCGGCTGCAGCGAGAATGTTCTTTTGTTGTTCCTTGTTCTTGTTAGCTTTGGCGAGAGCATCTCTTCCCTTTGCTTCCTCCTTGGCCTTTTTCGCAGCTACCCTCTTCGCTTCTCTCTCTTTTGCCTGTTTCGCAGCAAGTCTCTTGGCTTCTTCCTCGTCCAACACCTTCTGCTTGGCCTTTGCCCATTTCTTTAGGGCTTCGGGATGAGAGGTCATGAAGATAACGGCCTCACGCGCTGCGAATGAATCTTCAAGACACGAGTGAGTCTTGTCCATCTGTACAGCCAGCCCCATGAGAGTGTCGCATAGCTTCTTCAGAGAGGTTCCGTTGTGGCCAGAGCGATTGATGGCGGATATAGCCAGAACTTCGGAATCCACACAGCGACTGTGGGCAATCTTGAGCACATTGAGGTCGTTCTTGAGAGCATGACCGACCAGAATGGTGTTGGCGTCCATAAGAGAGAACAAGACATCGCGGGCATGGGATGCGCTCTTCAAGGCGGTGCCATTCTGGACGGCCTGTGCCATCACGGCGCGGTTGACACCATGGATACTCGAACGCCATTGTTGAATGTCCAGAGTTGGTTCTACAAGAGTCGAAATCAAGACTTCTCCCGTCAAGTAGTCGATAGCCGTCAACTGAATCAGCTGATCGACAAGACCATCTCCATTCGAGCCGCCAGCCATCTCGCAATCCAGTGCAATTGCACGACGTTTAGTGACAGCACGAGAGTGCGAGGGACTACGTTTGAAACCTTCATATCGAGCAGTCAAGTGAGAGATGCCGGGAAAAGCGTGCTTGCCATTCCGAGAGACTGTGCAGCCGGCAGGACCCGACTCATCGGCAACTCTACGTTCGAGTTGTGCTCGGGAGATTCGACAAGCTCTGCATTTGACCTTGGCCTTCAATACGGCTGCCGGAGGAGCAGTAGGTTTTGTAACGTTGAGGCCAGCCGAGGTCAAGACGTTGGTGCTGTGACAGTGCTTTTGGAGCAGCCGATAAGCGTCCTCAAGTTCACTTTCACGAAAGAATGTCCACTCTTCAGCTTCGGCATCAGGCCCAGAAGAGACAACTGCGGGCAAGTTGTGGTCATCGGAGTATCGGAAACCAGAAGGTTCACTGATTGGAGACAATGATTGCTGGGCGTGAGATTCAGAGGTAGATGCTTCATCACTGGTGATTGAAGTGTTCATCATAAAACTTGATTGATTGCTGGTCAGAGGAGTGTCCGAAGTTCCATCGAACGAATGAGGAGGCTGCTTTTGTGGACGACGAGAACGTCTTGAGTTTGGGCTTGCTGAAGGTTGATGAACCGATGCGAGAAAGCCGCCATGAACGTAACCGGGCATGATGGGAGAGATAAAGTTGTGATTGAACATGGGCGGGTTTGGATTACGCATGGGCTGAGAGTATGCGTGATTGACAGGAAGTGGTGGGCTGAATGGCAGTGTAGGATAGAGTTGGTTGTGGGTGATAGGAGGGATGGCATTGAACGGGAAAGGAGCTCTGTAAGGGCTGAAAGACGAGGCGTGAGGTTGCATAGACGCATAGTCGCCCAACGGTCTCTGCATGATGGCAGGTGGCTGTGGTACGGGGTTTCCCTTGGATGGACCCATGCCGAGAATTCGGGAGCGTGCTTCACGACCAATGGTTTGAGGAACAGAGTCTTCTTTGGCACGCTGGAGACTGACGACCACTTTCATGTTGAAGAGACGCTTGTTGTGAAGCTCTACGACAGCGCGATTGGCTTCAGCGACAGTCGTCAGGTTCACAAAGGCAAAATTGTCTATGTGTGGGCAGTGAGTGCGCACAGAAGTTGTCTCACTGGTATCTGCGGTCAGCTTCACGTGTTGGTACTGCGTGTTTTCTTTTTCCAAAATTTACTCACACGACAAAATCTTTGAACAAGACCTTGATAATGTCTTGCTCTTTGGTGTTGTCCGGAAGTCGACCAACATAGACAGTGCGGCCTGTCGGCTGAGAGAGCTCTGGATTGTGCAAGTATGAGTCTTTGATATGCTGTGTGTGTTGGTCGACACTGGAAAAATCACGCTCGCAGTCAATGCAAACAATCAAGGCTGGAGCCGTGGTTTTGGGACAGATGCGGCGACCCGTTATTGACGTTTGCAGATGCAGATGCAATGCCTCGATCGTGTCATAGCGTTGTTTGCAGCTGGAACACTGCACCGCATTGAGAGGCCGCTTCAGGATCCTTGGTGCCATATCGAGTGTGTCTGGCTGGCGCGGTACAAGCTGTGTTCTGCCTGGGTAGGCGTGACTGTACAACTAGACCAGGATAGGACAGTTTGAGAGACAGTAGCAGAACTTGTCTGACCTGAAGATGGGTGGACGTGAAACACTGTTGAGCATGAAAGAGGAAGGTGCCTCTTCAAGTGTAAATTCCGGAAAGCGCTGGCACAAAACGATCGAGCCAGACCTTCTAGATGTTTCCGATCGAAAGCTGTGCGACCTTGGACTTTTTCTGCTGTCATGCAAAGAAGAGTGGATAGTCTTTACGACATCGTACAGAAGTGTTCGAAACATTCTGTGTTTGGGCTTCTCCAAGACCTAGAGACGTGCCTCATCAAAGAGAAGCACGAAGAACGCGGGTTTACATAATCTTACATAGTGTTACATGGCGAAGATGACAGCTAAGAGGACGGGTCACCTTTGGCTGCTTCTTTCAACTCTTCCCATCCAGGTGCACTCAGGCCCTTTTGCTCGTACTCGGCATCGCTGATGACTTCAATGAGCTTGACATTCCATTTGCCGGTACGAAGAACAAGAACATTGCTTTTTCCCATCATCTCGGTGATGGCAGCAGCAGTGACACCTTTTAAAGAACGGAATTCGAGCTCGTCGCCAGATGTGGCCTCATGCTCGCCAGATTGACTGCCAATGTAGGCACCCCCCGAGTTGACCATACGAGTGCCATCGCTGTTACTCTTGGCCAAACCTGCATGATACAAGATGCGTGCTGGTTGCTTCATGTGGACTAGACTTTGAGGCAGGTAGATGCGGTTCAGACTGTCTTTGCTGTTCTCTGCTTCGGCCTGCAAGGATTGCAGATTGGGACGACGTGAGAATTTATGTTGATCCTGAGTGTGTTGTGCCACTTCGGTGCCATGAACCAAGTCGACCACTTCGCGGGCCAGGAGGTGGTGTGCCTTGCGTTGACCCGGGTCTGCTTGATGCTCGGTCATGACGGCTGCGATGTGGTCGAGAGGGAGAAAGGTGAACAGCTTCAGGTAGCGCTCAACATCGGCATCTGCCGAGCGAAGCAGGAAGCCATACAGCTCGAAGGGACTTGTCATGTTCTTGTCGAGCCAGATGGCATTTCCAGCACTCTTGCCGAACTTTGCGCCAGCGGCCGTCGTGAGAAGTGGCACGGTCAGGCCAAAGGGACCGGACAGTTGCTTAGTTTCTGGTGGAGTGGACGGCCTCGAAGTCAAGTGTTTGATGAGGTCGATGCCGGCGACAATGTTGCCGTACTGATCGGAACCGCCAATCTGGACTTGAACACCTGATTGATACAGATGCCACCAATCGTAGGCTTGCAACAGAGGATATGTGAACTCGGCATACGACATGCCATCACCTTGAGCCATCTTGTTCTTGACACTGCCGCAGTCAGCATGCTGTCAGAAGAGTGGATGGACATGTAGCAAACTCACGTGTCTCTACCAAGCATAGCACCGATTCTAGCAACAGTACCGGCATGGGACAAAAAGTCTATGATGTTCAACTTGGACAACCAGATGGAATTGTTCTCTATACTCCGCTCCCAGGCCTCGTCTCGTTTGTAGCCATGCCTCTCGGCGTACTTGTCGGCACTCTTCCACATGGCACGAACAGCATTGTGCAGCGAGACGAGGTTTGATTTTCGAGTGTTTCTATCCATCTCTTGACGGCTGACCAGACGGCCTGTGGGATCGCCGACCTTTGCAGTTGCACCACCGATGACCGAGACGGCCTTGTGGCCGTGGATGTACATCCAGAAGAGGACCATCATGGGGAGGAGGTGCCCCAGGTGGAGCGAAGGCGCGGTAGGATCGATGCCCGAGTAGACGCCGACGCGCTTGTGTGTGAGGAGGGTGTCGAGAGCATTGCGATCGCCGGCCAGGTCCTTGATGAAACCGCGCTCCTCCAGGATGGTCAACAGACTCTTGTTGTCGGCGGCATTTTGCGAGCGATGGCGCAACCCTGTTGTCGAGACAGATTGGCGACAGCGGTATGGCCTCGAGAGTAGCAGTGACGAGGTGCGGCAGAGTGCTGGCCGTCGCATGGGCATGTTTTGGTGAGGCAATGGGAGAAGAGAGACTCACGGTAGTGAATGAATCTTCATCAAGTCCTTAAAAGAGAGAGACTCACGGCAGTGGATTGATACAGCAGGGAAGCTTTCTCTTCACCCAGTCCTTAAAGCCGTGCTATCTCCGTGGCCCAAACAAACACCATCAGTCCAACAACCAACATGGCCTTGAATCCAATAGCCATCTCATCCAAGTTTTGCATGCAAATATCATGACTGCTACTACAGGTGAGCCTCACTGATGGAATCTCTCCGAGCAAATACTGATTGCCTGCTAGACGGTCGCCATGAGCGCCACATGATGCGCCAAAGAGGAGCCGGGTCAGCAAGCAATGCGACGACGTGACGGTTCCCACTCGCTTATATCCTGTTCAAGTGCCCGATCCATTCCCACAACCTTTGGCTTTGTCTTTGAAGCTGGCCCCATCCAGTTGTCTGACGCTGCTTCAACCACCCTCACAAGTACCCCTGCAGCAAATCTCCCCTTCCCAAAAGATCCGCTTGCTGTAGAGAAAGCAGCCCCCAAGAGAAAGAGAGTGCTACGAGAAGAGTTGGATGACGATCAGCTCTGGTTCCAAAAGCGCTCCAAGAAGACGACCACCCGGCAGCCACCACCCCAACAACATGCCATAGATGCTGCACTCGTCCAACGACCACCACCCGATACGACCCCGAAAAAGAAGAGAGTCGTTCGAAAGCGCATTCTAGTACCAAAACCCCGACAGAAGCCACCCTCGAAATCCAACCCCGAACTCGAACACCATCGCGTCTCGCACAAGAAGGACACCGAGCACAAGCCCAATGAGAAGACTGTCAGCAAGAAAAGAGTCCTCAGGAAGCCTGTTGGGCTTTCTGAAGCGTCTGTCGACCAATCCGCTCCTCCAAATCCTGTCCAAGAGCTGCCTGCCAACTGTTCCGAGTCACAAAAACCCGCCGACAAGCCAGAACAGCCAAAAGAGAAGCCGAGAGTCACCAAGAAAGTGCGTGTGCTCAGAGCTACAATAGCACAGTCTACAGGAGAGACAGACAGCACACGACAACGAAGTCGTCTCGAACCCAGCGAAGAAGCAGTCCAAGCTGAGAACCATCTTGACATCGGACGTCTTCCTGCAAACCAAAAACCCCAAGCAACCTCAAGACCGATCAAGACCAAATCCGCAGCACGCACCAAGACAACCAAGCAGAAAGCAGCGGCTCAACCTTTCAAGACATCAAAGCAAGACAACCAAGGATCGCACTCTTTCAAACCGTCTGCACTCGAAGTTGATGATATCGACTCGGCCCTTGTTGAAGCGGAGAACCTGCCACTGACCACCAAGAGGGTGTCAAAAGCTCGGAAAAGGGTCTTTGACGATGATCCCGAGATTGACCTTGATGCAATGCTCAGTGGCATTCAAGCCATGGCTGGAACTAAAGCCACAAAATCAACCGTCTCGGAGTCTAGTCGTCCAACGAAGAGGCGGCTTGCGGTATCCTGATTGAAAAGTGCTATTGATCACGATTGCCATGTAACAGAATCTTGAGACAAAGCATTCAAATTGCTCGGACCTCTCAATCGACCTATTGCAACGCTCAAATGTCTATGTATACACTCGGAAAACATGGTCGTCTTCGATTCTCGTGTATCCTTGGTAATCTAACGACAGGCTGATCTCTAAAAAGCATTCTTGAACCCTTGTCATGGTATTGTGCTCTCACAAATGACGGAATTAGATGCTCACGTTGCCACCAGGGACAAGACGTGGCTGGGAAGAAGAGGTGAAGAAAGGGTTCAGCACACCGCAATGCCCTGATTCGCCTTGGCAGTCTCTTCCGAGCTTCCGGAGCGGTCAGTGCTCTCTCGTCCATCTGTATCAAGGTTGTTTTGTTGCTTGCCGTGGCTTGCCTGATTCTACTGCGCCTTCTCGAACCACCTTAAATCCGCCTGTTGCTGCAGGCATCTGCACGACATATGGAGCATGGCGTTGCGAACAAACGTTCTTCTCAATCCAGACTGCTTCGATAGTTTGGGAGTCAAGAGAGCTCCTACTATCTTGACCGTATGTAATGTCCGTGTCCAGCATTGACACCTGCTTCCCGCCGCCAAATTTGTGGTTGCTATAGTCATGGCGAGTAAGCGTGTTTCTCGATTCAAAAGCGTCCCAAGGTACAGTGCAGAAAGATCAATCATCTGGCTTCATTGTTTCCGTCGTGCCTCTTCTACATCCTTCGCTGCTGTATCGTACCCGCCTGCCATGTCTTCAACATTGATACCAGGGAATCATACCAGATCCAACAGTTTTAGCGACAGCCTCGAAATTTCTGATCTCTGTTTTGCGCCGACTCCTCCTCCACGTAGCCATGCGCATCAGCAATCATTCCTCAGCAGTTTTACGGAGTCAGAGGTACCATCGTCATCGAGCGAGTTTGGCGGGAGTGTAATATGGAACAAATCGAGTCGTTCACCACGGCTTTTCGATCCTGATCAGACTTCGAGAACATGTAGAACTTCCGAGTTCACCCACAGTCATGCATCTACCATGCCACAGGACTCGACATCCTTGGAATCTCCTGGTCGCTCTTGGTTGACAGCAAGTTCAAGCTTTCAAACCGGATCAAGCGCCACTCTGAATGATAGTGCGCTATTGCAGGCACCTGAATGTCTTGACTCACCAAGCGCAAGTAGATTGAATTTCGAAGAACCACTGCGAGAAGGAACGCAGAGCTCAGAGCTGAAGAAAACTGCACTGCAAACAACCACAACACTCCCATCCATTCCCGGGTACGGCTCTATACGTTTGACAGTCACTATGGACCTACCGCCACCACCTCATGACTTTCAACATGCGCACACAGCTGTAAGGATAGACACTCCGATGACTGAAGTGCCTTCCACAGTCCCTAGCGAGACGTCAGTCGATGCTGCTCTAGAATCCTTTTCAGCAGCCGAATTGCGCCAACTTCTTCATTCCGCAGTGCAAAAATACCCAGATCTTGTCCCGGACATCACATCTGCACACGCACGACGGACCTCACATGCAAGAAGCAAATCCACAAATTTCGTCCACTACAGCAACAGCGTTTGGCACACCCTGAACGCCAGAAAACACCCAAACACCGACAAAAGGAATCAACACGCCGAGCGAGCAGCCCAAAGAATAGCCACCGACATTTCCACCGTCGCCGCCCAAATCAGCCCCACAGAATCCCTAGCCACCAAGAAGAATACCCTAGAGACACTCAGAAAAATTGGCAGAAGCATTTGCCTTGCGACCGGCAACATAGGAGATAGAGTGAAAGAAGTGCTCGGTTCAGACGGAAGATTCGTAGAGGCGATTGTGAAAGTGGCACTGAGTTTCACAAAGGAAGACAGACGAATACTCTGGGCTGGGGGCAGCGGTGCCGAGATTGTGAAAAGGCTTGATCAGTTGGATGAGTTGAGAAAGTGTTATCGAGTGTTTGAGGGGTTTGATGTAGTGTTGAAGTTGTTGAAGAGAGGAGATGATGAAGGTTTTGGAGACATCGTTGCTGCGCGTCTGGGAGGGTTGAAATTGGACTGAGATAATTGTTTGTCAGCATCGGATGTCACGCTCTCGTGTACCATCACGAGCTTTGCACATCTCACCTCTACGCCAGATACCGTCTCGGTGAGACTGTGAATCCTCGAAGCCGTCGGACTTTTTTCCGTCACACAAACACACATCAAGCTAGTTTTGGAAATCCTAGTAGAACCTCAAAGCGAGGGGAAAATTACCTTGTTGACCATTCGAGCAGACATGTGTCGCCGCTGCTTTCTAGCCGTCTCGCTCAAACTTGAGGAAAAATACAGGGTTTTGCTTGCGGTCGTTCGCTCAAAGTCGGTCTAGAGCCTGCAAGTCTGCTTCTGTGGTCACCAATCCATCCGTGTACACCCATACAGGGACAGAGATTGAAGCCTGAGTGCCAACTCTCCCTGAACAGCCAAAGTCGATGAGGACCAAGGCTCCATGTTTGTTTCTCATCACGTTGCTAAGACTCAAATCACCGTGGGAGAAACCAGCTTCGTGCAAGCGCTGCACGGCCTGTTTGACCTCTGGCAGACGTCGTGCAAGTTCGCCTTCCTCGAGCCGCCTCAGTCGCTCTAGACAATATCCAATGATTCCGCGGTCGTGGTCGAGCAGCGGCTGGTCATTGATCATAGGTATTGGCAGTGACTTTCCGGTCGCAATCATCTCCTTCAGCATCTCATACTCATGCTGAATTCGCAAGCGACACTCGCTTCCTTGATGAGCTAGCTTGATTACGAGATAAAGACCTATGTGTGAACATCTCACGACAGCGTCGGCGCCAAAGTCGACGAGCTTTGAATTGGACCAGAGGTCGGACATCATCTTTGAGCCTAGATTATATTCCTTGAATTGGTATTCCACCTCTGTGGGGAATTGCGCGACGTCCGGAAATTGCGACGAGCCGCTCCAGAAGATCGAGTATGGTTTGTTTTGATATTCAACTATGCAAGTGTATTGGCCAGCCTTTCCTGCTCTTGCGGGAGGCGAAACGAATTTGCCTACCGTGCTCAAACGATCATTCCTCAGCGGTTATTTAGTTTGTAAAATTCCATAGCCGACCTACATTGGTCTGATAAGCATCCGTCGGCGCAAAGGCAGTCTGGGATTTCAGCAGGGAAAGTCGCTTTATTGAAAGCGTCTAGAGCTTTGCGAAGCACTGTCCACACCTGACTTGCAGTCCAGTAAACAAGACTGGCCATATTTGGAAGAGAAAGGCTGGATGCTGTTGCCTAGGACAGACTTGATCAGTGGATGTCGCGAAGATCAGAGAGATCAGACCTAGCTATTGGTCACAAACCACGAGAAACGACGGTCGCAAGCACATCCTCGATGCCTTTCATCACGTGTCACAGACTAGCCTGTGCATCTCATAGTAGGTAGGGTGCTTTCAGAGTCGGCCACGAAGAAACTGTTCGCTATCATCTGGTCCACGAAGGAAGAAACCCACACCAAAATCTCGGATCACCCATTACCCGTCATCTCAATTCACCGACCTTCCGAGCTCTCTCAAAGAGGATTCCAAGAAAAAGTCAAGCTCGCAAGATCATCGAACGAGGACGGGCCGCGGACGACCAGAAATAGGACATCTGAAGTCTTGGCGCATGAAATTGTTATACTTGCCCTGGACTAATCCTTTTCCTAAGGCTTCCATGCTCCACTTTGCTCTCATAACACGCCTTGAAAGTGATAGAACACGGCTGGAACACGAATCGAGAGGATTCGGTCCTGCATAAGAGCGCCTCAAAAGCGCTGCTAAGTATGGCTTCATGGACCCGTTCGCACATGTTGAACAAGTGACGTCGTAAGGGCCATTGCAAATTTATAAGTACCACCATGTCTCTCTATATCTTGATGTCTCACTCTTCATCATCGGACTGAAATCACATTGTTGTTCCAAGATGCTCACATCCACTCTTCTCTCTGCCTTGGCCGCGGCCGCCTCAGCATCTGCAGCAAAGACCTATCTGGCCTACGCCTGGAATGACACCGCTCCAGAAATCCACGGTATGGCCGTGCAAGCTCGCAACGGGTTCTTCTACCTCGGCGGCCAAACCTACCCCATCTGCGCCGACGACGACTTTGACTGCGCCGTCCAGAACAAGACACTCCTGAGAGGTCCTTCCACCAGCAAATACAGCAACAACACCGATGGATTCTTCTTGGATATCCTAGACTCGATGCCCCAGGAAGTCGTCACCTGGTCTCGCAATGGAGATTTGCTGTACACCATGCCCAAGACCGAGTTGGCGCAATACGAAGCCTCTGGCTACCCGGGCAGCACCAACACCCCGTTCTCTGTCGACCAAGACGACTTTTCGGGCCAGACGGTTCTGCGCTTCAACGGCAACGATTTCGTCAGCTGCCCTACTTATGCACAATCCTTTGAACTAGGCTACCAGCCTTACAGCATCAAAGCACTCAGTTACGGCAGTCTTGTATATGCCGAAAACAACCCATGCACACCTTTCAAGATGCGTCTTGTCGAGACCGATTTGGCGGCGCCGCAGTACTATGAGTACCCTTGCACCAGAGCCCAGGGCGATGTCAGCGGTCAGCCTGGTCAGAAGATTTGCGCCAGTCACATGGAGTACACGTGTACCGATAGTGATCACTGTACTGATGCTGAGAAGAGGTCGTGGGCGATCAAGCAGAATTCCGTGTTTGATGGTAGACCCTGCCAGTGCAGAAGCTGGGAACCGACCGCTCCTGGCTTGGGTATTTGAAGAAAGGCCTTTGGTTTGGTAAAAGGTGAAGAGACGATTGTAAAAGAAAAGGGGGAAGGTTGACGCCACTCTATGGAAAAAGATGGCATCGTCAACCCGTGCATCATGATATTCAAGCTCAGATCCAACACTTTCCATCGATTTCAGAGTCATAAATAGTCTCAGTCAAAGCTTCAAGCTCTTGGAGATCTATATCATTGCAAGTTGGTAGTAACTATACTTTAATTCGAGACTCAACGAAGAACCCGGGGACATCCCGGCTACTACGGCTCGAGAAAGGCGGGGACATATGGTCCGGGTGCAGCATGCGAGGCTGATCTGTTCTCGGTGCTGTATCATTTCTAATGATCACATTTGACACACACCGTCCATCAACGACAGCTGACTTGATTGAGATACGACGTAAGGATGTCTGATAAACGTCGTGCATTATATTTGTAATTGACCAAATTTGACTCTTATTCAACGGTCAGATGGCCGAGTGGTTATGGCGCTAGTTTCAGGCTCACCTGGAATGAGTTTACTAGTGAGAAATCGCGTGGGTTCGAATCCCACTCTGATCAATTAATCTTTTTTTTTTTTTCAAATCTTATCCCACCTTTATCATCCGGAATACAGGTCGATCGATCACGCAGAGAAAGCGTCCTCTGATCCATCTTTTGGTGGGTGTGGTGTAAAGTCG
Organism: Aureobasidium sp. P6; assembly: GCA_003992365.1. Lineage (NCBI taxonomy): Eukaryota > Fungi > Ascomycota > Dothideomycetes > Dothideales > Saccotheciaceae > Aureobasidium > Aureobasidium sp. P6. Next base: position 58,400 of record RZIQ01000076.1, on the reverse strand, counting down.
TTTGGGACCTTGCTTTTTGGCGGGTTTGTTATATGTGAATTGTCTCTGCTGGTTTGTGTAGGTTGTCTACAGAGAGACGGAAGGTGTTCCACGTCTGACAGTGTACTATGAATGATAGAAAGGACAAAGACATTGGTGTATGCTTGCTCATAATCCGTACAGTCAGCAGTCCAATGTATCGTAAGCGCGCATAAACAGCGTCACAGCAATCCTGGTCGCACACATCTAACCATGAGACCAACCAATCCATTCAACACCAACAGCAAATTGAGAATCTCCGATCCATGTAATTGTGCCTGACAGTGCCTCCCAAATCAACAGTATGCCTCGGAAGCTCAGAAAAAGCACGCCACAAGCCACCGCCTTTCTACTACCCTTTTGTCTGGCACCGGTCATCTAATCCTATCATTGATAGGAGCAGCACGCAAAAACCTAACGTGACTTTCCACAGGCAATGCACCAGTACAATCCACAAACCCCTGCTTGTCCGCCTCGGGAATTCCCAGTACACTTAGATGAGCCATCGCAGGCGCAAACGCTGCATTCCATTGACCTAATCCCCCACTTCTCATCAGTATCTCTGCAAAGCAGGAAGGAGGGGGGAATGAAGGGTGCAGCACTTACTCTGACTGTTCACAAAACTCTGAAAAGTCTGTCCGACGGTGGAATTGGGGTTGGAGAGGTTGATGTCGGATTGGAAGCTATACACCCCTCGAGGATGGGTATCAGTGTCGGAGTAATATCTCACGTCCCACTGTCCTGGTGTTGAATCCTGCTGACCTGTTTCCACTGTCAGAACCCCTTCCGTCAAGATGCCGGAGAGGAGAGGGTGCAGCTTACCATTAGATTGAGACAGGTCTGAGGCAACAGTTGACCAGATGGCAGGGCACCCGCCATATGCTTCAGCAGCAGTGGTAGCAGCACCCGTCAAGGCCAAGAGTGCGAAAGTCTTTCCGAGCATCTTGTTTCTAGTCTCTCGATAATGTCTTTAAAGTTTAGATTTGAAATAGCAGCAGAAGGGCGGACGCCTATTGAGATGAACGAGGAGCGAAAGTAGTGCGATTCGTTTTACCGGCATCAAGAGCAGACGCAGTCTTATATGGAACTCATGGTACTGTATGAACCCTCATGTATCTGCTCACTAGACAGACTCGACATGAACTGCTGACTGTAAGCATGAATAGACCATGAAACAAACGTGCATATACTATAGAGTCCAATTTCACAACAAAGTCGCGATGAGATAAACTTAGACGTCAAAGTACAAAACTTGTGTGACCACACTCCAGAAGTCATAGTTCACAGTTGGAACACTGGTTGGACTGTAGTCAGAAAATCTCGCGCGGTTGGACAGCAAAGTAAGACTCGGTCAATCCCTCACCGACTATATCCACGAATGTTGTTTCTCGGCCGATGTCTCATTGAATATGCTTACCTGATGATTTATGCATACCGATTGGCTAAAAGGTGGTAGTACTGACCATGTGTGTAGCCTTGCAGATCCGGCTTCGGACTTTTATCTGCATCACTGGCCATGATGAACGTAGTAGGGATCATCTTCCTTGATTCCGTCTGACTGCGGTCTGAAGTTTTCAGGAACTGCACCATCAAGATTCTTGGCCTCAACTACCACAAGCTGGCATGCTTGCTTGTCGCGCCGCATGAAACATGAATGGAGCTGGAAAATGTCACCAATAACAGTTCAGTACGGCTTATGTCAACCGTCATGTGAGCATGCAACTCCGAAAGGCCGAACAATCGGACAATACTGGAACGATCGTTGCGAAGCATCTCACGCTTCTCGAATCAGGTCGTACGCGCCCTCGCACTTTCGCGGAAAGAGCGAGTGTGCAGCTCAAACCGAATCTACTTGCGATAATTTTCATGGCTCTGTTCTCGCGGACGAAAAGAAGAAAGAAAAAAAAAGAAACAGCGATTTCCGACAGAGCGGGGTCATGCCTGAAGTCTTCACTGCCCTTCTCTGGTCCATTTTCGTGGGAATGAGGCTCTGGTATTGGTTCAGGCATATGCATTGATGCCGTACGTGCTTGCGGTAGCCACCCGACGGCCCCAGGGCGAACATTGAAACCCTTTTGCTGCAGATTGGATATCGGAAATCTTGATACCAGAGTCAGCTCAAACATCGCTTGGGCAAATTGCAATCCGTGAGGTTCGCAGGTCTGTCGACTTCATGATTCGGGTGTGCGTGGAAGGAGTAAAACATTTCTTGCACCTCGCCTTGGTTCGGGCCAGGCTGGTAGTTTGCGTAGAAAGTCCCAGGTTGTGATGCTGGTGACCCGCCAGAGCGATCCCTGCTCTAGTCTGATTCGAAAGTCCGAGGAGCCGAGCATATTCGTACAAGAAGGACCCATCCAATCAGCACAAACAGAGAATTTGTAGCCTGCCAGACCTGTCCTATTCTGCTGAGATCAGATACAGTTGTTCGTGTGTTTTATGTCGGCTTCTTCGCAATCGAGAAAGACACGGCACAAAGCCATCTGGTCATCTGAATGCATCCTCGACTTGCACAATTCCAGGTGATGAGGTGCAGTAGATTTTGTATGACCGAAGCTCACGCTCCAGCTGATGACTTGTGTATGGTCAGATCTCACAAACCCTGAGATCGATTCACTGGTAGGTCAGCTTCGAGAAATACCCGAGTTCTATGTTTGGAACGAGCCCAAGCCTCTACATGAAAGCTTAGCAAGTTTGTTGAGGTACCATGCCCAAGCTAGAACTGATGATGGAGAAATACACTTCCAGGCCAATTACAAGCAGGGAGAGACATTCGCATGAGCTTGATACTGTACATACCGAACGCCGAAGGTTCGAACTTTCTCGGGCAATCGAAAACGGTATCATGAACGACAAGGTATCTGAGCAGTGTCAAGTCGAGACATCTGCAGGATCAGGTATGTAACGCGAAAGAGTTCGAGATGTCACCAGAGACGGTGACGGGTGAAAGGTGGCTGGGGTGCTGGTGCATGCTTATGATGAAGAGCTGGGCAAAAGGCTTTGGGAGGATAGCTTGAGATGGTCAGTATCTCTGGCAATTATTAGACTGAGATCAAGAGTAGATTGAGTCTTGGTTCAATCAAGGTCGCTTTACCGCCGAACACAATTGCCGAGGAGATAATCCTTGATTTCCATGGCTGGTTTATCATTCCTATCTTGCGTCACCTGGACTTTTCACTCATCTACAATGGCAAGAGAGCAGTCACGCCGATTTGGCGACGCCATACCTTTTGCTGGTAGCACATCGGTGCGTCATGGGCTATAGACTTAGCGACAAGTGATGATGGAAGTGTGTTTCTGGCACTGAGGGCAACGCGGTTATGCGGCGAGAGTAGGAGTGTGCTCCGGTGCGGGATCTTCCGGCGGCCGGTAGTAACGCGGTCCTCCACCCACCAAGGTGCTTCCATGAGCGGAGAGCTTGCCTTCGAGCATGAGCAGGCCCAATACTAATCCAAGCGAACACGACAGAAAGGATCAGCACGGCAAGCTTCTGAAACACCCTCGTGTGCCTTCTTGGACAAGACGCAGAAACGAAAAGAGAATTTCCTTGAACATCAACAGAAACCGCTAAGAACAGCTTAGCTTGGCCCCACTTTGCATCGATCATTAATATTTCAGAAGCTCCGATTGGCAGGCCAACCCAACTCCATCCACTCCTCCGCTGGTTCGTGAGTGATGAAGTGTAAAATCGTCATGAAATTGCCAATGTTGCTGCCCATCTTCCCCGAAAGCACGACTTTGACGTGTGCATGATACTGAATGACTCTAGCTTACCCTGGTCAGCGACCAGCCGCCGACAAAATGTTCACGTCAAGAAACGATTGGGAGGGGTAGCTCTAAGTTCGCAGCAGTCTGCGAGGTTTAAGTGACTACCTGTAGTATCCCTAGACAATACTTTTCGAAATGGACATTCCTTCTTCTCTCACATCCAAGCTTCCCGCAATGTCTTCCAACAGCAACCAGACAAACCCTCTTCAGCACCCGCTGGAAGCTATTGCTTCTGGCATTCAGGGTGCTACTTCTGGTGAAGTTCGTGCTCCCAGGATTGCTCACAACATGTCTACCAACGAGGGTCCTGCCGACATTATTGCCAAAGTCTCTGGTCACACCCAAGGTGGAAAGCGTGAAGATGACGGCCCATACTTCACCAACAACGAGGGCATTCCTTTGCCTGATGCCGAGCACAGCAAGAACATTGGAGGCATTCCTCTTGTCAGCGATGTTCACCTTTTGCAGAAGCAGCAGCACTTCAACAGATCAAAGAATCTCGAGAGTGAGTGTGCCTTGAGCCATCAACAGAAGTGACGCTGACAGTCATAGGAATGGTGCATCCTTGCGGAAGTGGTGCATTCGGACATTTTGAAGTGACCAAGGATGTCTCAGACTTGACCAAGGCAGATTTCTTGTCCACTGTTGGTGAGAAGACGCCTGTCTTTGTTCGGTTTTCTACCGTCACTTTGGGACGTGAGTTCCCTGACGAGGCCCGTAACCCTCGTGGCTTCGCCATCAAGTTTTACACAAAGGAGTAAGTTTTCAGGAGATAAAACAACACAACAATAAGTCATCAACTTTGGCTAATATGTGCAAAGGGGCAACTATGATCTCGTCGGCCTGAACTTCCCCGTCTTCTTCTGCCGTGACCCCATCCAAGGCCCCGATGTCATCCGTTCTCAGGCTCGCAACCCTCGTAACTTCCTGCTCGACTACGATGCCACATTCGATTTACTCGGCAACACTCCTGAGTCAATTCACGCCGGTGTCATGTTCTTCAGTGACCACGGAACACCTCAAGGGTGGACCAACAACCACGGGTACGGTTGCCACACTTTCAAGTGGGTCAACAAGCAGGGCAAGTTTGTCTACATCAAGTACCACTTCCTCGCCAAGCATGGACAGAAACAGTTCACACAACCCGAGGCCATCCGTATCTCGGGTGAGAACCCTGATTACTCCAAGCAAGAGCTTTGGGAGGCCATGGAGCGGGGTGAGGAGAAGGAGTGGACCGCGTTTGTGCAGATCATGCAGCCTGAAGATGCCGACCCTGCCAAGTTGGGCTTCGACCCCTTCGATGTCACAAAGGTCTGGCCGCGTGCCCAGTTCCCCATGCACGAGTACGGCCGCCTCATCCTCAACAAGAATCCTGAGAACTTCCACCGTGATGTTGAGCAAGCCGCCTTCTCGCCTGGCTCCATGGTTCCTGGCATCGAGGACTCGCCTGACCCGCTCTTGCAATTCCGCATGTTCTTCTACCGCGATGCCCAATACCACCGCATCGGCGTCAACTTGCACCAAGTCCCTACCAACTGCCCATTCATGGCACGCTCGGTTTCGTCAGTCAACTTCGACGGTGCAATGCGTGTAGACGCAAACCATGCTGGCAACAAGCAGTACACGCCCAACAGCTTCACCCACAAGTTCCGCCCTGATGTGGCCGAGGCACCATACAAGGTCTCGGACAACGTGGTGAGCCGCAAGAGCCACTACTACCACGAGTGCAAGGTGAGCGAGTACGACCAGGTGCGCGAGCTGTACACTCGTGTCATGGACGATGGTGCTCGTGCCAACCTCCACTCCAACACGGCCAAGATGATGAGCCACGTCAACTTCCCCATCATTCAGAAGAAGTTCCTCGCTCAGATCTACAATGTCGCACCCGAATACGCTCGTGCCGTGTACGACCAGACATCATACAAGAAGGAGAAGTTTGAGTTTTCCGAAGTTGAGAAGCTCAGCAAGGATGCCCACATGTGGTACAAGGAGCCCAAGCTGAGACCTGACGAGGACGACCGACTGGTTGGATTTGCTCCTGCCAACCCCTTCTACCATTAGATGGGGCGATGACCAGATGATTGATCTCTTTTCCGTAGCTCAAGATACCACACGATTGACCGTTTAACTGAATCTGTGCCTCCTGTGTTGCGTATTTGTGCCATGCTGCGACCAAGAATAATGTCTTTCAAGAGTTCTGACGGTGAGCATGATAATCGGCAGACGGAGTTAACGGATTTTGGAATCTTGCAGCATCACTCGTCTGTTCATCGTCGTCGTCGCAAGATTTGTCCAAGAATTGTTCAAGGATGTAAGAATGATGCAGAAGTGCTTGTCGATTCATCAGCAATCAGACAATGTCCGAGAATTGGCGTAGAAAAGGCGAGAACTTGAGCTGGACGACAAATGGTCATGATTGTTCAGCAGCGCTGACATAATCCGGCATCGCGTCATCCGAAATCGAGTGCCTCATTCATTTGGCTCTCGGTGATGATATAAATCGAATCTTCCTCTTCTTGATGCTCCAAGTATCCTGCCTACAAAGCACAATTCCAACGACTCATGAGCCTGTTTCGCATCCCACGAACAATCAGGACTCTCCGCCCAATCCAATCGACCTTCACAAATACCACGACCAGATTCCACAGCAACATGACGACGGCCGCTTTCAAATACATCGACCCCACTTCGTACGATGCCAATGCCACCGAGCCATTCAAGAAACCCTGGGGCAAAGTCGACGGCCCTGGCTACTCGTACAGACTGGAGGACTATCAGCGTCAAGTCGAGAACATCCGTGGGCAAGAAGCAAACTTCAACACCGACACGGCTGGATTCGCCGTCTTCCGGTCGCCATCGAAAGAGAAGGACTTTACGGACGACAGAGCCGTGCGTGAAGGATACTACAATGAAGTCGAGCAAGCTCTGCGACAGAAGCTGCCTGGCATCAAGAAGGTCGTCATCTTCGACCACACCATTCGTCGCAGAGAGAAGAGCTCGCCCCGTCAGCCCGTACAGCAAGTCCACGTAGACCAGACTCCACAAGCCGCCGAGATTCGTGTTCGTCGCCACTTGCCTGCAGACGAGGCCGAGGAGCTGCTCAAGGGCCGCTACCAGATCATCAATGTCTGGCGACCAATTGCTCACAATGCGAGCGACTTCCCTCTTGCTGTCATTGACTGGCGCACCACAACAGAGAAGGACTTTGTCAAGGTCGACTTGCTGTATCCCAAGCGCAACGACGGTGACAACGATGACCGCGGCAAGGAGCTGCTGCCCGATCCCAACTCGGCCACTTCGACCGAAGGGTATGAGCCCAAAGGCGAGACTTATGCAGTCGCTCCTTCCGACAAGCACAAGTTCTACTATATGAAGGACATGACGCCCGATGAGCTTATGCTTCTCAAGTGCTTTGACAGCAGGAGCGAATGGTCGCCCAACAGTACTCCTGGACTTGCTCACGGCACACCCCATACCGCCTTTGTGGACCCTCAGACCCCGCCCGATGCTCCTGGCAGACAGAGCATCGAAGTCAGATGTCTGGTTTTCTACGAGTGAGCTATGACACTACATCGAGACCCTCGAGTTAGGAAGAGGACAAGTCGTATACGTGTTTTGGAACCCGACATGGCACGAAGGTTATGATTTATGCTTATAAATCCTTGGATGCTTCGCCCTATGTCCCAAGTTTGCGCTTTGCTCAGTGCCATTCACCTACTTGCTCATCTTGGTCTCCCCAGCAATCGTCAATCTTTTCTCCGAACGTAATCGCATGGTGAAAAGTATAATGAATAGATTTGTGTTAAGGTTACACGCCTTCAGATCGTGCTTGTTCAAGTCAGTGTCAAGCTCTGTACCTCCCAACGTCCGCAAAGAATTTCTCAACCTTTGAATCTGCAGACTTGACCACCTTCCTTGATGCCTTGATCCCTTGTATGTTATTCATTCGAATATCCCCGTGATTCCGGATCATCTTCGCCAGACCAACGGAAGCGTGAGAACATGCCAGTCGAGTCTACTTGCCATGCTCCAGCCATGCTCGAGCCACGTTTCGCTGCTCCCTCAAACCCCTTCGACAACGTCTCGTCTTCCGGGTCGCATAAAAATGCCGTAAGCGGCTTGCCACTCGCGTGACAAGCAGACCATTTGTTCAGTAGAAGGCCGTTGTACGAATATTGGTCTCTGGCTGGACAACGTGTCGGGAGACGCAAAACGTTCTGCGCCTTTGAGGAGGAGCCGCATGGGCGTCGTTGCCTTGTTGCCAGATGTCGACGCCTCGCACACTTCTTCATCACCTCTACTCCGACATCACGATTGAATTCCGACTTGAATGAGACCGTGAGCAGATTCGACTTTCCATCTCAAGGTATCAAGAAAGTGATCATCTGCTTTTGCCTGTATTTGCCAAGTCTCAATGAAAAGGCTTCAATACCCCGACCGTTCGACGCCCATATGCCTCCCAACGGTCTTCAAGAACACGCTGTCGGCATGGAGAGAGCCCTACCAGATGACTAGAACAACCGCTCGTTGAGATCACGGACCTTGATCACTTCAAATCGCTGGCAAGCGAGACCACATGAGAAGAACGGTCTCGCTTAGGGCTTTACCCTTCTCCTATCATTTGTGTCTCTCTGAGGCCCGCTTGTTTCTTTCCTGTACTGTTCGACAGGCCTGGACGGACCAGAGAAGCGTCATACCGTTTCGAGCCTTGACCTCCACTGCCGCACCTCCGTCTGTAACCATACTCGGTGCTTCAAGTGATTCAGCCAATTCAACGGTTACCAAGACGCCATTGTAGTGTTTGTCTCTTGTGCAAGGCCGAGAACTAATCCTATGTGCAGTTTCTTGCACACAAGAATCGGTATGGTCATGTTAGGGTTCTCGCCTATCCGCAAGTCTATCGACTCGAGACCTCCTCAGTCCAGTCCTCAACGCCACCCGCTTCGGTGCAACGGTTAACGGTTCAGCAGTAGTAGGTGGCTTGATGTATGGGGCAAACATCCTTCTAGACGGTATATGGAGGATTTCGAAAAGATGGAGGCCGATAATATACCTCGAACCCCATCGGAGATGGTCGGTCTCTGTTTCTTCTGACCCTAACCTGTGCCCATTATCAACATGACCCGATGACTGACCAAATTAACACTAATCATAACTATCCGCTATACTCGGAGGACCATCCCAAATATGGCAGCTCAAAGAATGCTGCACCTACACTTGTGGTACCGGAGGAGGCTCACACCAAGGCACCACCCCAAGGACTAGGCTTGGACAACTTTGCAGCCGATATTGCCTCGAAGTATCATGCTCAACGCAACGTACGCAAGTCTTCAAGAACAGGACCGGACTTTAGAGAGTTCTTGGCCAAGAGAACACAACGACAAGACTCGCAGGCGACACTTGTTGACTTTACTCGTCGGCCATCAAGATCGAATGAAGGAAAGTTCCGGCTCCAAGTCGTTCCTCATGCTCCAGAAAGTCCTTTCAGACCTGAATCTGCACGTCGCGGCTCGTCTGTTTCACGACCTGACAGTTCCCATTCAAGACCCGGCAGTTCTCACTCACGACCTGGGAGTTCCAATGGACCTACCGATCCTCGCAATCCACCGAATAGTCCCGACCCAAAAGGAAACCTTGAGTCGGCCCCTATCTCACCTCGTCTTGGTGGAGGTGAATGGGGTGCTTTCAACTGGAGACCAAGCATCAACCCGATTCAACCTGCCCACACACGATTGCAAAGATTAGATTCAGATGCCACGCTGATAGACACTGATTCATGGAGACGCGGGTCAAGACAAGGTTCGCGTTCAGGGTCTATCGTGGAAGACCCATTCAGAAGAAAGTCGGATTTCACTTCGCTGGATGCACTCCCACCAACCAGATTGCGGCAAGGATCGTACTTCCACCCGGTCATTGAGATTGATCCATTGGTAGAGAAGGACCAAGGTATTCTGATTGGAGGTGTGAAGCCTCTCGACCCGGACCTTGACCAAGAGAAGGAGAATCAAACTACCGAACCAGAACTTGCAGTCGCAGCACCGCAAGTCATATCCCAAGAACCGAAGAGCACACATCAAGAGCATAGCATTACAACAACACAAGAGACGTTCATTGCCGAGACATATCCGGAAATTGCAGACCCAGTGGATCCTTGCCGCAACTTGACCAGGATGGATCTAGTCAAACAGCGCGTGGTGTTCAGCAGTAACATTTTTGCCATCAACCTCGCCATGTTGGTGTTCGCGCTCTGGGCTCCAAAGGCTATTTCCGGAAGATGGGTGCTGTCATTCATCGTGTTCATCAAGTCGAAGGACTGCATCTCTTCTTTGATCAGTTGTGGATATTTGATCTACAAGGCTATCAAGGAATATTTCCGACCACCGCCACCCGTTGAGTCGAAATGGATCCTCTCACTAATTCCTGCCTACTCGGAGTCTGAAGAGATGATCAAGAACTGTGTATTCTCGTTACGAGACAATGATGCACAACCGCACAAACAAGTAATGTGTATCATCTTGGATGGCAAGCCGAGAGACGTCAAGCAATATATGCGCATCACAACCACTTTCAAGCGTCAATATGTCACATCACGATTCAAGCGCAATCATCTTGTCATCACTGCTGGATTTATGGAAGACGTACCGGTCATTGTGTTCGAGAAGGTCAAGAATTCTGGCAAGAAAGACTCGCTCATCCTGTGTCATGACTTGTTCAATGTCATGCGTGAAGATGCACCCCTGTACACGAGACTTTTGCGCAAAGAGATCGAGAGAAATGTGCTGCCTACACTGGTGGGTGAGGACTTTCCTGGATTTGACATGGTGTTCTGCACGGATGCCGATTCAGTCATTCACAAGGGTGCAGTAGCCGGACTCGCAAACGCTCTGGTCCGTGATCCCAAGGCCATTGCCTCGTGTGGCCTCGTGCTTGTCGAACTCGAGCCTGGCGCTGAATGGTCTTACTGGAACTTGTATCAACAATTTCAGGTGAGCGACAATGATACGATATAGATGGACTCTGCTGACATTGAGATTAGTACAATTTTGGACAGTTTGTTCGAAGACAAGCCGAGAGCGTTTGGGGCAAAGTCACATGTCTCCCTGGATGCATCACCATGGTCGCAGTGCGACCGGAGATGGCAGGGGCAATGACAAGATACGCAGCTCCCATCACAGCATACCCAGTGCTTCTTCACCAAGTCCAGTATCTTGGCACTGACAGAAGGCTGACATACTCGATGCTATCGCAAAGCAAAGACCTTCACACAGTGTTTGTGCCGGACGCGGTCAGCGAAACCGTGGCGCCGCAATCACTCAAGCACTATCTCAGTCAACGAAGACGGTGGGGCAGCAACGCATATTTCAACAACTACTTTTATCTCGCCGGCGAGAACATGATCTGGGTGACGCGATTGTGGGCATGCATCGAAGTGACGAGACTCAGCCTGGTGTATTATCGTGTGGCCAACACGATCCTGTTCATCTACGGCCTCATCAGCAGCTTCAATCTCATGTCCATCATCCCCCTGCTGGTGGTTTCGCAGCTTCCAACAATGTGGTTTCTCATCAATACAGCGACTAATAAACAACTTCGACAAAGAGCACACAAGATCCTGCTCGGACTGGTAATCAACAAATTCATGGCACCCATCATGTCCGTTTGCGTCTTCACGATTGTGGTCAAGAATCTTGGATCACAGGCATGGGGCTTGACTCATGGCGCAACGAGTGCAGCGGCACCCACAACGGCAGCAGTGGAAGAGACGGAGAAGGAGAAGGCGGCGACGGCGCAAGGTCTCCTCGAAGACTTCCATCCACGAAATGGGTCAATCATGTCAATCATCACCGAGGAGTCGAGCATCGGCATCAAGACACCCAAAGAAGGATCAATCATCAGCAGCGACAGAGAGGGAGGGTCAGAGGTGAATGAGATGGACGAGGACGATCCGAGAGAGAAGATTGTGGGCCATCTCGCAGCAGGACTGTGAGAAGGGTGGGGCTTCTCAAAAGCTTTCCTTTGTCAGCGACACATTTTGCATTCTTACGATCTAACGACTATTATATGACAAGACGAACAGTAGCACAACAAGACATAATATCCAAAGGTTGAATGAAGACAGGTCAGCCAAGCAGGTGAATATTGCGGCCAAGGCAGAGTCAAGGCAGGACGACAGTGAGAATTGCAAGACAAATGATGGTGATGGGGGTCGGCAAGTCAAGTTTCGGCAATAATGCTCACAGCGGTTGGAAGTTGTCAACGGGAGTATTCGCTAACGGCGTGTTGGGGGGACAAGGGCTGGCTGGAGCAACGAACGACGAGAGTGCGGAGGTGTCTTCTGGCGACAGGCGAAAACAACGGGCTCGTGTGCAAGGCGAGCTAAGCAGGACACGCAGGATATATATGTCTGATCGACGACGGCCGTAAGGGATTATTGTGATGTGATGGAACATTGTTGTTATCAGATGGCACCCAAAAACATCATGTTCGGCCGAGTGTTGATGGCCATGACCTGGCTTTGCGGCTTGGCAGCGGCGCTTCCTCCGTCGTCGTCGTCGTCGTCGTCGTCCAACTTGCAGCGCTTCTTCCCTCGCCAAACATACACTGAATACCCATCGTCGTTCGACCCGCTGAGCAACAGCGTGCTCGCCGTCTACTATGGCAAGGCGCAGTACACGTCGAACCCCCCGCTGGCGGATCTCTGCAACGTCGACGACATCGACGTGATTGTCATGGGCTTCATCCGCCAGCTCAATGGCGCCTCTGTCCAGCCGACCTTCGACATTGCCAATTGCAAGACGCCTTCGAATCGACCGGCCAACTACACGGGCATCACCTGCCCGACGCTGGCCAAGACCATCACGACGTGTCAGCAGGCCGGCAAGAAGGTCATGATCAGTCTGGGAGGCTCCAGCGCCAACCTGGCCCTCGCCAGCGCCCAAGAAGCCCAACAGGCCGCCAACACGCTCTGGAACGTCTTTGGTGCCGGCACTGCCACGCCCAACCTCAGGCCCTTTGGCAATGTCACGCTCGACGGCTTCGACTTTGGTAACGCCCATCATCTGCTCCTCTCGGTCCCTCAGTACTGACAAGACGACAGACTTTGAGGGCGGCGCCGACACCTCGTTCCTCGACGTCCTCGCAGGGAGCCTGCAGTCGCTCTTCCAAACCGCCACCCCCGCCCGCTACATCAGCGCCGCGCCCCTCTGCGTCAACAACACGGTCCTGCCCTGGGGCTTTTACCAGAATGCAAACTTCATCTGGCCGCGCTTCTACAATGCCAACGCCTGCAGAGCCGCCGGCAAGGGCTACAACAATTCCGTCACCGCCTGGTCCAACTTTCTCACCAGCATCCCCTCAAACATCGGCCCCCGCTACCCGCGCTTCTACATTGGCGCCCTCGGCTTCCAGAACTACAACAATGGCGGCGGATGGGTTGCGCCTGATGACTTTGGCGATTTGGTCGAGTACACCAAGGATCGCGTCGGCAAGGAGCGTTTCGGCGGCGTCAGTATCTGGGAAGGCACGGATGCGCTGACCTCGGAGACGGCCGACGGCACTAGGAACATTCTGAATGTCACCAAAGAGGCCTTGCTTGAGCCTTTTGCCAGCGACGCGTGCGGTACGTTGGACACTCGTCTTTTGGGAGCTTTCAAGTTGATAAGTCGCCAGATTAAACGTTGTACCTTCGCCAAGAGCAACAAGAAGCTACCAAGGCGCGCGAGCTGAGGGTTGAGGGTGGGTATTGTACATGCATGGAAATGTGGTTATGAATCAGGCGTGGGTTTTGGCTGTGACGGATCTTGCCTGCAGGTGATCCTAGCTATACAAAGTCATGAGGTTTTTCTTGTCTCGAATCTTGCTTGTGATTTGGCCATTGTTGAAAGAACAGACCGGTTGCAACATGTGTTGGTTGCTTGCTGAGCACCACAACAGCAGTCGGATCGCCTATGCCCGATCTTATCAAGGTTGCTCGTAGCCCCCTCGGCCTAGGCCAAACCCCGCACCTGCTCCTGCGCGCAACCACGACGAGCAGCTCTTGATAAGCATGGCCTCGACCGACAGCAGCCGCCTGTAACCGATTCCATTATATCAAAGTCAAGGTAGATATCGACATGTTCATTTCTTCGACCTGCTTTGACTCCATCCACACACTTTTCACCATCAATCACATCTCCCATGAACCATGAACATCACCAAGCACAGCCCTTCCACCCTCAAACTCATGCCTCGTTCAACACAAACTCGCATCATCTACCATCCACTGAGAAACCAATCGACCCTCGTTTCAAAACCTCCAACCACCACTCCATCAACTCTAGATCTTGGAGACCAACAATCTACCACACATCTCCAACGCATATCAACCCTAAACCTCGTCCGCAACATCCTTCTAGGCAGGACCATAACCTCACCTTTTCTCTTCAAATATTCTACTCTTTTTCTCTCCTCCATCGCAACATCACACTCTTTCCTACTAGATCCCGATCGCAATCCTCTCCTCCAAGCCATCATCAAACCGCTCATCTACGACCACTTTTGCGCTGGCACCTCAAAGTCTGAGATTTCAAAAACGTTGCACCATCTCAAGCAACATGTGGGATTCAAAGGTGTCATTCTGATTTACTCTAGGGAGATTCCTGCGTTGACTGCGACAGAGTTGGAGGGATTCGACCATGTAGAGTTTGATGCGGATGTCCAGATATGGCTAGATGGGAATTTGAAGACGTTGGACATGATTGATGAGGGTGACTATATTGGTGTCAAGTAGGTTTTTTTGTCTTTTCTCCCTATCTTGCCTATCCTCCTTTGTCTTGTCTCCCTATCTTGCCTATCCTCCTTCGTCTTGACTCTCCAAGAGATCTAGCTGACTGGCCACATACATAGATTCACAGGCGCAGGCCCTCGCGTGTCAAAAGCTCTACTTCAAGGCAGAGATCCGCCGACCCAACTCCTCGCCGCCATGCACAAACTCTGCTCTGTGGCCCAATCCCAAAACAAAAAACTATGGATCGACGCCGAACAAGCTTGCTACCAATCCACAATCAACGACTGGACTGTCTCTTTGATGCGCCAATACAACACTGGCACCAAAGCTTTGGTATCCATGACTCTACAAGCATATCTGAAATCCGCTCCTTCCACGCTTCTGGCATTGCTGAAACAGGCGAGCAACGAAGACTGGTGTCTCGGCGTCAAATTGGTAAGAGGCGCGTACATTTCGACCGAATCCCGTCATCTCATTCACGATTGCAAGCAAGACACGGACGAGTGTTATGATTCCATCGCCGCCTCTCTACTCAAGAAATCCTTTGCTGGCTTGGAAAGTGCAAAATTTCCGAACGTGGAGTTGTTTTTGGCAGGGCATAATAGGGTTTCCATCCAAAAGGCGAGATATTTGTATACTGAGCTTCTGCGACAGGGCAAAGTGGTCCCAGATCTGAGGTTTGGACAGTTGATGGGCATGGCTGATGATGTTAGTTGCGAGTTACTCGCTTCCAACAACTTCGCCTCGACTTCCAATGCCGACTCTGCCTCGATCTCCAAAGCCGAGGTAAGAGGAGATGAGGGCAAGGAAAAAGAGAAGAATGGTGGGGTTCAGGTATATAAATGCATGAATTGGGGCAGCGTGAGGGAATGCATGCATTATCTGAACAGAAGAGCGAGTGAGAATAGGTCTGCTGTGGGAAGAATGGAGGAAACTGTTGGGGTTATGGTCAAGGAGTTGAAGAGACGAGTTTTGGGATTTTAGAGAATGAATTCAATGAAATACTTCTTTCAAGAAGAGCTGTAATGTGCATGTCGTGGTCGTGTAGTTGGTGGAGCTCGAGATGCTCCGGATGCGGGGTCCCAGAGATGATGCCGACAACTTCTTTTCGGTTGAGGCTGACATGGTGAGTTTCCAGCAACTACGCCATCGTCTTGCAAAGACAACATACAATCAACGACATACCAACATGACAAACATCGAAGCAGAAGGTCCCGATGTGTCGGGAGAGATCCCCCAAGTCCCAATCAACTTTGTGCCCGCAACCGAGGGCGAGACATTCGCTCTTGGCCAATTGACCATTCGCATCATGGAAGACGGATCAAGAACTGGTATGATCAAACTCTTTGCGACTTCTGCTTTCTGAGGAAACGAGAACTCAGTCTGCAATACACAGACAATCGAATCGGCACAGTCGAGTTGACCGTCCCGGCCAACACTTCCGGCCCACCACCACACTGGCACGAGATGCACGATGAGACATTCCTAGGTAACATCCACCGAATAACCCACCCTTTTATTTCGTCGTCGACTGATCTCTCTTTCTCTCCCGCCACAAGTCACCGAAGGGACAATCAGATTCACATGGTACACCACCACCGCCTCGTCGCCGACAAAAACCATCGACGCGCACGCGGGCGATTACGTGGTCGTGCCCATCAGAGCACCGCACACCTTTTCCAACCCCACGGACCGACAGGCCAAGTTTGTGAATACGTTCACGCCGGCTTTTTATGTCAATTACTTCAAGTTGTTGGCCAAGGTTATCGGCGATGGCAAGGTCATGACGCCCGAGGCGAATAAGAAGGCCATGGCTTCTTATGCTACCATTCCTTTGCCAAAGTAGAAAGTGAGAGATTGGGGGGATTTGGTCTGAGGTGGTTGGTGTTGATGGAGAGTCAGTGGTTTGAAGTGTTGCAACGACTTTTGAGGCTGGAATGAAAAACGATTGCGTTTGAACTCAAACAGATGATGGACCTGTAATGGCTCAATGATGAACACATCTTTCCTGTACGCCTGTAGAATTCCCGGAGCAGCCGTTTGAGAAATGTCACGAGAATCGATCGTCCCAGACAGCGGCAAGAAAAGTCGTCGTATGCAAACGCGAGTTCACACACAACGCAATGGCAGCGGCGGTCGAATGTCGAAGGGGAAGCTGTGGACTATGTATTGCTCGCGGACATTTCAGAGATGTCGCGGATACGCCGTCAATACGTGCCATTAGCGCGCATGATTAATCTCCCATACATTGCACGATTCTCGAACACGACCAGAGAAGGAGATGGTCGTTTTGAGGCGGAGCTCCGGGGTCAAAAGGAGATGAGTGGTCGATCCTCGCACAGACCACGAATTGGATCGTTTCAGCTTCCTGCTGGGCCGGCACCCGGACGACGAGTCAATAATAATAGTCGTCAAACAAGATGATTCTGATCGCATTTGGCTGGCCTCCGTATGGGAATACGTGGTGGAGGATCAAACCCGAATAGTGTGGCACAGCACACAAACATCAGGAGTCTTTGGCTTTCCTTTCAGCCCCTGACCTCAAAAGCCAGAAACGCGGAGTTGGATTGCGACGACTCAAGAGTCAAAGAAAAGCTTTGCCGCGTGGCCTAGAAACAAGACCCAAGCAACAAGAGTCACACCCGTTCCTGGCATGCCCGGTTGCGAAACGCTTGTTGCAAGGTGACGCCGCCTTATGCCGGCTTGGGATGGGAATGGCGAACCCTTGGGATCAAAGCTTGCCCGTATGTGTGCCTTGGCCCCCCCAATCCACCTGTAGGACTCGAATGGGGCCTGAGTAATGTAAGTATAGTGGCTACCTCGCCCTGATCTCTGATCTGCTTTCTCTCTTTCTTTGTCTTTTCGTTTTCCTTACCCCATACATTCCTTTTGCCGTGCCATCATGGCGCGTTCAAGACTACCGCAACGGTTGTTGCAAGCAGCTTTGCTGTGTCTATGCACAAGTTATACCAGTGCTTTGACACTAGACCCGAGCAGCGCAGGTGAGTGAATGCCCCAGCATCTTCCAATCACTCTATGCTAACCGATAGCTGCACCAGATTCAATCAGATCAGTCTCGTCGCAAGTCGCTTACGGATTAATGAAATGGTACACTGGCAACCACACTGGAGACGTGCCGGGAAATCTGCCTGCACCATACTACTGGTGGGAGGCTGGGGCCATGTTTGGTGAGATGGTCGAATATTGGTACTACACGGGAGACACGACATACAACGCCGAGGTCAAGCAGGCACTGCTGCACCAGGTTGGAGACAACAACGACTACATGCCGTCAAATCAGACAAAGAGCTTGGTACGATATACGGACATAATGTCTGCATGGATGAAGAAGGGCATGCTGACCTGGCCAGGGAAATGACGATCAAGTGTTTTGGGCATTCGCAGCAATGACGGCCGCCGAAGTCGGTTTCGAAGACCCTCCGGAGGGCTCGCCCTCATGGCTATCACTGGCACAAGCCGTCTTCAACGAGCAAACGGAACGATGGGACACGTCAACGTGCGGTGGAGGTCTTCGCTGGCAGATTTACTCCTTCAACGTCGGCTACAACTACAAGAATGCCATTTCCAACGGAGGTCTGTTCCATCTTGCTGCTCGGCTTGGTCGCTATACCGGCAACCAGACATATATCGACTGGGCCAACAAAGTCTGGGACTGGTACGAGGATTCTTCGCTCTGGGATGCAAAGGACTACAAGATTCTCGATGGTTCGAGTACGACGACCAACTGTTCCGAGGGCAGTCAAGAGCAATGGTCCTACACCTATGGTGTCTTCCTGGCTGGCTTCTCCTACATGTACAATCACGTACGTCCACGCCTCCCTTCCCGCCTCCCTTCCCGCCTCTCCCCGCCTCAAAACTAACAATCCTTCTCAAACAGACCGAGGACAAAGCCTGGCTGAACCGCATCGACGGCATGCTAAACACAACAATTGCGACGTTCTTCCCCGCCCAAATGGGTCCATACATCATGGTCGAAACGACCTGCGAACCCCTCGGCAACTGCAACAACGACCAACGCTCCTTCAAGACCCATCTCTCCCAATGGATGGCCGTAACAGCCCAACTCGTACCCGACTATCACGACCGAATCTTCACCTACCTCGGCCCCTCCGCCAAAGGCGCCGCCGGCCAATGCGACGGCGGAAGCGACGGCATAACCTGTGGCCACAGGTGGAACAGCACGACATGGGACGGCACCTACGGCGTCGGCGAGCAAATGAGCGCCTTGGGAGTCATCCAAGCAAACATGCTGAACGTCGTCTCGCTGAAACCACCGTACACCTCCGACACGGGCGGTACCTCCAAAAGCGACCCGAATGCCGGTACGGGGTCCAGCGGCACTTCTTCTTCGGATGGCCAGGCCATCCATCTTTCCGACATTACCACCGGTGACAGGGCTGGCGCGGGCGCAATCACTGCCGTCATCATTCTTTTCACGCTGGGTGGGACGGCCTGGCTGTTGATTTTTTAGACATGTTGCATATCGAGATATCAACTCTTTATCTAATTTTATTTCTCGGCAGTCTGGAGTTCTGATGGTCTGTTCCGTGGAGTCTTGTGTTATGTCATCTAATTCCTAACACGATTCAAGTGTTTTGACATGCCTGGATAAATTGGCCTCCTGCTCTGCCCAAGTTTCTGATACTGCTTGACGGCGAAAGTTTAGCCGAAGTAGTCGCGATCAAATCTGGTCCACACCGACAACCGTGTACTTCTGACCTTTTTTTCCAGATTACTGCACTTTTTTGCCCATCGTTTTTAAGTGATATTATTGTTGAGGCGATGTTCCTTTAAGCCCGCCTTCTGGTTCTGGTTTCTCGAACACACCGTCTCAACATGGAACAGTCAATGCCCGTGACGCTGCTTTCTTAGACGACAGTTCTTGATTGACAACATGCTCTTTTTTCGGTATCGTTGAAGAATCTCTTTCGTCTGTGTCCCATCATTCCTCATATTCTGCTATGGACCATGCAACATCATTTTTCAGGCTGTTTGAGTTTTGCGTTCGAGAGGTAATATACTGGCCGCTCTTACTGTAATCTGATCTGGCTCCCGAATCAAGTCATGACTTTTTGCTGCGAGCATGTAGCGTCGATTACAGAGTTTTTGAGGCTTTTCATCGAGACAAGAGATGCTGGCTGCTGTCACGGGTTCTGGTATGACTCTTCAACAACACGTTCTTCTTTTATGAATACGGGTCGCAGTGCAGAGATATTCTTGAGTTTCCAAGCATCGTCGCTGAGGAAAAGAGATGCCAGCGTTTTTCACGATACCTGGTCTGATCCACATTCCCAGCACCTCAATCTTCTGCCATGGATATGGGTCGCTTTGCAGATGATGTTTCAGACTGCGCTATTCTGCCAGGGAGACAAGAGTTGGGGACTGCTTCCACCTGGCTTGCAATCTGAAAAGCCTATGTTGTGTAATGGGTTCAGATTATAGACACTTCTGTTACGGAGAGGTAGGTGCTTCATCACCAGGAAAAGCAGAGGTATACGAATTCAAATGGCTCAGGTGGTGGCATATCAATGCTCTAATGCGGTTGCTGGAAAGATAGTTCGGAGGCACGAACACATAGATTGCATGGAAGCATCTCTCGCACCCGATAATCAGCCATGGATAACTCCGATACTACTCATTGGTATAGCCAAGGCAACAGCAATAGCGTGTGCGCAGTCAAAAGTCGCGTTCGCGTTGAACATCAACAAAGTTTACTACATCACAACACAACACCCTGGTCAAGAATCTCACCAAATCAACCACACAAGATGGCCATCCAGTGCACCAGATGCCAAGGGGTCTACCAAAACAAAAACTCGCTCATCGAGCACTTGTTTATCCATCACAAGCCATGGAGATGCTCTCAGTGCCCTGCAGTGTATGCCAGACCGTAAGATTCTGCTCTTGCGTCGCCCTAGAGTTCCATGACTGACTTTGGCAGTACTCTGCTTTCGAAACACACTAGAGAGAATCACGGCCGCCATACATTCAATCCTGGTGAAGAACCTGTCGGCCACATCAGAGCTCTGATCGGCCAGGAGGCCCAAAACATGATCGACTCTCAGGCACAGCAGCTACCTCCTCCTCCTCCTTTTCCTCCTCCTCCTCCTCTTCCTAACAGCAACAACAACCCTCCCCCTGCTGCTGCTGCTGCTGCTGCTCCTCTTCAATCTGCTCTCGCTCCTACTCCTCAAGCACAACTGCCTCCTGCTTCTCAAGCACAACAGGCTCAACCTCAACCATCCAACCCTGCACCTCCCACCGATCCACCTCAGGGTCAACCACAAGCCTGGCCAGAAACCCTCGACCCCAGACTCGCAGCCATCAGTGTTCACCGTAAGCAACCTCACGAAGCCGTCGAAACCGAGGTCGCTGACGAGATGTCAACAGCTCCCCCACCCCACAGTCTCAAGCCGCCTTATTACTGAAGAAATGCAGGGAGAGTCGACTTTCGACGTCGGGGATGAGAGAGAGAAAGAAGGCACGAGATGAACCAGAGCACGAAATAAACTGGTCAAGCAGTGATGATGAAACAGGTTCGAAGGTGTTGAGACATGTTTCCACTGTGCTTTGTACGAGATTGATGATGATCGTGCTTCATGACCGTGAAAGAGCAATTGGGTTTGGCACGATACGGCGACTCGGAAAGAATAAGTTTGATGATTGCTGTGATGTGTTCGTGTCGGTGCCTGTGAGTCGACAAGCGCGTGGCCTCACTGGGAAACCTCTTTGATGTAACAGAAGAAAGGTTTTAGTTGCAATCGCGCCTGACGTCCGTAATATCTATACCGAAATTTTCTTGGAGGAAATGTTTGTACTCGCTATCGCACCAATTGACGAACACTAGGTATCTGATGCTTGATATACAACAGCCACTAACCTTTGACTCTTTTACACAAAGTCACCTTTTCTGAGTTTCTGCACAGGGATATTGAAAAGTCTGAGGCAGGGTCGGGAGTCCGACCACGCTGACCCTTGCGTCATCAGCATTCTCGGGGTCGTTTCTAAAGCCCGCCGCCGCCTTGGCTTGCATCTTCGTCCCTCGGACGAATCAAATGCGCGAAGCGTTGGTCATCAATTCGACGACAGAAACATAAATACGTGTGTCAGCTGCTCGTGTCCAAAAACCTAGAGTAATCCTTTTTTTTTTGTTTTGGGGCTCCTATGTTCCGTCGAGCCATCTCAATCTCAAAGCTCACGCCTCGTCGTCTGAATCACCTCCAAGCACGAACAATGGCGACAGCATCAAAAGTACAGCTCACTCTGGGCGAGTGGCCTGAATATTATATCAAGGACATCAAGCAAGAATCGGCCACCAGAGCTTCAGAGTTGTTGCAGGAGAACCACGAACAGCATGACATATTCTTCAACAGCTCTGGCTTTCATAACCACATCGCTCATCACTTGTTGACCGTGTACGCATTGGCAGCAACGCCGTCGCAGATCCAAAAACACTATGATGAGAATAAAAGCTATCAAAGACAGCCGCAACCTATTGAACCCACCGTTATCAGCCGCCTGGAGGATCCTGCGCAATTCCAGAAATATCTAGGCAAGGACCGCTACTATAATGACTACCTCCGCTTCTTTCAAAGTGAGATGGACAAGAAAGGCTGGCAACAAGTGTTGAACGAATACATCTTTGCTGGCGACGAACGAGCAGACGACATGCTGACTCGCATTTTCGCTGGCTTTTTACACCCCATCATCCACGTGGGCTTCGGTGTAGAGTTTCATCAACCCGCCATCATCGCCGAGGGTCTGGCTCAGGCTGCCGTTCACGATGTTTGGATGCAGCCGCTGCTCGAAGGTGCAGAAAAGGCCGCAGAAGCCTCTTCTCAACCTTCAAAGAGCATTGTAGAGCTACTGGATATGACTCATGCTGAAAGACGACTGGCCAAAGCCGCAGATGTAGACGGCAATCGCATCCGCGACGGCATTATGAAAACAGAGACCCAAACAATGATCGACATCATATCCCAATACCACATCAGCGACGCCAAAGAATTGCAGGAACGAACAGCAGAAATGACAAACGCAGCTGCCTACTTCAGCGGTGCCGCCCAACGCCGCGACAAAGCCGTCAAGTTTGATTTCTTCTACATGCATTGCATCAACTGCTCCATCTTCTTCTCGGCATTCTTGAAACAGGATTGGCTGAGCGATGCCAACAAGATCCGTTTGCTGGAGTGGAAGGTCCGCAACGACGTCGTCATGTATGCCTCACGCGGATGTCCGGATCTCTTGCTCGACGAGGTTGCGACTTACAAACCCAACAAACCGACCACCGGGACTGCCGACCCTTGGCACGATATCATCGAACGTGTCAAAAACTTTGAAGACGACGGTCACGGCTCGAAGCTGGTCAGGGCATTGGCGCATGGTCAACGGATTTGCAAGCCCTACGAAGACAAGGATAATTTCAGGATCAAGGCCGATATGTGGTTGCAACTCGGTCATATGGCCATTGATTCTGTCGAAGACTCTGAGCCTACTTGGGTGCGCTCTACTGGCTTTGACAACGCGTGGGAAAAGGTGCCAGACCGAGCTCGCGCGCAGCTCTGAAGAATCTTTTGATCTCTTTGTCGCTCGGGGTTTTATCTCTCCTCTTATGTGCCTTTCCAGCATAATTATCAAGTCCATAACACAGATGCGGATCTGAAGACTGGTCGGAGAGTGTCGAGTCAAGAAGAATTGGTAATTTTGGAAAAAACAACCTCAGATGATCTCCTATCTGAAGGTGTAACGTTCCGCATCGCAGCTCGGCTTTGAGATTGTGTCATTTATAACGAACCTTTGTTTTCCTTTTGTCGAATCATGATTATGCAAACATCCGGTTTTGATTTCGTGTCTCTCTTGCAGCTTCAGTACGAGACGGATCTCGACCTGTGGCCAAGATCGTGTATCGTGAAGCGATGTTGCCTGTCAGGCATGTTCACAGCTCCAAAAGCAATGTATCGGGAGATGAAAGATGCATGAGCATGCTCATATGTTGCTCGTCGTCAAACCTGGGATGAGACGCCCAAAGTTCGGACGGCCTTGGCGACATGGTCGAAGTCTGAGACCCAGTAGACCGTTCTCTGACCGCCAATGTCTGGTGGGAATACGACACCGTCAGTGATATTCTTGACTTGCACACCAATCCGAGAAAGTGTGTCGGACAATTCTCGCTGGCTGCTGCCCATAGGCTCATCTCTGATACAGATTCCCACATCAGCCGCAAGGAGAGCTTCAAGATCAGTGGCCGAATCGCCGATATAAACCACAATGTCACCAGCCTCGTGCGTAGATGTCGCAGATGGAGCGGACAAGTCTAGTCTCTGCTGGCAACGCAAAGGCAGGTTCGCCAGTTTGTCGGCGGATGTGCGAATACCACTCGACGAGTCCATTGACAAGTTCCCATTGCTCCCATCCGCAGCGTCCAGATCTGCTATCTCGTTTGCTCTGATGGTCATCTTTTCGACATGGGATTTCAAGCCCGGATCATTTCCAGCAGCGGCAAGGAGGGAAGATCTGATGAACCGTTGACTCCAGTTTACGCTCAAAATACTGACTTGACTGGCGTCATCTTTGGATGACGGAGACAATACAGTTTGAAACAGGGACTGCCAATGAGGTCGCAATTGCAAGTCGCCATTCTGGACAGAAGAAGCGGCTATGTGGTCGACATGGCAGCTCTTGACGCCTTTGAAAAGTGCACTCGCTTCAACTCTACGTACGCTTTTGTTCTCGATGGGAGTCAAGCTCGCTAGCCATTTTCTCTCTTGATCGAGTGATGTACGTTCATTTGTGGTTGGCTCATAGGTGGATTGGTGAGCTGTATAGTCGTTCATGTAACCATTGACAAAGTCGGACCATGGTGGAAGATGATTTGAACAAGTGGCATGATATGCTATACTGCCGACGAGGGCCAAAGTGTCTTTTCTGGTCAGAGCGCCGTCCCAGTCGAGGATGAGATGGATTGGTCGTCGCATTGCTTTCTGCATATCCAAGGGCTTGATTGGTGACGGGTAATTTGAGTCGCGCAGAGGGTCGTGTGACGCACGGACTTGACCGGCGACGGAGGGAGAAAGTGAGCGTCATGGAAATTCAAGGGGAGGGAAGGCGCGCGGGCGGCGGCGGCGGCGGGGGCGGCTCCTGCCCTATGAGTCGTGTTTTATTAAACAATAAATGCTCTGTCTGATATCATGGTCGACAATAATGCAGGGTCTCGATAGAGGGAAACAGCGACTCTCTTGGCCATGGTATCTAGTGCTGACCGTGTCCCCGTCAAACCGGCAATGCCCAAAGTGCAGACCATCATGTCCGACGCCGCACACGGTCAACTCGATGTCGCCAAACACACAAAGTACTTTTTGCGCACCCTCAAGACGTTCCTGCCGACTGCATACCAGAGCAATGACAGCAATCGCATGAGCTTGGCCTTTTTTATTCTCGCCGGCCTTGATCTGCTGGGAGGACTAGAAACGAACACGACGCAAGAGCAGAGGAATGATTACATGGCCTGGATCTACTCGAATCAGCATGCCAAAGGCGGCTTCCGCGCCTTCCCAGGCACGCACTTTGGAGACGCCGCAAGTCCAGAAAACGAGTGCTGGGATCCGGCCAACCTCCCCGCCACCTTCTTCGCCCTCTGCAGTCTGCTCATCCTCGGCGATGACTTGAGTCGTGTGCAGCGCAACGAGACGCTGCTATGGCTCACGCGGCTCCAACGACCAGACGGCAGTTTCGGCGAGACCAGGACAAACGACACAATCAACGGCGGCACAGACTCGCGATTCGGATACTGCGCGACCGGTGTACGATACATGCTGCGAGGCACACAAGAGGGGGAAGTGGATGCATGTCCGGACATCGACATTGCCAACTTCATGACGTGCATCCGCAGTGCAGAGACATACGATGGCGGCATCTCTGACGCCCCGTTCCATGAAGCGCATGCTGGCTTTACTTACTGCGCCATCGGTGCTCTGAGTAACATCAACCGCCTGCCTCCTGCGCCCTACTCGACCCTTCCCAAACCCTCGTCGCCGCAAGCCTCCCTCACCAATCCGCCCCGTTTACTCAAATGGCTCGTCTCGCGACAGACAGCAACGATAGACGAAGAAGACGACATGGACACGTACGGCGACGAAACAGACACTCCAGAAACTTGCCACGACGCTCACAGCTTTGTCTACCAAGACAAGTTCGCCAGCAAGCAAGGACAAGTCAACTATGAAGGCCGTCCATCTGCCAATTTCTCGCTCGAATGGACGGGTTTCAACGGTCGGTGCAACAAGATTGCGGATACCTGTTATGCTTTCTGGGTCCATGGCAGTCTATCGGTGCGTGTCTTTTCTTTCCCCCATCTCCATGTTCAAGCTGACTGATCCACGTTACAGATCCTTCAGCAATCACAGCTCCCACAGACGGATTCGCTCAAACGATGGCTGCTGGAACGAACCGTCCATCCCACTCTAGGCGGCTTCGGCAAGACAGCAGGAGATCTGCCTGACGTCTACCATTCATACCTCGGCCTTGCAGCCTTGTCTCTTCTGGGCGAAGACAAGCTCAAGCCACTGGATCCAAGTCTGTGTATGAGCGTACAGGCGAAAGAGAGGCTGAATCCCATCTGGAAACGCTGGGGGTTGGACGAGACTGTCGCATGAGAAGCCACGTCTTTGCGTGTCTCTCGTTTTGTACAATCATTCATCCTTGTACTTTTTCTTTCTCGTTTGCATGCGTTCCGAGCGTAGAAATGTAAACTGTCACGAACCATCCATGTCCTGTCATGTGCGACCCCAGTGATATCTTGACGTACCCATGTACTTTGCCCACAGATACGACGCTCCCCACACAGCTGTATCAAGTGTGAACTCCAGCGCCAGACACAATCCTACTTTATTCGCTCTTGCTGATCTCGAAGTTGCCAGACCTCCCACCATTCCTGCCACCAATCTTTGCTCGACACTGTTTTTTGCTACAACACTGCCAGAAAAACGAGACACCAACGCACGTAAATGCGAGGTATCCAGTGGCAAAAGCAGGATTGTCCAAAACAGATAGTCCAGATTCAGAGCGAGGAGGTGGGCAGGTGCCATTGACAGTTCAGTCACGCGGTGCCGAGTTGACGATATCCGTTGTTGTGATGCTGCTCTTCTACCGTGGTTGCGTGTCGAGAGTGTGTCTGTCAGATCTTGCGTTTCTCGCTCGTTGGGTAGAGGGTCTGGAGCCCAGCCCAGCATTTGCAAAAATTTATCCCTGAGGTCGTAGAGGGGTACGAGAAGCTTGGAGTCGGGGTTTGATGGCAGCGTAGGAGTATTGTGAGGACCGAGGATATTGGATTGTTCGAATAGGGGTGTGTGGCCATAGGTAGATGCGGCAGAGTGTTGGAGTAGTGTCATTGTCAGCCACAGTCCTGCTGGCGAGAACAAAAGGCCCTTCAATCTTGACGTTTCCAAGGACCCCATGTCCCAGAACGCCCAGCGCAGAGGCGACGCAGCGTTCCAAGGCACCAGCCAAGCTTTCGGCGGCAAGAAGTTTGAAGAAGAAATCAAGCCTAATTGCTGAAGCTGACAGAACGAAGCCATAGGATAGATGGAAAGATACAACAGTGCATTCGCAGCTTTGTAGCTGTAATTCACACACCGCAGCATCAGAAAGCGGCTCCTGGTGCTTGCTTTGAGACGAATGACGTTCTTGCTCATCTGCAGCACTTGCTCGCCTATCCACCAATCGGCAGTAGTAAAAATGAGTTGAGAAACAACCTCGCTGAAGCCGCCGACGGTGAGGAATTTGATGGCTTCCAGGATACCGTTGCTAGTCAGAGCTATCCATTGTCCGGAAAGGATTTCAGTGAAGCTCAGATCAGAAGATACGATGCCAATTTGCAGACGTCTTCGCAGCCCCATGAGCCACCAAGTCAGGATGTTGCGAGCCGTCTCTGCAGTAATCCTGATTAGTTCGCCATAATCGTCTTCGGCTTCTTTGAGGTTCCGCCATTCCTGATCAGTGAATGTGACTCGTTGCTTTTGAGACGAGTCTGGACCAGCCGAGGATGAATTGAGCATTTGGTCCTTTTTCTCGCAGACGCCCACGGCTGCTAGGACTTCGTTTTTGGCTGCTATCATTGCTTCATTGTGGCGTTTGGTGGACGTGCTGAAGGGCTCGCGTTTGGAGTTGTATTGCTGTGTGTTTGAGGTTACAGGCTGTGGTTGAGCTTCTGTGTCTTCCGGCATTGCTTCATATGGTGAGCGGCCCTTTGAGATAGCTATCAGCTAATGGTATCCCGAATCCTGGTCACTCCAAAGAGAAGATTGATGCGATACGTGAGTCTGTCTACTCTGGCGGGTTGAACGAGACTACTCTAATGCTCAAAGGCACAATAGACGGAGAGCCTCCCAGAAGACGACAACCAAGAGAAAACACTTACCAGGGCCATACGGGCGAGGAAAGCATCTCGACTCATTTGTTCGTAACACAGAGCGGCATGTGATGGATTGAATCTTGATCCACCGACCAGGAATGTTGCGGGCTTCGATGATGAAGAGCCGGCAAGATTGCAGATTTTTACTCTGAGCCCTGCACCTTACAAAATTGTGTTATTGTAACAGAAGACATCTGATGAGGATGCAGAATAATGCAGATGACAAAGAGATGGTCTAAGTTGTGAGGAAGGCGGTGAGCGGAGACGGCCCGAGCGCGGGTTCCGGGGAATCTTTGATGGTTTGCAGCGGGCAAAAAAGTTGGTCGAAGAATTTCCGGAAGTCGCATCTGCTAACAAGAACAAGGGAAGGCGCGACTGCCACCAAGGACAAGGAAAGGCGCGACTGCCGTGCCAACGCAAGCAAGCAAGCAAGGAAGCAAGCAAGCAGCAATGTCGAGCTTCTTCACAAAACCTGCCTCTCTGAAGAGAAAGAGACCCGAAGGCGGCGCTCCTCGACCACAACGCACCAACGACCGCTCAAATGCCCGTCCGACCAAGCGAAGGGAAACCCGCGATGACTCCGTCTCCGGCAGCGACTTCGACGACGACGACGATGATGACCTAGGCCCTCGCCCGCCTGCTGACTCTGACGACGAGTCTGACGAGTCCGAGTTTGAAGGCGAAGATGCTGCAGGAAGAAGAACAAGGCTGGCAGAAAGATACCTCGAAAACACGCGACAACAAATCATCTCCGAAGGCTTTGACGCAAAAGACATTGACGCCGAGCTCCTGGCCGAGCGCATGGGCGAGAGGCTGAAGGAAGACTCGGCCGAGAGCAAAGGCAAGATCTACCGCTGGATCGCAGACGACTACGACTATCAGAACGCCCTCCACTCGCAGTTCCGCGCAGACTCGCAGTCGCTGACCGGCGTGGCCACATGCGCCCCCTACATCTACACCGTCTCCAAGGACATGACCCTGATCAAGTGGGAGATGCCCCAGCAGATCCAACCCTCCTCAAAGCACGCGCAACCCACCAAACCAAAGAAGCTCATCTACACGCGCGGCAACGGCAAGAGGGAGGACGACTTCGACTTCAAACACCACACCGACGTCATTCTCTGCGTCGCTGCCTCTTCGGACGGCAAGTTTGTCGCTACTGGTGGCAGAGACAGGAAACTCATCGTCTGGGATGCTGCCACCCTGACTCCCCTCAAGTTCTTCCACCACCACAGAGACGCCGTCACCTCTCTCTGCTTCCGTCGCACCACAAACCAGCTCTACTCGGCCAGCAAAGACCGAACAATCAAGCTCTGGAGTCTGGACGAGCTGGCCTACGTCGAAACCCTCTTCGGTCACCAAGACGAAGTCACCGATGTCAGTGCGCTGAACCAAGAGTTGTGCGTCACGGTAGGTGCGAGAGACAGGACGGCGAGATACTGGAGGGTTGTCGAGGAGAGCCAGCTTGTCTTCCGTGGTGGCGGCAGCGGCTCTTCATCAAAGCACAAAAAGGACGCCGGCATCCCCCAGCCGCGAGAATTTCACGAAGGCTCCATCGACAGAGTGACGATGGTCGACGACGAGACGTTCATCACCGGCTCTGACAATGGCACTCTCTCGCTATGGAACATTCAAAAGAAAAAGGCCGTCTTCACACTACCTCTCGCACACGGCTTGGACCCGCCGCCCAACCCAGAGGACGTCAGTGCCGAAGCAGACCCTTCGGCAGACCCAAGCGTGTACACCGAACCCCAACCCCGATGGATCACTGCTCTGGCTTGCGTACCATTCACCAACATTATCATCAGCGGCAGTTGGGATGGCCAGTTACGAGCATGGAAGATCAGCGAAGACAAAAGGAGGTTGGAAGCTCTGGGCCCCATCGGCTGCGTTGAGGACCACCAACTCATTGATGGAGAGGCCATGTATATGGATGACTCGATACATGCAGTGCCAGAGACCAACAAGACAGTCAGAGGTGTTATCAACGACATTGCCGTCTTTGAGCGTGGCGATCGTGGCAAAGATGGTCTGGCCGTCATTGCAGCAGTCGGCAAGGAGCACAAGATGGGTCGATGGATCCAAGACGCCGGCAAGAACCACGCCATGCTGTTCCGTGTCTCTAGAAAGGCCGCTGAGATCGGTGCGATAGAGAATGGTGATGTGCCAGACGACGAGTGAAATCTTTTTCTTCTTTCTTTTTGAACTAGTGGCATTGCGAAAAAAGCGGGTTCTCATCATGTACATTCTCCCATATATATACCCTTCTGTCTTTGCTCGAGAAGAAAAGAAGTTCACTTCCTCATCTACCTCCGCTTCTTGTGGTTATCCATGTGCATGACTTGAATGTCCAAGTGAGTATATACAAGGACGAAGTTTGAAATTTGTTCAGTTGAAGCATTGCTTATTTATCATTACTTATTATCGCTCAAAAACACAATCTCAGGCAACTCATCCCAAGGGGTCCTTGGCTCACTGATACTTCCTTCCTCAACACTAATCTCCGTCGTTCTTGTAATCACCGGACCACCCTTGCTCTTTCCCGATTTGCTCATCGACTGCAGCGAAACACCTTGACTGTCTCCACTACCTTCATAAGTATAAGTCTTCAACACCGGATCTTTGTACATCCTCTTCCTGTTCTGCCCACTCTTGTTCAAGAAGAGCGGCGCCAAAACAGGGATACTGGCTGCGATGATGACAACATTGATCTCCACGCCCATGACCAAGACCAAATGCGCCACTGTCTTCTCAGAAGGCGTGAACGTGTACAAAACATACACGTAGTAAGTCTTGATCACACTGGCCACGGTCGCAAAGAAACTCAGACCTAGCGTTGCGACCAAACCCAGCCGTGCGCGTGTGGTCATGACTTTGATACTCCACACCACCACCGCCGGCAAGATTGTCAAAAAGACATCAGTCAAGGCGTTGAAGATTACAGCCATCAAGGCCAGAGATTTGATTATGTCGTGACGCACGCAACTGGGTGCGGAAACGGCCATCCCGTTCTGCCAAAGCGTGTGAAAGCTTCCACATTGCGTAAA
The DNA here is from genome assembly GCA_003992365.1 of Aureobasidium sp. P6. Classification (NCBI taxonomy): domain Eukaryota; kingdom Fungi; phylum Ascomycota; class Dothideomycetes; order Dothideales; family Saccotheciaceae; genus Aureobasidium; species Aureobasidium sp. P6. The sequence continues at coordinate 27,376 of RZIQ01000076.1, read as the reverse complement.
CACAAACACAAAGATGGGAATGTTGACCAGCAATTGGAGGAAGATGAAGGCGTGGATGCAACGTTTGCGGGTGGTCGAGGTTGTGCTGAGGACGCGCAGCATGTAGAGGCAAAATGAAATTCTGCTGAAGAGTGGTGACAAGAAGCCGAGGGCATGGCTGATGTAGAGGTACTCTGCGTATCTGGGCGAGTGGAAGGCTGAGTGGTTGGAAAGGTTGACTGCGTAGAGGAGGGTTGCTGATGTTGCATAGACGACTGCAAGGATCTGTTTTGAGATGAAATTGTCAGTTGATGGGTTTTCAAGGATGGAGGTTGGATAAGAATCTTCTACCATTGAAATGATCATGAGATAGTCCTCCCAGGCTAACCCGTGAAATCGAAGGATTTTCATAACGCCTCTTGCCGTGACAATGATGCCAGACAAGGCCGTCAACACCCAGACGAAACACACGATTCCTGATCCTGGTTCCATATTGATATCCTGGTCAGTATCTGGGGTCAAGTTTGTGATCAGACGAAATCAGCCTTATCATAACCACACATGAAGGAAGGAGGGTCAAGCTAAATTTATCCCCATGCTCTTGTGAAAACCAGAGCCTCCTACTGAGTTTGGATCCATATTGAACGGTTTTACAAGATGAGGGATTCCAATCCCTACCGGCGAAAAAAGGAATGTTGTGAGGCAACAAATCAGAAAAAGAGGAATGGAGAGGAGGCGCGACGTTGGAGGAAGGATGAACCGACGGTTGCACAAACCCTGTTGAAACTTGACAGGCTTGGGATGCGATAGGTTCATGAGGATGACTAGGCGAATCTTGGATCTTTGCCCAAGACGAATCTAGAACAAGTCAAATCCTGTAGGATCTGATACCGACTCGAACACCCAGACCAAAGGTCGTGCTGAAATGTCGATACACTGCTCAGCGCCGCATGAGGTGAGAAAACCAAGCGGTGCGTGAAAACATCATGGCTCAATAATGAGAATAAAGCATCCCAAAGTTCGGAGGCAGCGGCTGTCCGTGTTCGTCGGTACTTGTACTTGATTGCCGTCGCAAAACGGTTATTGCACCGTCTTTTGACTTTTTATGGCAAGTGGCTTTTTGGCAGGACTGAAACGGTACCAGCTTTTGAATCCCATGTCGAGATCGATCATGTATCTAGTTGCAAAGTCCGCGTGGGTGTACCGCGTGCTGTGAACTTGACACTCAGGACTAGCAGAATATCAGCTTTTCTATAAATTGGTTCTGCTGGCAAAAAGGGTCTATAGCAAAGTATAATCATTTCTCAGACGTGGAACGTATCTCGATATAGTAGGACCAACGCTGTGTACAGACTTGCTTTTGCACAGTGAACGGGATGGTAGATCGGTGAATCACTGTACAGATCATCGCAGATATCAAACGGCGGAGAAGCATTTGTGAATGGCAACAAGCAATGCGAGAACAAAGTCATCTGGCTTGATGAAAATTTCCATGTCGTGGATGACATGATGGTCTACTATATGCACGTCAAGGTGGCCGGCAGCATAAAGGATCGCACAGTGCGCTGGCCGTACTCCCGCGATATCACGGTACAGCTGAAAGCACCTGACATCAACAAAAACCGACGCAGACCATCTATGAGACAGAGGCAGCATGGATTATCGGCATGATGTGGGCTGGGATGCCAAAATTTTCTCCCGCTACCCAGGCTCAATGGACGACAGATCCATGCCAACATCACAGCAACAGATCTCGTTGAATTTGATATGTACTCCTTCTTGGACACCGAGACTCACAGCCCTAAATTAATAAGACCATGACGAGAATCAGCTTCCTAAATCCAGAGGTTGTTCTCCTGAGCCACGCCTCGCTGCCCCCGAAGGAACAGAGAGACTGGCAACACAACGCCGTTGATTAAAAGGTCTTTGTGAGATGGTATTGCCTTGCGAGCAAGGGTTCCAGAGCTCGACAAATAGGCGCCGGTCGTGGCAGGCTCAGTTGTTTTGATCGAGGTGTTGAAGAGGGACGCGGGTGGAGAGGCTTTTTGTAGGTGTGAAAGCTTGGACCGTGATTATGTCAGCACCGTGGCACGGAGCAGGTGTTGTCTTGGTGTTGTGAAAACTGTGCTGAGATATTCGTCTGAGGTAGTTGACAGCATGCAAAGTCAAAAGGCGAGGGGCTCGATAAGGACGATAAGAAGCAAAGGCTCAAGGGTCCGTCGGAGTCGACCGATGGGCCATCGTTGTTCGCCGCATGTCGAGGCCCTAAGCTGTGTTTGTTCTGCTCTGATCATCTTCCGTTGGCCTCATGGCAGTTTGCCTTGACCCTTCTCTTTGGCAGAGGACTGTCGTTCGGACAGACCAATTTGGCTGAAAGATGGGCGACGCTACAAGCATGAATGCTGCTGAATACGACGCCTACATTGAGCAGATGAGGCAGACTGAATATCCCATGCTCAAAGGTGCGATGGCATTGCACATCAGTGTTTTCTGATGAGTTCAAAGTTGATGGGATTCAAGATGCAACATATCTCGACCACGCAGGGACGACGCTGTACAGCAAGTCTTTGCTCGAGGCCTTCTCGGCCGACATGATGGCCAACCTCTACGGCAATCCGCACTCTGCCTCGCAAGCCTCGCAACGCTCCACGCAACAAGTGCAAGATGTCCGACTGCAACTCCTTCGCTTCTTTGACGCCAACCCCGACGACTTCGACTTGATCTTCGTAGCCAATGCCACCGCAGGAATCAAACTGGTCGCTGATGCTCTGCGCGAACACGACTCTGGATTCTGGTATGGTTACCACAGAGATGCCCATACCAGTCTTGTCGGTATGCGTGAGCTGGCCAGAGAGCACCGTTGTTTTGCCCAAGACAACGAGGTCGAAGACTGGGTGGCTCAGCACGACCTAGGGACAGACAACCAGACCAGACTGTTCGCCTACCCAGCTCAATCCAACATGAACGGCCGTCGTTTGCCGCTTGACTGGTGTGGGCAGCTGCGCAGTCATGGCGTCTTGACTCTGTTGGACGCTGCTGCCCTCCTGTCGACTTCTCCCTTGTCTCTGGCCAATCTCGACGCGGCCCCTGACTTTACCGTCCTCAGCTTGTACAAGATCTTCGGCTTCCCTGACCTTGGTGCTTTGATTGTGCGTAAGGATGCGTCATGGGCACTGCAGAAGAGAAGGTACTTTGGTGGTGGCACTGTTGACATGGTCGTCGCTCTGAAAGAGCAGTGGCACGCTGTCAAGACTGCTCATTTGCACGAGCAGTTTGAGGACGGTACTCTGCCCATTCACAGCATAGTCGCTTTGAAGTCTGCTCTGGCCGCTCACAAGCATCTATTCGGTACTCTGGAACGCATATCTGAGCATACTTCGCACCTCGCTCAACGTCTGTACTCTTCTCTTCAGTCCTTGCGCCACGCCAATCAGGAACCTGTCTGCCACATATACAAGGGTTCGGCTTCAACTTATGGCGACAAGGCCACTCAAGGACCTGTCGTATCTTTCAATCTTCGTGATAGTAAAGGCCAATGGGTCAGCAATCTAGAGGTCGAAAAGCTGGCACATGTTCGCAATATCAACGTCCGTACTGGTGGCCTTTGCAATCCCGGTGGAATTCAATCTGCGCTTGACTTGTCACCATGGCAGATGAAGGAGAACTTTTCCTCGGGCCAGCGATGTGGTTCCGAAAACGACGATATCATTAATGGTAAACCCACTGGTATGATACGAGCGAGTCTGGGTGCTATGAGTACCGCCAAAGATGTCGACACACTTGTCTCTTTCATTTCAGAATTCTTCCTTGACTCGACATTACCTTCGCCGCCAGATGCAATGCCTTCGCCCATCGTTATGGCAGATACTCCACGGTCGAAACAGCTTCACATTGAAAGCCTTACAGTGTACCCTATCAAGAGTTGTGCTGGGTGGCAGATTCCATACGACACATCGTGGGAAGTTCGACCCCATGGATTGGCTTGGGATCGTGAATGGTGCATCATACACAGTGGCACATTCGTCGCACTCTCGCAGAAGAAGTATCCACGTATGGCTCTGCTGCGGCCGTCTCTTGACTTTGCGGCGGGCCTTTTACGCGTCACTTGTGCTGTACCGCTCAAAGAAGCGACCTGTTCAGAGATCACCGTACCGCTGTCCGCGGATCCACGCTGCTTCACAGCTGAAAGTAGGACGTCAACGCCGACGAATGTGTGCGGTGACAGCGTGGCTGCACTCGTGTACTCTTCGCCAACAGTCTCTGCCTTCCTTACATCCGCTTTGGGTGTGCCATGCCAGCTCGCTCGCTTTCCTGCAAACAGTGCTCTACGCCACATGAAGCCACATCTTCGAGGAGGCGACCCTCCCAACAATTCTCCACCCCTTCCGCTACATTTTTCAAACGAAAGTCCTATCCTTTGCATCTCTCGCATGTCCCTCAACAGTCTCAACAACACAATCAAAGCTCATGGCGGCAGAGCTTCTTCACCTTCAACCTTTCGCGCCAACGTTGTCGTCTCGCAGCCTCCATTCCTGCCTCCTGGTACCGAAACCCCATATGTAGAAGATAACTGGAAAAGTCTGAGTATTCAAGGCCAAGATTATGAGGTTTTGGGTCCTTGTAGGAGATGCCACATGTTGTGCGTTGATCAACTGACGGCGGAAAAGAGACAAGAGCCTTTCGTCACTCTGGCAAAGACAAGGAGGTTTGGAGGCAAAGTCTACTTTGGCGTCCATCTTGCCTTGGGCAAGAGAGGTGGAAGGCCGTTGCTGAGAATTGGGGATGAGGTTGTCGTCGAATAGGATGCACATCAATTCGAATTCAGGACGCTTCACATGTCCGAAAATTCTCCATCTTCGACTTCCATTCTAGAGCCGCACATCATGTCCGAGCATCTCGCGATACCGCGTCTCCTGCTGCCTGCATGCATACATGTCCACTTCTCCGCAGTCGGCACGGCGACAGCGGCACGACTAAAGACACGCGGCACTGCGTCCAGAACGGGTATCCAATCTTACACACCGCATGGTTAGACCAATTCGCCTCGATAATCATCTTGTCACCCGTCTCGCGATCTCGAGATCACAATGATATGTTCAAATGTCTTATAACCGGATCCTTCGCAAATGTCGTTTCACACCCGATGAAATGGCGGGCAAGGCTTGAGAGGCTTGCTTCCACATGTCGGACGCCACCAAAGCTTGGCTTGGTTTTGTCGTCTTCAATTTTCAATTCTTAAACCATCAACACTGCTTTCCTACGCTTCTTGAATCTTGATCCTAAACCAAGAAGACTTTGCTTTCGTGCCGCTCAATTTTTTTCGCTCGTTTGTCTGGTTTTTCGAATATTCGATCCGTCTTATGATGCGTCCTCATGTTCCGACCACTCCACAGTATTCCTTCAATTCGCTCAGGCTAAAATCCACTGGCTGTAATTTCCAACAAACACACCCGCGAAACAGCCACCCACGCTCATGATAGGTACGACCACCCGCCTTGCCTCCACAGACTCCGCTCTCCTCCGTATGGTCCCCCGCAAAGTCATGCAATGACTGATCTCTCGAACGAGCAAAGTCTCAAAGAGTAAGCTCACAGCCGGCGGCTAAATCCAAATGTATACTAGTCGACACCCATGCTGCTTTGCTAGCTATGGCGGCTAATCAAATTCACCTGTACAAAGCAAGACCTCTTGATCAATGTTGCAAGTGCCGTAGATCCATGTACCTGGGCTGCTACCTTTGGTGCGACTTGGATATAAGATCAGTCTCTGCTCTACTTATCCACTTTGAACCTCAGAGATCGATTTGCACGACGATCAATCCATCCTTGTCCAACAAAATTCTATAATCGCTCAAGATGCACACTGCAACTGGTGGTGGTCAGGATGCGCTGTCCAAGCGACGAGCTCAGTTTGCAGGACCTTCGGGAGCCAGAGGTTTGATCCAGAACTCGAGAATCTTCCTTCTTGCTGTCTTTGCATCGCTCGGAGGTTTCGTCTATGGCTGTGGGTCTTTGTTGCTTCATCGTCTACAGTATGCGATCACTGACCACAATATCCAGACAATCAAGGAATGTTCGGACAGGTCCTCAACATGTCATCTTTCAAGGCCACCGTCAACCCCGACTCAATCACAAACCCTACGACTAGGGGCCTTCTGACTGCGTGAGTCTTGTTCGTGGTTTGCCATCGAAATCCTCGCTAATCTGGAGCAGCATTCTCGAGCTCGGAGCTTGGGTTGGTGTCTTGATCAATGGTTACAACGCAGACAAATTTGGTCGTAAGATGGCCACACAAATTGGTGTTGCTGTCTTTATCATCGGTGTAATCGTACAGGCATGTGCAAAGAATGCCGACTACATCTATGGTGGACGCTTCGTTACTGGTCTCGGTGTTGGTATCCTGTCCATGATCGTTCCTCTGTAAGTATTGATCCTCGATTTAATGACGACAGTATGGCTGACTCGAAATCAAGTTACAACGCCGAGCTTGCACCTGCTGAGATTAGAGGTTCGCTTGTCTCGCTCCAACAGCTGGCCATCTGTACTGGCATTATGATCAGTTACTGGATTGGTGAGTATTCTGATGTGCTTTCACCTTTGCACGTAATTTAACATGGCATGCAGGATACGGCACAAATTATATCGGTGGCACTGGTGCTGGTCAGTCCAACGCTGCATGGCTGGTCCCGATTTGCATCCAGATCGCTCCTGCTCTGATCCTCGGTATCGGTATCATTTGGCTTCCTCAAAGGTTCTTACTTCCTTTCCTTCGCAGCCGCACAACAGTCCAATTAACCCGATCGATAGTCCCCGCTGGCTCGTCTCCAATGACCGCGAAGAACAGGCCCTGAATGTCCTCGCTGACCTTCGTCGCGCACCTCGAGAGAGTGAAAAAGTCCAGCTCGAGTTCCTCGAGATCAAAGCCCAACACATGTTCGAAATTGACAGATCGAGGGCCAAATTCCCTCAGTACCAATCTGGCACTTTCATGGACAACCTTAGACTTGGATTTTATGATTACGCCAGTCTATTCACTAACAAGTCTCTCCGTAAGAGAGTGTTTGTTGCCATCTTCACTATGGTCTTTCAGCAATGTATGTTATGGTAATTGTCCGTTGAGAGCGATGGTCGTTGACTGATTGTACAGGGTCTGGCATCAACGCTATTCTGTACTACGCCGCTTTCATCTTCCAGTACTTGGGTTTGACCGGCAACACGACTTCTTTGCTTGCTTCTGGTGTCGGTGGTATCCTCCTGATGTTCGCAACCATCCCTGCCGTCCTCTACATTGATCAGTTCGGCCGCAAGCCCGTTCTCATCGCCGGTGCCATCGGTATGGGTATCTCTCACATCATCGTCGCCGGTCTCTATGGTGCCTATGGCCCTACCAAATGGCAAGGCGCTGCTGCTGCTGGTTGGGTTGCCGTCGTCTTTGTTTGGATTTACGAAATCAATTTCGGTTACTCTTGGGGCGTAAGTTTGCTACATTTCGGCATGTAAATGCACAAATCACTGACGTATGCTTATAGCCCGGCGCATGGGTCCTCGTCGCCGAAGTGTTCCCCCTTGGTGTCCGCGCAAAGGGTGTTTCTATCGGCGCCTCCTCGAACTGGCTCAACAACTTCGCCATCGGCCAGGCCACCCCACTCATGGTCGACAGCATGAACTACGGCACCTTCATCTTTTTCGGTTTGATCTGCTTCATCGCCGCCGCATTCATCTTCTTCATGGTTCCTGAGACCAAGGGACTCACGCTCGAGGAAATGGATGAGGTATTCGGTGACGAGGCTGGTAATGCTGCTGACGATCGCGCGAGAATGGATAGAATTTACGCCGAGCTGGGATTGGCCGAGGGTACTGGTGACGGGTTCATGGGCGAGAAGCCTAAGGCTGAGGTTATGGAGACTGGTAGCTACAAGAACACCACCATTACCACTTGATGCTGTTGATCCTCAGCAACGCAACATACAGGCCGTCCAGATGATCACTCGCCAGATGGATCCAGGTCGCCTTTGCTTTTACATATCTTTGTATAGCTGGGACTAACGATACGATATTGTAATGTCATGATGTTCCAAACTTGTGAATGCTCAGTGCTGTTTCGCCTGGCTCCTGCTAGTCGACCCATGATTGTACTAGTTTTCGTTATACCCCCAACGATAGCTTCGCAAGACACCTCCATTATTGTCCAAACCTATCACGGCCTTCTGTTGCCCAGACCGGCAAGTACGGCGTGGCTCAATCACACCGTGGGCTCTGTCTTTGATTTGTCGACAATACGGCCGTTTCCATGCAAAGTCAAGAAGAGAAGGCGCGGATTGTTCTCGATCCGATGCAAGACTGACCTTGTGTGTTGGCATCATCTCAGCACTGAAGTCAACGTCTAAAGGATGTTCTGAACGTCTCGTATCCGTCGCGAAGAATCTGCGTTGCCCGCCTTTTAGTCATATCTCTTTATCCACTATTATCGGGCAATATGAACACTTCTTTTGAGATAAGATCGAATAGATCGAGAGAGTATTTTTCAAGTCACAACCTCTTATCAGAGTTGAGATGCAAGAAACTGGGGATGCAGATCTTGTAAACGAGGAACGCGAAATATCTCTCGTGCGTAGCATCCGATGATCTACCTTTATGTCAGGCACTTCCGGAGAAACATATCGATAAGCTGCTATAAGCTTCACTGAGACTGTAGATCATCTTGGATGCCCACCTTTCTTTTCATCGTTCATCGCAACTATAGCCTATGCTGTTCCTAAACCTAACCTCGGTCTCGCGGCAACATTTCATCTATTCGCAGTGGCTCTCTCAGAATGGACACAAGGAAAGAAGCAGAACAAAGAGCCCGTCTAGGGATCGGCAATGTCAAAAGCAGTCCAGGTTGAGCTCTGATAGCTTCTGTGTGTCATGCTCAGGGCACGATTGACAATTCACCTCCGCGTATCTCGAAAGCTTTGCGAAAGTGTTATCAGAGTGTGCACTATGTCTACAGATCTACTGCTTGGCGTCTATCATCTTACTATTCCGACTGTGACCCTCCCGTCTGAGGTACACTCTTTGCAGAAGAACTACTAGATGATGAGCAAGACTGCGATGTTGAACAGACGACTGTTGAGATAACGGCAGAGATCAGAGAGACGTCAAGTCCGTAGGTCCGAGGTGTATGTCAGCGAGACACAGGCTGCCAAAGATGAGAGAAGAGAGATATAAGAAGGGATGTCCAGTCGCAAGAAAGACGAACCATCACAACCACATCCTCATCTCTTTTCTCGACCCAACAACTCCTCTTTCCAAACAACAACTTCCACCTCTATTCAACCATCAAAATGAAGGGTTTTGCCAGCATCCTCGCCATCGCTGCTGTTGCTTCCGCAGCCGCAACTCCTCAGATGCAGTCGCGTGCCGCAGCTGACCTCTGCGGTCCCCTTGACACACCCATGTGTTGCGGCACTGATGTCCTCGGTCTTGCCGACTTGTCTTGCTCTTCTGGTATGTCCGACCCTTTGCTCTCCTTCGACTTCTCTCTCTTTTTTCGGCAAGTTGCTGACATTATGCAGTCCCCAGCGATGTCACATCCACCGACGACTTCACCACCTATTGCGCCGACCAGGGCAAATCGAGCCACTGCTGTGTTACTTCTCTGGTAAGTCGCCCATCGAGATGTTCTGTGTTGGTGTGCAGTGACTGATCGTTTTCTCCAGCTCGGCAGCTTGGGTGTTGCTTGCGCAGCCGCTTAAGATCGTGCGAAGGACTCTCTAGTCTCATTGGAATGGCCTTGATGGCAGCATCGCGAATGTAGTAGTAATTCTTGTGTTGTTAATGAATGATTATCATGTCTCACTCTACTCGAAAGAAGTCGCAAAGCGAATGTGATGCTTAAGCTCTATCCAGCATTGTTGTGGCCTTTGCAAAGTCGAACAGAATCATCATATGGCGGAGGTCCTTTGTGCGACAGAGATCGCCGTGCGAATCTGCATTCTGGTTATTACTAGCCGATCTGTGAGTCGCCGATGATGGATGGAAAGACCAAATCATTTGCTTGAGGTCCAGAGGCTGTGACCGACAAGTCATTGGCATCGAGACGCTGGGGTTGTCGATAGTGCATGGCCAGAAGTTCTTTCCCGAGCGGCCAAAACTCGCTGCTGTCAGGGTGGTGAGTTCAACCATACTTCAAACTCAGATTTCGCCTGTTTCGTCGCCAGTGCGGTGTTTATGCTATTTGATATAACGAGTCAGTTTGCAGGCAAGCCGGATATAATCAAGACAGTTTTCGGACAGCTAAGTCCTGGTCGTATCGTCCAGTTTCTTAATCTTGTGGGTTATCCGGCTCCATTCATTGACGTTTCGGCGCTCACTAGAGGTAAGTCAAACCTGGTGCGGGGTCGCGATATGATGTACATTAGTGACTGCTCGTCGTGATCAATCACTGAATGGAGATACGTGGTGTGAGACAATTGAGATCACATATGGTGCTTGTACAACACGTATATACATGCAACATAAAAAACAAAGTCTTAGCAAATTGTTAATGGCGAATGATGCTCTTCTGACTGTCACTGTCGTCATGAGCAATTGCACTGACATCCACAGTGACCTTCCTGTGGATACCAGATTCCAACTCCATGTCTTTTCCAGACATGGCCTTGCTTGCTGAGCTCTTGTGTCCGTAGTCGCCGGTACGGATGTACTTTGCCTTGCTGCCGTAGCCATTGGAGTTGGTGGTTCTCCCAGTGACTGCCGAGAAAAGCTTGGGAACAACCTTCTCGAACAAGGGTCGGAGGCAGGGTGTGCAGGTACAGACCATGGCTGCTGTTAGCTCTGATTGTGACCAGATGACGACTTCGACAAGTCCCCAGGTCAGATCTGTATAGCCTGACTTGTACAGGACGATGATGGAACGCATACGGAGAATGCTGACAAGGCAGGAGACAGATCCTAGATGATGTTGTCAGTACACAAATGATTTCGAGGCTAATGTTAGAATAGACATTCCCATAGAGAAGAGGCCAGTGAGTATGATTTTCTTGCGCACATCAGTGTTGAGGCCCCAGACAATCGGGACGGGCAACAACAGGGTCATGATGTCAGAAACCACATTCAGAGCTGCGTTGGCGGTATAGAACTTTTCAGTGCTGATGCAGTATTCAGGTTTGACGTCCAATGACCAAGCAGATTCCATAGGCCGGCATTGAAACAAAGATGAGAAGATACCTCCGACGGAGTAGGCGACTGTAAATGCGACAACAGCCCACCAGCTTCTAGCAAAGTTGACGATAGGGAATAGGCGACGGTAAAGCAGTAAGATGGAGAGCTTCGAGAAGAGCATGGTGATACTGTACATCACAGCGCAGACGACCCATCCTCTGAGCAAATTGGGATACAGGTCCGCAACACTCAAGTCGTAGATGTGTTTGCCAGCACCCCATTTGCAAGCATATTGGAAGAGACCTGTTTCACCTATCCAGCATGCAAGAGCGAACAACGTGCACCCTGGGTTTTGATTAGCTCGACGAATCACGGACAAAACAAGCAGTGGCGACTCACAATCATCCCACCAAAGGTTCTTGAGTATACGGATGCGAGTATACATTCGCGCAGCCACAATGCTGCAAACAATCACTAGGCAGATGATGTCGCACGTTGTGATCATGTGCGTCCTGCCGATGGCATGATGGAGGTTGGATGGAACACCTGGAGGATGTGGACCAGCGGGAATTTCAGTGAGAGGAATGCCCGATTCGACTAGTAGCTTGATCTGTGCGATCTGTTCCTGAGTTGCCATAGCGTTTTGGTCCTGGAATCTCTGATCAAGGACAGACAAAGATAGGCGTGAGGTTGCAGAGGCTTCTATAGAGAGCAGTTGAATGGGGTCAGCTGGGCACAAGTAGCGTATTTGTCAGGCAGTCATAGACCACGATGACACTCTTCCAGTTTCAGAGATTGCTTGACATCTAAGATCGCTGTTGACCTGGGACCAAGATTGGGAAACGGCTTGCAATGTTTGACGGTAGTTGAATTGTCGCTCCAGCCAAGAGCCTAGCCCAATGTTTATTGGTCGAAAACATGGAGACACGATAGCAGCGATTCATGGACAAGGCCTCCAGTATGTATTCGGTATATACTCGACAGGATAGAGTTGGCGCGCGGGAACAAGCACAGTTTCGATCAAAACGGCGTACCTTCTCCAGATCTGACATCGTAGAGCCTGTAACGTGAGTTCGCGATTTATAAAATACGGCTCAACTGAAAATCGACGTCGGCTAGACCAACCTGCTAGCTTTGATGAGAGCAAAGTATGCTATGGATAGCTTTGTCAAATGGCGAGAATGATGTAGCCCGTTTCGCGTGAGTCTGGCGAACGGTGTGCGTGAGTCGGGAAATATTCTGCATGAAACTTCGACGTTGAACTTTGAAGTTTGTATCCAACATGACAATGCCCAGTAGCGGTAGAGGGAAAAATTCTAGCTCTCAAGGAGCAAATTCCGGTGTCCCTGATATCACCCAATCACAAAACATTGCATCGTTATCACCAATGCGATTATGGGAAGTGAGAGAAGTTCAGCATGCTAGCGTCCCAGCAAGAGAATGGTCAACTCACAAGACGTCCAAGAAAAGAGAAGCCGATATGCTCGGCCTCAATCTTGAGCCTGGACATCGCCATCAGTTCAGTGACGATCATTTATGTAGCAACTGAGCTATGGCAGCGAGGACATTTCTGGGGCACGGATTGAAGAAGACCATCCAGATAGAGACGTTCTTGAATCAAACAAGAGCAGGAGTAGCACAACCAATTGTCTTTGGACCGGAGTTGACAGGTAGGAATCGCAGAATGAAAGGCGCCATAAATGGTTGGGCTTGATTCGTCGGAATTGTGCCGTATCTCGTCTGTGTCGAGGTCATCCGTTGGCAGTCTACTGAACAATCTCAGTTCCGCGGACAACCTGAAAGATTGGTAGAAGATGCTAGCGTTTTATTCCAGTCGGCGACGACCGCGTCTCGAGTCCATGCAGTTTGGCTTGGCCATACTCGACCGAACTGGACCGAGATAGGCAGCGGTAGTGATGTAAAGATTCCTTCAATCTTCTAGCGAGGACAGATGTTTTGCAGTAAGTCCGAGGAATGATTAGTCAAGATGAAAATGTTGAAGCCGAAGAAAGGCACAGCACAATCAGGTATATCTCGCAAGACGTGGAAGTTGTTTGGCAGGCGTGGGAGGAGAGGAAAATGGCCAGCCACGCCAAGTCTTGCAACTGCCGAACGGAGTTTGGCCCGCCATCAACTCCACCAATTCTCTTCTTGTTGTTCAGTCTCGACTGATCACTGACTCATTGTACAATTGACTCAACGGTCATTGACGACATTGAGCAACACAAATTCCGAGAATATCACGGCTCTCTACAGCTTGATAGATATTGTATCTCGGCAACCATCGATCTACGCGTCCCGCATGACGGTCATGACCACACTCCTGTGTTGGAAGACTTCGAATGTGCTTTCCAAGCGCATATATCACTACAATACTTTCCGGGTCCTGCGTCGGCCTTTCTCTCCGCTCCTTCTAGTCAACGTTGGAACGAACTCTGCAATACATCGTTATCCCATAGCATTATCTGTTGTGATCGGACAAGCCTGAATCGTGGTCGTCCTTCAATTCGTACTTACCCGAAAGAACAACTCATCCATGAGTAAAGGCTTTTTCTCAAGAAGAGATTTAGACAAGTCAGCAAAAAGTCGCTCTCTCTCCGACCACATGCTATACTCGAACAATGACTATGCATGAGTATACATACATTACTGCTGCTAGCAAGGGATGCCGCTCAGGTTTTCAAGAGGCCGAGTCACTGACGTTGGACCCGGAAAAACTTGTACTACAAATACATCTGCCAGTTCACAGGCCAGAAGCTCCAAATTGAGCCTGTGTCTTCGGCCGTCGTGAAAACCAAGCGTGTGTCCATGGCCGTTCTGCCTAGCCATGCGAGATACTTTCCAACACCGAGACGATATTCATGTACACCCCCAACAGTCTGGTAGCATTTTAAGACACCAGTGTCTCTTTGCGATTTGTGAGATCCCCCTCTACAAGAGGCAGCAGAGCAGAATTGAAGTTCTAAAGCCTAGCAGGGATTCCTTTTGTTGCTGTTCTAGTAAGCTTGACTTCCTGCAGACCAGCCGTTTCCGGGCTGTAGGGCATGTTGATGGACAAATCTGCACGAAACTGTGCTCCCTTGTTTCGTCATTTCACGCGGAGCACAATCGTTAACGTGAGTCTCGCCCTTGAATTTCTTACATTGTCCCGCAATTACTCAATGACGTCTTGTTGTGCCGTTTTGTTCTTCATACATGCCGCACCTCAGCTTCTGTAAGTTGAACCGTTACATCACGCTGGATGCGGATCTGCTGCCCAAGTACAGATTTTGAAGCACTCTTGCTGTCCTCTTCATCGTCGTTGAACGTCGTCGCTGAGCCGTGGGTTCGCGAGGCACCACCGACAATGCGATTGGTAGATGTCCAAAGCTCGATCTCATCCTCGGCCACAGTCGGACCTTTCCAGCTGCGTGTCAGATCCGCTGGGAGTCTGCTGCGTGTATCATTCGTCTTCCTTCGCGACGAGTTCACCATCTTCGACACCTTCGACCTTGAGCCGCGCGAGACCTTCTGACCGAAGCGTTTGACGAGCGGTCCAAATGTCGGCACGCATGCGACCACAACTCCGAGGTTGATCTCAACTGCAGACCACTGAATCGATCCTTTCGAATCAGTGTAGGTTGCTAATCTCGCAATACTCGTCAGTCGGATCGCTTGAACGATTGTGACGAAGAACCCCAAGCTGAAAACAGCGAGAAGTGCGACCTGTGCAGCACCAGTAGGTATTAGCACTGGCAATCGATTTCCTTTGTACAGTGTATGTCTGACCTTTCTCTGCCAATCCAGCTGGAGTCGTCGAAGAATTGGAAAGGGAAGGATAATGATAAGCAAGTCCCATCCCAAACTCGTTCCACCCAGAGCAAAATAGACTGGCAATGCGTCGATGCACTTTCCTGGAATACTCGGATTCCACTGCTTTGCGATTGGGCGACAACCAGCGGAGAGCAGAATGGTGAACAAGATCTGACTGGAAATCACAGAGATCATGACCACCCAGACGATGATTGCGTACGTGCGATTGAAGCCAGCCACTCGAAGGTAGGAGATCAGCAATGACAACTTGAAGCCCAGGACCGTAAGGCAGTACAAAGGACCACCGGCAAATTGTGTCTACCATGCATCAGTCGGGAAACTCAGGACACTTGAATCAAGGATCCTCGTACCCTGCTGAAGGGAACTGCATTCTCCGGCGGAAAGTCAGTGGCTGCAAGTCCCAAGCCCCATCTTGTTTCTGCGGCAGAAAGTCAACCAACGTCTTAGATTTTTGGCATCCATTGCCAACGTACGATATATTGCAGTTGCACTGTATCCAATGTTCAGCCCCTTGAGGAACAAATCAGCACCGATGCCGTCTGCCAGTAAATCGTTTCATACGAACGCAACTGACGGCCAGGGCCACATCATCCCATCCGACCGAGCCTAGAGTCTTGAGTCGTATCCTGAACTTGAAGGCTACGCACAAGACTGCGACCAGAGGAAACACAACTGTGAGTGCAATTATCCCTCTGGCATCGCTTGTAGCCGGTGCCGTCTCGAGGTTGTACACCCAACCCAGCGTGTAAGGTGGAGCCGACATGGATGCTGTTAAGAAAGAGACACCGCACCATATCAGAAGGTGATAGGGCATCGCGAGGATGATATTGGCCATGATTGCCGTCTACCCTAGTTATGTGCTAACCCCTAACTAATGCCCTGTAGACGTCGATCCTTGCACGTCCCGATATCCGCCCATATCCTCGCAGAGCTTTCGCGAAATCCCTCAACCGATCACGACCAGAAAGATGACCGCCTTGAAACTGCACAATGATGTTTGGTAGAACTTACTCGGAACAATTGCCTCACTCATTGCTGTCAATTATACTTTTGTCATGACACGAGAGCGGTCTTGAATTCCGACGGGTCTTTTGCATTGCTGAATCCCAAACCCACTCTCGGTTGATCTACCGTCCTGCCCTCGCTAAAGCCATGAGTAGCTTACCCCAACTGCAGCCTCGAATAGTATTCGTAACCTGGAAAAACTGAACTGATGTCCAAGTACTCAAGACTCGCGGAGGATCGACTTTAGGATCTCGAAAGGTGTGGCCCTGCCCGGCTATACGAGATCTGAGACATTGCAATATCGCTCTCCAAGCTGGAAAAGCTGTAGAATTGTGTTTGCAGTATGCCACTCGAAGCCTGCATATCCTCATCTCGTTTAGAGTGTTTTACCAACGCATACGCACGTATTGTAGAGCTCGTACATCGGAATCGCGGATTTGCCTTCTATGGATACGAAGCCCTACCCTCACCAACAACCTACCAAGCGCCTCCTCACGAGCACGAAGTTCGACTTAATCAATGTTCCGCCACTCCGGAGTTCGCAGCATCTACCCTGAGATCAAAGCTTCTCCGCATGTGAGGAAGCGGTCGGCAACATCCTCCCGTATCACGAACGATCTACATGAAAAACAGGGTCGCGCAAGGCCCAAGCTTCATCTATATGTTTACGGCGGTCGGTTGCACTACCGTCTTAGGTATAACTCTGTAAATCACCCTGGCAAAATCTTCTAGTGCTGCGACTTTTTTTCCGTCGTGGGCATATGGAATCATCTACCATCAAAGCAGATTGGAATTTGCCGAGGTGCCATGCGCTCCACTTTCTGTGCCCTGCAACATTCTGGAAATTGTCGTTGAGCTCACGAGATCCGGCAGGTCAATCTGCACATGCAGCGAGATGCCGTGTCTGGAACTTCATGGCTCTCGAGGCTGTACCTGGTACATTCACTATATAGCTCAATGAGCCTGCCCAACTTTACTTGCGCTCAGACACACGATCATGCTCCGTCCAACACTTGCCTCAGGGCTTGCCATTGGCACTCTTGCTTCGCTTTCATCGGCAGCGGTTTTGTCTGCTTCTGCAGAAACTGCCGTGTCTACTGCCAGTACCGCCGCTTGCAGATGCTTTCCTGGAGATGCTTGCTGGCCGACTGCGAATGACTGGAACAATCTCAACAAGACTGTCGGTGGTCGTCTCGTGGCCACAGTTCCCCTCGCCGCTGCATGCCACGATGACAAGTACGCTGCATATGATGAGGCTCGTTGTACTGAGCTGCAGAACAGCTGGTTGGACCCTGAAACTCAGTAAGATCATGATAGACCCAGACTGGTCTAACCTTTACTGACCAATATAAGCTTGCCCAGCTCGTCTTCTGTGATGGCTCCTTTCTTCGCAAACCAAAGCTGTGATCCCTTCCAACCTCGATCAGCACAGTGTGTGATCGGCACCTACGTCCAGTACGCCATCAATGTCTCGTCTGCCAATGACGTGGTCAGCGGTCTCAACTTCGCTACCAACCACAACATCCGCCTGGTCGTCCGCAACACAGGACATGACTACAACGGAAAGAGCACTGGAGCTGGTGCACTCGGTCTTTGGATGGCTCATCTCAAAAAGACCGAGATCAAGGACTGGAGTGACAAGTACTACACCGGCAAGGCCATCAAGCTTGAAGCAGGTATTCGTGGTGGCGAGGCTTACAAGATTGCCGATGCCGCAGGTTATCAAGTTGTCGGTGGTGAGTGCCCTACTGTTGGCATTGCAGGAGGTTATTCCCAGGGAGGTGGTCACTCTGCCCTGACCTCTAGACACGGTCTTGCAGCTGATCAGGTCTTGGAGTGGGAGGTTGTTACTGGTACGGGAAACCATGTTATCGCCAACCGTCAACAAAACACTGACCTCTACTGGGCTCTTTCTGGTGGCGGCGGTGGTACTTACGGTGTCGTCCTGTCCATGACTTCCAAACTTCACCCTGACACCCCAACCGTTGGCTTCAACTTGACCTTCACCAGTGCTGGTATACCCATGGATACATACTATGAAGCAGTTACAGCATACCATGCAACGCTTCCGAAGATTGTTGACGCTGGTGCCATGAGTGTCTGGTATTTCACCAACGAGTCCTTCGCCATCTCTCCCATTACCGCTCCCGGCGTCAGCGTGGGTGAGCTGAAGAGCCTTCTTACGCCCTTCATGGACAAGCTGAATGAGCTCAACATCACTTACACTCATTACTTTGGCGAGTTCTCTACATACTTGGAGCACTTTGACACGATGTTTTCACCCATTCAAGTCGGTATTGCCCAGTACGGAGGCCGTTTGATCCCTCGTTCTGTCGTCGAGAATAATAACACCGCTTTGACCGACGCTTTCCGCTTCATCAACGAGAACGGTGGCCAGTTCATTGGTGTCGGCATCAACGCTTCACTTGCCCGTGCCGGCTTCCCTGAAAATGCCGTCAACCCTGGCTGGCGCGATGCTCTCATTGACACTACTCTTACTACACCATGGAACTTTACCGCACCTTGGGAAGAGATGGTTGCAAACAAGGACAAGATGACCAACCTTCTGATTCCCAAGCTTGCTGAGCTCACGCCAAATGGATCTTGCTACCTCAACGAGGGCGACTTCCAGCAGCCTAACTTTCAAGAGGTCTTCTACGGTAAGAACTACCAGAAGCTGACTGAAATCAAGAACAAGTATGATCCTCACCACGTGTTCTACGCCACAACAGCTGTTGGGTCGGAGTACTGGGTGCCTCAAGAAGATGGCAGACTTTGCAGAGCTTGATATGCCACGATGAGGGTTTGAACAGCTGCCAGATTGTATATAGAGATGACAAAGGCAGACATTATATGCAGAAGATATCTAAATATATATATATATATCTCTCTGGTCAAATTACTATACCAAAGGTATTGCTCTTTCCATGTTAAACTTTTGCCCAAGTACAACCCACTGTGCAAGCACCCACGTGAGTCTAAAACAAGATTCGTCTTGCTTCTCGAAAGCGGTTGACACAATTGCCTGGACCTTCTCCCAGTTGATAAAACCCAACTGTTCAATGTTCTCACGAGTTACTAGCCTTTTGACCAGCTTATGAAGAGGCCCATCAACTGGCCATGAAGGCGGCGCAGAGTACACATGCTTCTTACGGTTGTAGATCTCCTCCGTAATAAAAGGCTTACACGCTTCGCGAAGAATCCACTTCTCAGTAGGTCTGCGTTCGATTGGATCCCAGCGCAGTTTCAGACTGGGAGGTAACTGGTTGACATACTCGGTGAGATGATGATCCAAGAAAGGCGGTCTTGCTTCGAGACTGTGCGCCATCTCAGCACGGTCGGCGAGAGATGTGAGAATGGCATTTGGCATGGTGGTCTTGGTCCAGATGTATTCACCTGAATGCAGCGGGTGCCACCTGTTCATCATCAAATCTTTTGTACGTACGTCCACGCAGCTGGCAATGGTTTGTATGATTGTAGTGTCACTATACTCGGCAGTCCAGTCTTGGAAAATGGCCGGGAAGCTCGCGCCAATGGCATCCAGCGTGGTGATCTTGTTCAATTCTCTGCTTGCAACATTTGTTGACTGCTCTTCCCCATCAGTCGCAGTGTTTTTGATCACAAAAACATGGGACGCTTTCTGCTTGACTTCGTTCCACAAGTCATGGCGCTCGGTCTCGTTAAGATTGTAAGCAGGCCATGAATGATCAGCCTCGGCAAGGTAATCCGAGAAGAACATGGGATAACCAGCAAAATGTTCATCGGCACCCTCGCCTGTCAAGACGACCTTGACGCCATGCTGTTGTGGGGCTTCCGAGAGAACGTACTTGCCGATAAAGTTGAGATCAGGCATAGTATGTTCGTTATGCCAAGTAGCCGCCTCGAAGTTATCAGCCAATACCTGCTCTGACATTAGGGTCTTGTGGTAGTTGATGCCCAGACGATCTGCTGTCCGTCTGGCAATAGCTGTAGCACAAGTCAGCAAAACCCAAGTAAGGCATACGTGCGCAAGTAACCATTACCTGATTCATCAAACCCACTCTCTTCATCAAAGCCGACAGTATAACAATGAATATTCTCGAGTCCCGCATTACTTCCAAGTTTCACGCCTTCGCTTTTGACAAGGTGTGTCACCATTCCGGCAATCGCGGAAGAGTCTTTCCTCCACTCAGGAACACTCCGACCGGAACATCTGCTTGAAGACGAACACGTACAGCATCGAGCAAACGTTCACGTACGCCAAGGATCAGCTGTTTTTCAGTGCGCGTTTCCACCACGTACTGGGAATTGTGAGAAGAAGCTCAATCGTTGTTATCAATCACTCACTTTGTCCGGGTACTCGAGATCCCAGTAGCTCTGATGCTCAACATAGCCAGTCGTATCGCAGGTGAAGTACGACCCGGGTTTGATCTGTCATATGTAGTTCAGTTTGAAGCTGAACGTACAGCGGTGGTTGCAGAGGACCAACCTTTTGGACTTTCTGAAAAGGAGTGCGTGTGCCGTACACCCAGCTGCGGTCAACGAGACTTCCAACATCCCACTTTGGATTCCAGCCAAGTGGTATGAAGGCCTTCACCTCAGCGGCCACGAGCAGGTTACCGTTCAGCTGAGTATAGAAAAGTGGCTTGATTCCATATCGATCTCGAGCGGCAAAGAAGACCTTCCTCTTTGAGTCGTATAAGCAGAAAGCAAACTCTCCACGCAAGTAGCGCAGGCAAGAAGTTCCATAGAATTGATACAAAGCAATGACAATCTCGCAATCGCTCTTGCCCTTGAAGGTTGCGCCAAATTCTTCGACGAGTCTTTGACGGATCGATTCAGCGTCGTATAGTTCTCCGTTCACTACAGCGTGTATATGACCATCTGAAGAGTGGAACGGTTGCTCTCCGTCAGGACTTAGATCGTTGATTGCAAGTCGAACATGTCCAAGCGCTGCAGTTGTCTGTCAGCATGACTGCATCGATCAGTTTCTGACAGAGTAGGTGTCTGCTGTACCAATGCGATCGTCCTCGCTTTTCCAAGTGTCACGAGCGTCAGGTCCTCGATGACATATAGCGTCAAGGCTCTGTTCAAGCTTGGAGTTGGCTGAGTCGATCGGTCCGCTACCATTGCCGGCATCTGTGAGCCTGGGATGTATCGGTTTCGAAGACAGTGATACAATAGCCGAAATGCCACACATGTTGATTGTGATCACGATATGACACGAAAAGTTGCGTGGGACCACAAAGGGCGTGAGACGACTTTATGCGCTCCGCACATGATTGCTGAAAGTCAGATTACATCGCCTTGATCGACAGATTTTCATCCTTGTTGGATCATTGAAAACGTGTTGCAAGGCTCGATCTGGGACGTAGATGATTGGGCTTTGGCTGTGTTGTGTTACTATTTGCCAGGCAGCAAAGCAAACAAAAAAAAGATACTAATTATGACGCAAACCGGCAGGCTTTCGGAGAGATTGCGTAGTCCAAAAGTGGTTAGAGCGAAAACAGATCTACATGTAGAAAGATCTCGTTGATGATCTGCAACAATTATTTTGGTCAAAGATATTACGCTCACACAAGTATGCAAAAAATGGTCCAATGACTTGGTAAGACTGCTTTGGTGAGCGAATGAGATGATGAAGCCGTTTCCAGCTTCTCTCGACCAGCCTAAAATACCGGACGCTGTTTGTACACCAGAGATCATCGTTGTTCTGTGCCTGACGATCTCTCGAGCCTAAAAAGGAATTTGCACTGTCCCACCGGACGAGATTTACTCAAGGACGCCCCACTCAATTGTATCATGGATCGATGAACGACTGAGAGTGTGGCTCAAAAAGGTCTGTGGTTCCATGACCAATTCTCAAGACGATAAGATGTTGGACCAACACATTGTTTTCACATTTGCTGGCCAAGGCTACCCTCCAGTGGAAGCAGCTCGAGATCTCTACCGCACGTCGCCAGTGTTTCAAGCGTCTGTTGCGACAGTACAAAAGACACTCGACGACTTGCTGCGGCACAAATCTATCCCTAACAACTCTCACATATCTTTAACACAGTATCTAGAGGAATTTAAGATCCGTTAGCCACATGCTCCATCATTTGACCGACCTGTGAGCACTCTCAAAGGTCCGCTGCCTCCCTCAGAGTCTCTGGTCATTATCACTGCTCAATATGCACTTGGCAAGATGCTTCAATCCTGGGGTGTTAACCCTCGCAGTGTTATGGCATACTCTTTGGGAGAAATCGTCGCTGGAACATTCACTGGATCTTACACGTTGCCTGCCGTGATGAAGCTGCTCGCGCGTCGTAAAGGATTGCTTAGCAACCGGTCATTGTTCCCTCGAAAAGGCGGACTAGCACTCGTGGCTTCAGACGGTGACACAATCAAGAAGACCCTAGCCAGAAATGGTCTATTAGGCACCGTCGACATTGCTAGTTTCTCGAGCCCAGTCGCGACATGTGTTGCTAGAGAAGCTCACTTACTTAATATCGCGCTCGAGAAGTTCACAGATGCCAATCTTGAGTACAAGCGTATCAAATTAGAGACTGGAATGGTGAGATAGAGTGCCGCATAGATGAATTGCATCGTCAAACTAACCTGTGGATTGCAGCACTCTAAACATGTCCAACGACTTGCAGACCATGTCCGCTCTAGCCCGGATGTTTTTCCCGAGACCGACTCTAAAGACTGCAAAGTACTTCCTGATTTTGATCACTGGTCTTCGCTAGGGTTCTAGATGCCGACAGGTTCACCATTAAATGCTAACCATTACGCGTCTGTCCTTCGTCGACCGTTGCGATACAGAGACTGTATCCAGGGAATCTATCGCAAGCATGTTTCTAAATAGAAAGATCAAGAGCTAGTATTTGTGGACATAGGCATAGATCCTGGTCAGCTGTACAAATCGATCGCGGCCACGCTAGAAAGTACGCCCGAGTGGCAGCGAGATCAAGTGAGGGCAGTCGCAAGTATCGATCCTGTCAACGAAAACGGAGATGCAAAGATGAAGATTAGTTGGGCCGAGTCACAATTGAAAGCGAACCTGGAAAGGGCAAACGTGCTTTCCTAGCAAGGCTTAATGCATTTAGGTGTGTATCTAACCACTAGCCCACATCGATCGCAGCATACTAATTCTGCATTATAGTATCATCTGGACGGCTCGGACAGAGGCGAGCGTTGCACACGCTAGCGGGCCCGTCATTCGACCGGTCTGTATCAAATATTCAGCCCGCTTTTAGAACAAAGCCTTCGCCTATAAAAGTTGCTAGGAACAGCATGAAGTTAGGATACTTGAAGCGCACATTGTTTAAGGTCTAAGCAAGTCGGCTCGAGTACTAATTGATTAACTTGCACAAATTGTCTTTCGAGCTTTGTAACAGCATTTGCGCAGCAAACATCCATGCTCAAACCATGACTCCACGTTCTTAACCCCTAGTCTAAACTCCTTGTCAGGACGCTAGCCATGCGCTTTCAAGACATAATCCTGCAATTTCGAGAGGTTGTTCCTTACGATTGCTTCTCCCTTTACATTCTCCACTTCATCCCTGTTACTCGTCTAAATAGTATACAAAACCCTTTTAGAATTAAGTATATAAGTAGTCTAGAGTTGGCCCTAGACAACAAGTATATAGCAATAACCTAAAACAGCAGTTACTAAACTAGCAGTATAGATGCCATTTGCATCTATAAGCTGTAGTGTAGCATTAAAGTTATTCTCATTTTCATCTTTATCCCGGATATTAGCAAATTCAAGAGATCGGGATTGCTAACTACCATACTACTATCACGTTCCAAGACCGTTGCGTGCATACAACCCTTATAACAAGTGGCCTAGCTTCGGTACAGAGTCATGCTTGTAGTGCGGACATACAGCCTTACGAATGTCTTTCTTAAAGTTGGCTATAGGCGCAAGTCGCTAGCACAGTGGACACTGTACCTTAAATTCTAGAATACTTGGATATTGAGAAGCGTGTGCCTAGAAGTTTTGATAATTTTTATCGGCATAAGCCTGTTGCTCCTGCTCGCTAAGATTAGGTTGTAGCCAATAGACATCGTAAAATTGTGCTGTAGCATTTTTTGAGGCTAATACAGTCTCGTCCTCAACGCAAAAACTTCCTTGTTTGCCCCACTTACTTCCCCAAGAATTGAGGAAGGTGAGTGACGTGGGATCGCAGCCTGTCAAAACAACCGCATGACCTCTAACATGGGCCTCTTGACCGGCCTCTTTCATGACATCGCGAGTCAGTACAGTCTTACGACTCTCGGTATCCTTAAAATGATGGTCGAATTCGTCCCATCCAGCTTAGGAGAGCCGGAAGGTGGTCAAAACAGGCCGACGGTGAAGTACAGCCTGTCGAGCTCCTATAACGTTTACTTTGCGAAACCGCAATGGTCGATACCATGCTACAGCGGATTGCAATACCTCTGCCGTGACACGCCCGTTTCTAAACGGAGGGAACTCTTTTAAGATCCTATCACGTATCTGAGATATGGTAGGATGACCACCATCTCGACCGTCGATCCGAAGCAAAGACATATGGATGACAGCCGCAATTGCGTGCGCATAGCATGTTGCTAACTGACCTTAATCGAGTGGATTAGTGCAGATTTGAACCTATGCATCGCTCACATATAAGTCGAGACGGACACGTCCGAGCATGTCAAGTAGTGTGTTAGCAGAGTCGAACCGTGCTTTAAGAAGTAACGAGCAAAGTTCGTTTAGAACTTCTCCGCTGCAGATACTCGCGTACAACGCACATTCACCGGAGGACGGTATCGCCCAGCCATGAGAAGCGAGCACTAGTACGGGATGCGTGACGGCAGAAATCTTGGTTGCCATATCGAATAATGTGCACTGGCCTTTGCTCCACGCAGTAGAGGCTTTGTCGTAGAGTCGACGTCTAGGAATTCTGTTGTCGCCAGTCAGGTAAATGGTTGCCAAAGTGACTCCTACACCCCTAAGACTCTGAGCTACGAGGTCCGGATCACCATCTGTTGATTCGCCATCGGATACTACAAGTAGTACCTTACGAGGGACGCTAGAGAACCTTCGAAATGTTTCTAAGCATCCAGCCAGGGCCTTCTTCATTGGTGTCCGACCATAGATGTACTAACGAATCTTGCCGCTCAAAGTATCCGACGAAGTGTTGTTCTGATCACCGAGCTCGTTGGCACCTATCTGTTTTTGTAGACGCTCAAGCAGGCAAACGACTTCGTTCACACGTAATGGTACCAGGTCGATAAAATAGGACAACCACCCGTCGCAAATCTGCCGAGCCATCTTGAGAGCATCCGATTTGTCCACTGCGTAGTTCTCGACAAACCGCGCTATTGGTCCTGGTGTACAGACCTTGATGGTGTACACCAACAGTTCCTGTTCTGATTCCGATCGCTTTGTCGTCTGATAACCGACGAGCTGTTGATCAGGCTTCACTTTTGCGCCTGGTATCTTGCTGATGAAGTTGTTGATATGTGATGGACGCCGCTTCAAGCAGGCGTGCAGGATCCGGGCTTCTTCTGCTGTAAATTTTTCGCGTATGTACTTCTCGATGTAAGATACACTGTGTTGGTTTGCCAGATCGACAAGGGGCTGATGATGATCAGGACGTTCGTCGTCCAGCGCACTTATGATACCGCACAGATCAATGGGTTCTTCAGGATTCTGGAGGCCGAAGACGCCGACAAACATGTAAGCAGATCCATCACGCTGCTGCTCAGCTTTGGCCAGCTTGAGTGCGGCACAAATGACAGCATCAAATTTAGACTCCGAAAGTTCGTTGAGACGACCAGGTTCGAGAGCCCCACTCATGGAGGCAGAAACATCGAGGAGACATCCAATCATTGCTGTTGGGACGCGTTCCGCCATGGAAAAATGCTGGTAATAGATCAAACTCTTTCCTTTTTCGAAAGCTCGTCCTGGAGCGAACATCCAAGACTCTGTGTAAGTCGCTTGGAAAGAGCACGGTCTGGTGCAGTTTAAGCAGCAGAGGTTAGAAGCTAGGAAGGTGGGGTCACCGCTGACCCACGGAGTTTCCGGAGATAAGCGAAAAAAACGTCACAGCTTTCACATGTCAAACAATCTTGGACTCTAACATTTTCTTCTCACCAACCATTTTCTCATTGAGAGATACACAAAACATGGCAGATTCATTAACACCCCTAACAGCACTCACCCTAAGCGGAAGTGCTCTGTACCTGGTGCACGAAGCAATAAGTTCCTGCCCATTTTTCTTTGTCTGGCCTTAAAGGCTGCAACAACACGTTGAAAACATTACTATCAGTAACAGATCACTAACTTTGCCTCAAGGAAGCCCTCATTCACCATAGCAGATTGGTCGTTAGATCTTACAATGCGTTGGTCGAGAAACGCTTAAGCATACCCAGATGTTAAACTGTTTGGTCATGATCTTCGCGATTGACTCGCAGGCACAATTGACAGAGGGAATAATAACATTGACTTGGCAAACAAAGCCGATGTTGAGCTTACATAATGTCTTGGCAACATGGTAGAAGGCTATGCTTGTCGCGCTTCCCTGCTCCTGATTTGTACAATCACTCATCACTTTCACTTCAAATCAATCTACTCCGAGATCATTGCTTGAGAATCATCATGGCACCCAGTATGCATCCTGTGGTATGCGCTGCTCCGCTTACCAAAGAGGTCAGTAGTCAAATCTTGTGCATCCTGACGTCGTCATTGCTTAGTGAGATCGACAGGTCATGGATCGCTTCATCACGAACAGTGGCTTTATGGAAGAATGGTGGGAATGTGTATTTGTTGATAGCATCAGTCATTGTTACGATGACATTTCGGAGACACCTGTCGAGTCCGACAGCGATCCGAATTCGCCATTCATTGGAAAGACGCCTCAAGAATGCCATCAAATGCTACTCAAGCTTCGCGACGAGACAGAATCTGAGATCACAACCGACTTCTTCATGATCATGGACGAAAGATCGATCCGAGATGACACCATACTACTCGTAAGCGTAACAGGAGACAAAGACGAAGAAACGGGGGTTCGGGACTTACTCACGCTTCGTGCTACTTTCGAAGTCTCGGCCGAAGAACTGATGTTGTATTCAATCGGTCATTGGACCATCGAAGAGGACGCGGAACGTGCTATGGAACAAGAGGACAATGTTTATCGCGGTTAATGTTCTTGCACATTACCGGGCGTACACTCAGTCAATACAACGCATACGAGGCTCTGCCAACGCAATGACGACCGAGGCAGCAAAAATACTCATCTTGCCTCACCCTGAAAATGTGCAAGACAAGAATGACTCTTGAAGCTAAAAACCTGATACTCCGAGAATCTCGTGCCACCTAGCTAGTAGGACACTTAGGGGGCCGCCGCCCCCAGGTCGGATTCGGTTAGTGCGGGGACGACGCTAGACGCATCGGGTAATTTTGTAGTGGCCCCCACACACGGCCCCCAGCTTGCTAAAAT